>CAXHUL010000169.1:28206-356881 GCA_964019695.1 Loripinus fragilis
TTTCAGTTTCACTTAGTGAATGTATCCCTCTCTGTACTATAAGAGAGAAGTGAGTAAGCGAAGCATGACTCGCTAGGTACATTAAGTGCCATATTAAGACAAGCTTGTTTGAGCATTGTCACAGGAAAATACTAGTATATTTGGCTATGTGTTTGCAAAGCACATACGTGGTATCCAATATATGATTGAATTATGGAGCCAGCTTTACGTGGAATGAAAATAGCTCGTTGCAGCGTGATGAATGACTTGTGTTCCTAGCAGACTCCGTTCAGCACGATTTGGATGTGGTTGTTTCGAGAACCTCTGACTCATTAATGGATCTTATGTTCCAAATGATGTGCTTAAATCGGCATTAGGTTTATAATGGCATGAGCCTGTAGGTTTTTTTTCATATTGACCGCGACACGACAAAGCCTGTCTTCGGGGTTTTCAGACTTAAACCTGTCTTCAAGTAAAAAATGAAACATGGCTTTTGGCAGACCTACATGTAGGTATGACGTTAATCAGACTCCACTGATATGCAGGCTGGTGTGCTACCTTGTTGTTCGCAAACACAGAGACAGGTGTTTCGAGTCGGAGCTTAATTATGTAGTTGACTTGCAACTGCTCATATGTGCACCATTTATAGAGTCTCGACACGATAAAAATCTGTTTGCGGGTTTTACAACCAGGTGAGATAAAACTAGCCTTTTAAGTAACAGAGACTCCCTAGAATATTAAACTTTTCTCTGTAGCTAGTTTAGTAATTCTACTTTCCAGATGATAAAGGAACTCGGGGCTGACCAGAGTGTGCGGATGCTGATACACATGCTGGTCTGTAACATTGACAGTCCTCAGACCAACCCTTGACATACAGCTAGTCATTTTTGTCAAGGCACCGTATGAAAGCGGACGAAAGAAAAACACCAAGCTAGTACAAACAAGTACAAACTTTCTGCAAAATGCAGCAAAAATGTACACGGCGCAAAAAACACCTCACCTCTATTAGTTAGATGACCTCCATGCGAGCTGAACATTTCTTGAACTTCAACAACAGCAGAATCTAGGGTGAAGATTTGGTACAAGTAAAATGCATTTAAGCCCCCGGTGGCTTAGGCTGCTGTCGGTTCTAAGGCGGAGGTTCTGTTGTTGATGACCTTTTGTTTATTGTTACTCCCATTGTGGGAGTCTGTAATTGTTCTATATCTTGTTGTACGTTACTTTATGTCCATTCTAGTATTGCAATCATCTTGATGGGGAAGAGAGGGCTGGTTGCTTTGCTTAATTCTTCTTCCTGGTGTCTCGTGATGGGTGAAAGGCTTTTCCTTGCGGTGCCATGGGGTTGTCTGCGGTTTGTGATTGTGGTATTCCTGATCATACCCACTTACTGTTTTCAATTTTTCTTTTTCTTGCGCTTGCGACACATCCTGTCAGTTGGAAAAGTGAAAGAAGACTCCAAAAAAAATCAATTACCCTACTCGTAGGTACATTATCAATAATCGAAACTGAATTAACTTTAACTTTGAATAGGTTATAATTTCTGATAGTTCCATTAATATATACTGAATCTATTATCCTTAATTAAAATGTATTAAAAATAGTGAATATGATCAGGAATTACCACAATCACAGACTGCAGACAAACCCATGGCACCGCGAGAAAACACCACATAACAACCAGCTCTCTCTCTCTTCCCCATCAAGATGATTGCAAAACTACAATGGACATAAAGTAACATAAAGCAAAACATAGAACAACTACAGACTCCCACAATGGGAGTAACAATAAGCAACAAGTCAACAACAACAGAAACACCGCCTTAGAACTGACAGCAGCATAAGTCACCAGGAGGCTTAAATGCATTTTACTGGTATCAAATTCTTGCCCTAGATTCTGCTGCTGTTGAAGTACAAGAAATTTTTAGCTAACATGGAAGCCTTCAAATATTGCAATGTATGATCATGGAGAAACACTCTTATCAAATTAACACACTATGATGAAACAAAGAAAAGGGCTCACAACTCACATCAGTCAGTGCTAAAAAACCTCAAGTTGAGCCAAAGTGGGTCCAGCTACAGATAAGCATCAGGCACCAACCCACGGATTAAAGCTTTACATCAGAGCCGTCATAGAGTCTGAGGCCTGACCCACTGTCGTCCAATTAAAGAGGAAACCATAGCTATAATTCGTGATTGGATTTAACGCCAGGCGTGAAGACTGATGCATGCCATCCAAGTTATATCCAACCTTTATATATATAACGTTTGATAATCTTTTTGAATTGATCACTAAAATTAGGTTTCCAAACAATTTGTTTGAATTTATAAACTGAATCACAAAAAAATATAATTTCTGGTATGCTTTGTTGCAGAAGAGTTTTTAACCCAATGTTGTATTTAACAATTAACTCTGAGTGTCTGTGGTAGTTCACACTCTTGCAAAAGGAATAAGCTGAGAAATATATACACCATAGAAAGGGGAGCCAGGAACATCTACATTTAATCTATTATCGTTAAATTGAAAATGTACCTGCGAAATATTTAAACTTTTAAGTGCTGGTATCGAAATTTTGGATTTAGAAGAAGCACTACAGAAGCCCCAAATGAGACACAATCAGGCCACAGTCCCAGACCACTGTATTGTTACATTCGTCCACATCATATAAAAAAAAACAATAATAGTAAGTGAGTATGATCAGGAAATACCACAATCATAAACCGCAGATAACCCCATGGCACCAAGAGGAAGAGCCACTCAACCACCACGAGACACCAGGAAGACAAATAAAGCAAATCAACCAGCTTTCTCATCCCCATCAAGATGATTGCATTACTTGAATGAACATAAAGTAACGTACAAATAAACATAGAACTATTACAGACTCCCACAATCTGAGTAACAATAAACAGAAAGTCAACAACAACAGAAAGTCAACAACAACAGAATCATAGTAATGTTTCATTATTATGTTTTTTTTTCTAATTGATTAATTTGGTCACCATAGACCAGCACTACACCAGAAATATATAGGCCGCAATCGCAAACAAATTGAAACTTGATCAAAATAGTACTGTCAAATATCAAACTATTGTCATTCACATATGCATTTAACCATTTCAGGTAAAACAATGCTCTAGGGAAAGTATGTTTTTTGTCTTTACTGGTCCACCATTTCAACTTGGGCCAATGAGTTTGATCGAAAGTACACTTATTGTTGGTACACATTGCCGTCCTGTTGGGCATCTTTCCTGAAGTTGATTAGGGCATAAGCGCTATGCATTCACTAAAGCTTATGTCAATTTTCTATTGACAATGTGCATAGCGAGTCGAAAATTTATGGAGGTGGGATCACCTCATATAATCTTCAATACCGACATAAAACTGGGTATTTACATTTAAATAAAGTTCCCACAGATAATTCAAATCAATTAAACGACTGTCCTCTCGACATAATTTCATTATAACGTATTTAAGTCCATTATTTAAAATTGGCTATTAGGTAATTCCTCATAGCAAAAGGTATTTGCTACTCAGAACCAATTCTCTCATCTATAAAGCTGAATTGTTCCCATCTCCGCTGTCCTGTGGTAGACTTGGATACAACAATTTATATTCAGCTTGGTTGTTGTAGGTAGTTCCTGGTGTTGAAAACATTAGCTTCAGTGGAATATCATTAGCTTCCATACCATCCTGTGATCCACCACTTGTCGCATTTTCCACGTGCCTCTTCCAAATCTCCCTCTGCTAGCAAACCTGACTCTTGTATCTCAATCAATTTACAGGTGTTTATTCGGCCAATCACATATATAAATTTGCCAGAAACTAGGGACATCACGAACACTATAATCAAATAATAATAATTGGACCAGCTGGTATCTTTGCTTGTTTTCATACAGCGAGCAGATCTTAACTTATCAATTAAAAATTCAAGAGATATGGACCGCATTGATGTTAGGTCCATTGGTAATTCTGTTTTATTCAGATGTGGAAGGCCTTTTGTAAACTCTTTCCACATGTGTATACTAGAGGTGTTCATCGTGTTTCTTAAGATGCTTGATACGTCATCATGAATAATCAAATAAGATTCATCTTGATAATATGCGTTAAAACTCATGAAATCACCAGTGGCATTGAATGGTTGGGGTAATTTTATCACATCATACGGCGGAGAAGTTTTAATTATGTGACCTTTAAATGAAGATTCAGGGTAAGACAAAAAAAACGTAACGACTTAGTTTGAAACAAATCCACATATCATGGTTAATGTACGTTGCCTTTGATAATTTTTGACCAGTAATAACATGTGTATAACAATATTTTGAAATCTCATTTTTATTGTGCAGAAATAAATGTACAATACAATCAGAAGAACGCCCTGTGTTGTAAACAGCTGATTGTATATGACAAAATTTGATATTCCTGTCCGAACAGGACACCAACTTCTGTTCATTTAAAGCAGCATAACGCATTCACTCTTTATTAGTTGCTAAACCAAAGCCTTCAAGCTGGTAGGAAATTATATTTACATGTGTGTCCAGCTGTTCAAATAGCGAAGAGTTAACCATTGGCAAAGGTATAAGCATTGCTTTGTAAATTTCAAACTGCTCATATCCATGTAAAAGCGGAAGCTTTAAAATTATTATAATTTTGTCATCATCAACCACACCAGAGCATAAAGTATACTGGTAGTACTGCCAATTTTTTGTTTCTTTATCAAACAGCAATTTCAACAGAGGTGGTAGATTACTTTCAATACCCTTTAATATTTCTGCTAATCGGAAAGGCTGTATAACACTAGTAGTAAGATATGAGAGGGATAGTGCGTTAAGCTGTATTTGCAAATGGTCGTACGGTATTGAACATATTAATACGATTTCACCTAGTTCTTGTACCATTAAATCTAGATATAAATAGACTTGCAAAAATCATGTACCTTCAACATCTTTTCATCTAATTTATTAATCGCATGTGATAGTTTATTATCTTAATTATTGATTGTGGTGATTCATCGACTGGAGATATTGAGATTTTCAACTGCTGCTTCCCTAGTTATGTTCAATAGGGTAATAGCATATTCCACTACATTTATTGGCTATGTGAAAAATAGTAAGTGAGTATGATCAGGAAATACCACAATCACAAACTGCAGACAACCCCGTGGCACCGCAAGGAAGAGCCGCTCAACCATCACGAAACACCAGGAAGACAAATTAAGCAAAGCAATCAGCTCCCTATTCCCCATCAAGATGATTGCAATACAGAATGGACATGAAATATCGTACAACAAAACATAGAACAATTACAGACTCCCACAATGGGAGTAACAATAAAGAAAAAGTCAACAACAACAGAACCACCGCCTTAGAATGGACAGCAGCCTAAGCCACCGGGAGGCTTAAATGCATTTTACTGGTACCAAATCTTCACCCCAGATTCTGCTGTTGTTGAAGTACAAGAAATGTTCAGCTCGCATGAAGGCCATCTAACTAATGCAATGTATCATCATGGAAAACACTCTATTCAAATTAACACTCCACGATGAAACAAAGAAAAGGGCTCATGACTCACAGATAGTCAGAGCTAAAGAAAACCTCAAGCTGAGCCACGGTGGGTCCAGCTACAGATAAGCATCAGGCACCAACCCATCGATTAAAGCTTTACGTCAGAGCCGTCATAGAGTCTGAGGCCTGACCCACCATTGTGCAATTAAAGAAAAAACCATAGCTATAAACCGTGATTGGGTTTAAAACGAGGCATGCAGACTGTTGCATGATATCCAATATTATATCCAACCCTTATATAACGTTTGACTATCTTTTTGAATTGATCACTAAAATTAGGTTTTCCAACATTTCGTTTGAATTTATAGACTAAATCACCATAAAATATAGGTTCTGATATGCCTTGTTGCAGAAGAGTTTTTAACCCAATGTTGTATTCAACAATTAACTCTGAGTGTCTGTGGTAGAATTTAGAAAATGCTTTTCAAATTTTATGATATCTATAACCTTGTTTTAATAATTTAGCAGTAAAAAATAAGTTTCTGTTGTTGAAGTCATCAACATTAGAGCACGCTATAGCAAAACGAATAAGCTGAGAAATATATACACCATAGGAAGGAGAGCGAGGAACATCTCCATCAAGAAATGGGAAGTTTACTATTTCAAAATTAAAATCATCTCGTTTATCATAAATTTTAGAAGAAACTATGCCATTTGTTATTGACAAGTTTAAGTCCAAAAACGGAGCTTCAGTCTCAGAAGAATTCGCCTTATTTAACTGGAGTTCAGTGGGATATATCTGACCTACCATTTGTTTAAAATAAGGTTTATCAATATTAAGTAAGTCATCTAAATATCTGGAAGTAGAGTTAAAAGCTTCAATAATATCAGCTTGATTATTATCTGACAGAGACAACATAAAGTCTCTCTCGTAACAAAAAAAACCAAATCTGCAACACGTGGAGCACAATTAGTACCCATTGGAATATCGACAATTTATCAATATAATTTTGAGTCAAATCTTATAAATATATTGTCCAAAAGATAATGGAGCGCATTACACATTTTCTGACATGACCACAATTTATATCGTTTAGGTTGTTCAGAAGTAAAAAAGGCATTTTTATCATTACAAGCCAAATAAAGTGAGCCCTCTATGTTAAATGTTTGTTCAATTAATTCTGTAAGTTTTTCTTTTATTAGATTATGAGGCAATGTAGTATAGAGAGTAGAGAAATCATATGTAGACAAACCAGATGCTAGAAAAAGTAAGTAATGGTGCAAAGATCAGGAATCGATACAATCAAGTACCACACCTGACCCAGGATACCAATGGGAAAGTGACAAACTCACAGAAGACACCACAAACGAGAGCCAAGAGGTCAGCCCTTTCCCAGCAGGTGACCACAAAGCACATATAAACAGATGCGCACAAAACATAGCAAACACAAGACAGAACAAAAACATAAAAGATCCACAAAAGAAGTACCGCCTTGGAACAGCCAGTAAAATATTTTACTGGAGGGCTTAAACCGGTTTAACGGCGCCAACCTCACCCTTAATTCAGATGTGGATCAAGACACATAGATATTTGGTTTGCATGAAAGACCCCTAACTTATCAATGCATCACCTCTCAAACATCTCCTAAAACATATAAATCAAGATATAACAAGGAGATAAAGCAAGGATAAGGACTCAACAGTAAATTAAACTGAATACCGGAGCAAAAGAAATCCAACCTCTAGACTTCAATTTATTAAGAATTTCACCTGAATTTTTAATAGACCAAAATAATTTTTTACCATTTCTTTCATAAACTGTTGTGCAATATTTAATGACATGGTTTTTAATTGCAGTGAGGCAAGAAGTCAAAAGAATAGATAACTCAGTAGCAATAAAACGCGACTTACAGGGCCGTTTATGAAGTTTAAGTAACCAGTATAACGTAGGAAGCTTGCTATGGTCCTCATCAACAAACAACCCAAACTTAGCTGCCATATGGCATCGATGCCTATCAACGATAGACGTCTTATCAAGCCTGTTATGCTCATATGTTTTGGCAGTGCTAAGTTCTTGCTTTAGGGTGTTAATATAGTATCTTTTTCAAACGACCACAACATTGTTAGCAGCCTTATCTGCGGGGGCCAAAACAAACTTCCTATGGAATTCCTGGATCCCTTTCTTCAAGTGTCTAAAAGTAAATTTAAGTTTAGGTGGTAGAAGATCTAAATTGTTGCAATAAAATGAAATTCTACCATCAATAATTTTAAAAATATTTAGTATCCAACTTTTTAAGGCATTAGACTCAACATGCTCTCGTTTACACCAGCGATTACAAAATTCTTGTAAGGCTCCTGCAATTTCCTCATGGCATGAAGTCTTATGTATTGATTTTTTCACCGCATTTATGCCTTTTTCAGCTGCAATACCCTTCAGAAATTGAAATACATTACCAAATATGTTAAATAATCCCCTTTTTACTCTAATTTACTGCGTTTTTTCTGTCTTGTGTTTGCTATGCATTTGTGTGTCTGTTTATATGTGACATGTGCTCACCTGCTGGGAAAGGGCTGACCTCTTCGCTCTCGTATGTGGTGTCCAACTGTTAGTTTGTCACTTTCCCATTGGTATCTTTGGTCAGGTGTGGTACTTGATTGTATCAATTCCTGATCCTTGCACCCTTTCTTACTTTGTCATGAAATGATTGTATGTCTTTAGGTTTAAAGTCATAGCAATTTTCCATGTCAACCTTGTCCAGCTAACGTCATTAACCTTGAGAAAAAATGCATTATCTCTAATTTCGAAACCAAAACAGGTTGCTTTACATAGAAGATATAAAGGCAAAAACGTCATGATGATAGATAGTCTGTAAATACAGAATATCACAGATAATATTTTGTCTTTTTTTTTGTACAACCATTCATTAGAAAATTGATTGTACCTTATTGGGGTTTGGTCTTATTTCATTACCATTTACCACAACACCAAGATAGTTGGTTTCAGACTGAGCAAAATGACACTTAGATGGCATCAACTTGAGATTGTGTTCTCTAAGCTTACTATAAACAAGCTCTAACTGTTAAAAATGATTTTCAATTGTTTTGCTAAAATGATTGTGTCATCCAGATATGGGAGGGCAAATGCTGAGCTGTCTCTTAACACTCTAATCATTAATCCTAGAAATTTGCCTTGGGCATTACTGAGCCAATAAAATATAACATTGAACCTCTGCTAAAGCCGAAAACAGTCTTCTCATGACTAAACTCTTCCACTTTAACTTAAAAATAGCCTTGTCTGCAGTCTAATGCACTAAAGTATTGAGAACCACCAAAGAGAGCCAATATTTTGTAAAATGTTGGCAAGAGATAACTATTGGGTTTAGTGACAGCATTTAGTTTACGAATTTCAACGCAGAGGTGTATTGAACCATCTTTTTTGGAACAATTACTAATTGGCTATTATAGGGAGAGTATAATGGGTGAACTAGCGTTTTACTTTTCCATTGGAATCCTTGGCCAGATGTTGTACTTGATGGGATCGATTCCTGATCTTTGCCCTCTTTCTAACTTTGTTGTTTTGCCTGTGCTGCGTGGCGGCCCTAAAAGTCTCCTCCACACTTTCGTTTAATGATCTTATTATTCCAATCCTGTGGATTGTGTGTTCAACCTCCTTCCATTATTCCTTACCCTGGATATCCTCTATGTCTTGTATCCCATTAATGATAGCTTGATGACCGGTTTTCATAACCTGGTGTATAACTTTTGCTTTCATTATATATTTGGACTTGTATGAGCCATTTGGATTTACGATTGCATTTGTAATGCATTCCTTTGTCTTGGGATGGTACAAATTCATACAAGATTTATGATAAGAACTAGATAAGCAAAAATTACATATTTCTCCCATTAGGCTACATTCAGCGTCATCTGTTTGTATTCCTATTTCTGTTAACAATTTTGAGAATATGCTTTCTACCATAAGGTTATCTCCTCTTGGGTCACCTATTATCTGGGAGTATACTAAAAGTAAGTAAGGATGCAAAGATCAGGATCGATACAATCAAGTACCACACCTGACCCAGGATACCAAACGACAGCCAAGAGGTCAGCCCTTTCCCAGCAGGTGTCCACAAGGCACAAATAAACAGACGCACACAAAGGCATAACAAACAAAAGACAGAAAAAACCCATAAAAGATCCACAGAAGAAGTATCACCTTGGAACGGTCAGTGAAATATTTTACGGGAGGGCTTAAACCGGTTTCACGGCGCAAACCTCACCCTTAATTCAGATGTGGATCAAGAAACATAGATATTTGGTTTGCATAATCTCCTAGAACATATAAATCAAGATATAAAAAGGAGATAAAGCAAATATAAGGACTCAACAGTAAATAAAACTGAATACCAAAGCCAATGAAATCCAACAGGTAAACCCCGGTGGGCCCGGCAAACAGCCAAAGCATTAGGCCCCTGCCATCTCATCATAGATAAGTCCGAAAAGTCATAGTGTCTGAAGTCAAAACCATTTAATGCATTCAAAAGACGCGGAATCTATCCAATTGTTCATAAGTGCAATGCAAAGAGGTGTGTCTGTTGCACATATTTATGTACTAGACTACCATTACTTCATCTGTAAATGGTAGACGGTTTTTCATATTAATCGTAAAATGGACAAGACTAAAATATTTGATACGTTTCTTCACCATTTCAAAAATAATGGCCATTTACCTTGTAATATTGTTATTTAACCAGTTGAAAAAAATATATTTAATTATATTTCATCAGCGAAATTGAAAATTATAAAGAAACATGAAACTGAACTAAAATGGATTAAAATTTTGCAATCACCTTTTCCTTTACGGTTTAACGAATATATTACCTTGTAGTATGGCCGATGCTTTTTTCTTTGATCTTTGCTGATGTTTAAATCAGATACCCTAGAATAACGACGAAGGAGGAGCTTAAAACCGTACTCTAACTTCCATTTTTAGTTAAACAGTGATGTAGGCGGGAACTTTCTAAACAGCGACAAATTAGCCCCTAGGTAAATTTAATGTAATTGACAGCTTAGGCCGGATGCAGGGAGAAACGAATGTAAATTTCGTTAGATGTCAGTAACACTTGTTTATTTGCGCCTGCGCCATACTACAAGCTAAATAAAGGATTTTTCCTCGGTGCCCACCTCGCGGTTTAAACAAGAAATCCTCGGAAAAGTATCCTTTATTTATTACATGAAGGTAATATTTCTAAAATGCCAGATTTTGATGTATTTTCTCTTTTGGAATGTAAAACACGTAAAAAAAGATCTCGTGTTAAACGTAAGAATGGCAACATGAAATTCAAAATTTGTACTGAAAAACGCATACATACTTCTCTAAAGGATCTTTCTATAGCTTTAGATAATGATGGTTGGCATGGCTTATTATCATTTTGAAGTTCCTTGCCTATCTCATTTTATGTAATTTAGAGTTAGAGGCTAATATTCCATTCATTAACAAAGAGATGGAGTTTATTGAATTACATAGTATCTTTTAGGATAATTTAGTGATTTCATCTGTTCCAAATTACTTCAATAATTCTGAAACTCCTATTATTTGCTATACATATAACAAACCAAATAGTTCTACTATATTTAACTTTAATGAAACTGTAACTGACATTAATACAGATTCAAATACTCCTGACTCCAGATATTGTCAAGATTCTAATTATTTATATCCCCCTGCAGGGCATGTGATAACAGGTATTCTAAATGTCATTCCTGGCGCTAGAATTCGTAATATATTATTTCTAAAGGTCCTAAATATGTATTTTCCTCTAAGATAGTAAGTGAGTATGACCAGGAAATACCACAATCACAAACTGCAGACAACCCCATGGCACCACGAAGAAGAGCCACTCAACCATCACGAGACACAAGGAAGACAAATTAAGCAAAGCAACCACCAGCTCTCTCTTCCCCATCAAGATGATTGCAATACTAGAATGGACATAAAGTAACGTACAACAAAACATAGAACAAGTACAGACTCCCACTATGGGAGTTACAATAAACAAAAAGTCAAAAACGTAATATTGATTTCCTTAAATGTCGTAGAGAGACCGCTGCTCATTAAATGACTTCAGTAATCGTTGGTGTAAAGGAGAAAATGTGGAACCTGCTGCCTTGAAGGAATTGAATATTAACGTTTTCAAAACCATTGAAACTCGTATTTCATTTTACTCTCCTAATACACATTTTACCCCTAAACCTAAATCTTCTTTTAGTCATCGTAAACGAGGTATCCAGGATTTACATATGAAGTATGTTTTTGTTCCAACAGATAAAGCTGCTAACATTGTTGTAGTTGTTTGACGACTATATTATATTGATACTCTAAAGCCTAAGCTTGTTGACACCAATGCCTATAAATTGCAGCCTTCTTAGAGCTAGAGGGTGGTCGTCGATGGGCATGGTTGGCATACAGCCCTACATTGTGGTGTCAAAGCTAAAGGAAACCAAGACAAAGTTCCTACGTTTTACTGGGTACATAAACTCCATAAAAACCCTATAAAGCAGAGTTTATTGCTAATTCTAGTTCTTGTACGACAACAGAACTTTCTAAATTGTTAACCTCGTGTCTTACAGCTGTTAAAAACATGTTATCAAGTACTGTGAAAAAGTATATGAGAGATCTGATAAAAATCTATTTTGGTCTATTAAGAATTCAGGTGAAATTTTAGATAAACTAAAAGCTAAGGATCCATATTCGAAAACAATAGATCGAAACTTGTAGCATTTTTCCTCTTGGTAAGTATAGTCCATATTCAAAAACAATAGATCGAAACTTGTAGCCCTTTTTTCTGGGTAAGTTTAGTTCATATTCAAAAACAATAGATCGCAACTTGTAGCCTTCTTTCTTTGGGTTAGTCCAAAAACATCTACTTAAGTACAACTTTATAAGTCACACAAGCGCTTTTCCATTAAATTAAGTCACGGTACCATTTAAAAGCACATGTACCACTTTATGTATAAATAATACATCAACAAAGCAGATGATTCCAGGTTCTATGATATAAGTTCTGATCGTATAGCAACTTTCAATATTTCTTTTTCGTGCGCTTATCTCATAGGTACATACTCAATAATAAATACTGAATTAACTTAAACTTTAAAGAGGTTATAATTTCTGATAGCTCCATTAATATATATTGAATCTAATTTTACAGATTGAAATGTACGTTTGATCTATTATCGTTAAATTGAAAATGTACCTGCCAAATATTTAAACTTTAAAGTGCCGATATCGAAATTTTGGATTTAGAAGAAACACTACTGACAGTAGCCCCAGATGAGACACAATTAGGCTACGATCCCAGACCACTGTATTGCTACACGTATAAATTAAAGGATGCCTTTTTTAATTCGAAAAAAAAACATGTACATGAAAAATACATATTATAATTCTTTTGCTAAAATAGTGTGTTGACTTCACTAGTTATTATACAATGACTTTATTAGAATCCGTTTACGTAATTGCATAATGATCCGCAAATTTAACTTAATTGATTTATGTCAAGAACAGCAAAACGGGAAGGAAAATTCGGCGATAAAAGCCACACAATCGATTTGAAAACCATCAAAGTAAGCATGGCGTGCTACGTTGCTAATAACTTTGTGAATTATCAAAATTGCGCATATTTGTGACTGCTTGAATGTACATGTAAAACATGCATTTGTCGCCTTGGTTGTGCATACCGCTCTTTAGTATAATGTGAAGAAAAAAGCTCACATCTATACAGTGACTTTTTCGAGGTTCAATAATTTGCACTGCTTTCTTGTGTTTAGATGCAGATGTTATGCATATACATTCACTGATTTTGCATACTGCATGCCCGAAAACTTAAAACGTTAAAGTTTTACAATGCGAAAACAAGGGCCAGCTCACGTCGAAATGAAGTATGATGTATTGTGATATTACACTTGCATGAAGTCAGTCAGTAAAAGGTGAATTAGTACACTACCGCACACGTGTTTGTACTTGTCTAACTCGTTAATACGTTTATAACGTGTGCTTTTTCAATGCAACTTCCGATAAGCAATCCAATCTTGTTACCGATAACGTGTTGATAAAGGGACGTTATTGTTCTATGTTTTGTTGTACGTTATTTTATGTTCATTCTAGTTTTGCAATCATCTCGATGGGGAGGAGAGAGATCGTTGCTTTGCTTTTTTGGTATGGTGGTGTCTAATGATTATATTGTGGCTCTTCCTCGCGGTTCCATGGGTTTGTCTGCAGTTAGTGTTTGTGGTGTTTCCTGATCATACACTCTTACTATTTTTGAGCTACGCTGTTTTGCCCTGATTATAACTGGTATGCTCTTACGTGACATACAGAAAAATATACAGATGGCGATGCTGCGACGACTGTGGTGGTATTAAATTACATATAATATTCCCCTAAGATGTAATGGTATGGGTGTACAGCAAAATATGGGTGAATACGCTTAAAATGAGTTCAGGTAGCAAACCACTGATTTTTGCTTCAGCACATGGGCAAAATATGGAATATTAGGGGGTAGGGCTGAATTTAGGTGTATAAATTATGTTTAGTGTGCACTGAAGGCTTAAATTAACTTTTTATTGACTGGCTCTTTGTGTAAACTGAAAAAAATGCTGTAATTGATACTGGTGTGATTTGGAAACTGTGACCTATAAGAGAAATACGAAGCTAGCACTTGTCAGCTTTTCATGGGATAACTTCCCTTTAATTTTGAGCACCAGAGAAAATCAACAAATTGCGAAAAAAAGAAGGTGGGAGGCAAGGTATCATTCCCTCTCCCTGAATATGTTTTCATGTTGTTCTACAAGCTGAACTAATGATTATTTTCATTGTGCGGGCAGGTAACTATCTGTGGCCCATTGAAAATAGCGGAAAACAGCCAAAATTATGGTCCAAATTGACCGGGGTGGGGGAGACTGACTTCTTCGCCAGAACTGCAGAAATGAGTTTAAGCTGTTCTTGTCTGCTGCAAAACATTTCTTGTCAAGGCCCCTCAACATCACCACAGTCATAGAATATATTGCCCTAATATTCTCTTTTCAGAATTCAAATTAACATGACGGCCCCTTGTAACAGGCTTCTGAGCACTTTTCATTAGTGGTTTGCTACCTCACTCTCGACTGCATATGTCTAGTTTATAACACTAAATACCTGTGTAGGATTATATGTAAATTATGTATTGTTGTGGCGATAAGCTTGTAATGCTTAAGGCAAAATAAAATATCTGTTCTGCTCTGTTTATTTACCTGACAGTGTATCAGACATGGGGCGAATTACTTTGGAAATAATGCATTGAATAAGCATTATTTAAGAAAGTAATGCATTGAATTAAGCATTACTTTCTTTCACGTGAAACAGAGTTCTATAATTCTGCAAACTCTGAACATGTTTGATACATTGAACAAAATGTGTGCAGACCGTAAACATGTAAATTTCACATCGCTAGCTTTTTTTAAAGTGATCATATTTCATTGTACAATATTATTATACCACTGGGATGCCTTCCAAAATAGTTTCTTATTTGGAAGTATATTTTATGGGAGGTAAAATATAAACATGTTGAGTCTCTTGACTGGATTTTCCAATCAAAAAAGCGCTGGCAGTATCTTAATCCCAAATCTCTTACATTTTTGACCCCAATATATTTAGGCTGTAGCAGAACTTACCACATAGACACACTGTCAGTGTCAGTGGTCAAGCGTCAAAATGTATGTACAGAACAGAACAATCCAGTGATAATTACTCTTCTTGTGATCTAAACATTGAGTGTAGGGCAATATCCCCCCGACATTCCCCCGTTCAAATTTGTATACGTGGACATAATCCCCCTCATGAATTTGCAACGTTGACATTATCGCCCCCTATGAATTTTACAGCGTGGACACAATGCCCCCTAAGAATTTTACGACATCGATATAACGCCCCCCCACACACACACACTCTGTACTTTAATAAAGCTTCCAAAAACATTTCCTTCAAATGTGACAATTGTTTCTGTTTGAAATAATAAAAAATATAGTATTTTGATGAGAGGAAAATGGACAGGAGGATTTCACCCTGAATAAAGAAACTTAACTGCTTGATTGATGTTGTGTCTTTGACGTTACGTCAGAACGACATTGTTTTTTAACGTCAGTTGCCATGGGACTAGTTTAAGAAATTGATCATTAATCTTTATGGGCCTCGCATCGTTGCGGACCTAACTGCAAATTAAATCGTAATACGGAAAAAATCAGAGTCGGAGTTGCTTTCTTTGTTGCATTCAATAATAGGGAATATCGTCACAACAACATGGTTATAAGAATACTTGGAAATTGCAGTGATTTCACGGGGGGTGAAGGTCGTTTTTGAACAATGGAACGAAATTTTGGTTGAATCCGTTCACTCTTTCAAAGTTATTGAAAGTTCCAAATTCGCAGTCGTAATACACTGGCTAAAATAGTGCATGTTTAATGAAAACTCAAGAAAGTTTTGAATAAGGACATACATCATAG
Organism: Loripinus fragilis; assembly: GCA_964019695.1. Classification (NCBI taxonomy): domain Eukaryota; kingdom Metazoa; phylum Mollusca; class Bivalvia; order Lucinida; family Lucinidae; genus Loripinus; species Loripinus fragilis. The sequence goes on from CAXHUL010000169.1 coordinate 44,227, forward strand.
GTCGCGTTAGTCTGAACATTATAGGTAAACAGACATAGATTATCATGAATTGTGTCAGATGTATAGAACATCTGCAGTGTCCAAAACGTTGATGTTCAGGTGCCACAATAAATTTTAAGATGGTTTCACCAATTTCAAAGCTGGTTCTTGTCCTGGTCAGCCAAACAACTGTTACCAATGTTAATACATGTATTGCTGCTGTGGAAGGCCTGATTAAACAAGATGCCCGATTTACAGTGAAAACTATTGCTCATAGTGTTGGCTTATCATCGGGGTCAGCTAACAAGATTTTGATTCAGCAGTTAAAACTTTAGAGAGGTCTGTACTCGTGTACCCCGTTGCTTGACTATAGAAAACTAGAGGACCTTACGGTCCTGAAGCGCTCATCTGATCTCCTTAATAATGTTAAAATAGGTCATGATCAACTACGGCTTATAATGAAACATATTTTGTTGATGGGGGTTGCGGCCATTTTGGTCAAGTGAACTAAACAATCTAATGAATACTCCATCAAACAGCCCAGTGATTTCTGAGGAAAAGAAATATAAAACCGTTGGCTCATTAGGTCAAACATTTCTTGCAAGTACATGTATTATGACTTTGGCCTAAACAGTTATAGAAAAATTAACATTTAAATGAGTTAGGAATCAAATTTGACCTAGCCATAAAGTAGGTCTAGGTCAACCTAGATTCATCATTTGTTAAAATCTGGTAGTGCCCGCATCCCCAATGCTACATACCAAATCCCAAGGCCATTGGCCTTTTGGTCCTAGAGAAGATGTTAAATGGATTTATATTATATATGGGCTTGGTAGCCATCTTGGTCATGTGACCCGTACAATTTATATAAATTTTGGCTAACCTATCATAAGGAGTCTTCATATGAAATTTGAGTTTAATTGGCCTAGTGGTTTATGAGAAAACTGTTTTAATATGTTGATGGGACTCTAATATGAGCGACCTTGGCTGAAATGTCAAAGTTCAACATTAACCTTTGAAACTTATTTATAGCCATTGTCTTATTAGGTTTAACATATCAAGTGAGAATAATGACTTTGGCTTTAACAGCATTTAATAAATCAACTTTTCAAAAACAATACCCATTTAAGTGCATTAGGGAGCAAATTTGACCTTGACGTGAAGAAGGTCAACTTAGGATGATCATTTGAACAAACTTGGTAGGCGCCATATCCCCAATGCTACATAACAAGTTCCATGGTCACTGACCGTCTGGTTCGGGAGAAGATTTTTAAAGGGTTTCTACCATATATGGGCATGGCGGTCATCTTGGTCATATTTTGTAGCCATATAATATTTTGTATAAATTTTGGCTAACTTAGCATAAGGAATCTTCACATGAATAGCTGAACGGTCAAATGCCAACCTTGACCTTTGGAACTTATTTATAGCCAATGTCTCAAAGGTTGAATATATCAAGTGAGAATAATGACAAAGGCTTCCACAGTTCTACAGTTTTCAAAAAAATCAAATTTAAAAAAATCCCCATTTAAGTGCAATAGACGCAAATTTCACCTTGAATATAAGTAGGTCAAGGTCAGCCTAGGATCATCATTTGAACAAACTTGGTAAGCTCCACATCCCCAATGCTTCATACCAAGTCCCGAGGTCACCGGCCTTCTGGTTCTGGAGAAGAAGATTTTTAAAGGTTTTTTTACCACATATGAGTGTGGCAGCCATCTTGATCATGTGACCAGGACCATTTGAACAAACTTTCGTTCCCGCATCCTAAGTAGACTCCATATAAATTTTGAGTTTAATTGGCCCAGTGGTTTCAGAGAAGATATTTGAAAATGTTGACGGACGACAGACGGACGGACGGATGAACGGACGCCGGAGTGACTGGTATACTATTAGGTCACCCATGAGGCTTCGGCTCAGGTGAGCTTAAATGGCTACTCGTATGAGAATGCCCATTGTTTTTTTAAAAAAGTGCCATAATTGTGATAATTCTAATACGAGGGGTGTTCAAGAAATACGCGGACAGATGCTGCCATTCCCTCATTTTTTGACTGGCGGGCGTGAAACTTGCACATAATCATACCCAGAGAATTATGTATGCCCAGTGAAAATTTGATACAATTGACTTCAAGCATGATCAAACGTTCGTTGTTATGGTAACGTTGGGTAGTCACACCCGGTCCAACGTCATCCAACGTCACGTTGACGTCGCATTATCCCAGAGTGATTATTGTTAGTTTTTTCACATACCTTTCCGTAATTTCTGTCTAAAGGCATTCATCCTTTTCAAAGTACTCCCCTTTGAATGAAATGCACTTAATCCATGAATAAAAACAGTTTTGGTATGCAGATGGTCCTAGGGAAGCGATCGCGGACTGCACCGCCCTTTGTAAATCTGCAACATCGTCAAATTGTCGACCTCGCAGAATCTTCTTCAGTGTGGGGAACAAGAAGAAATCACAGGGGGCCAAATCAGGGCTGTAAGGAGGATGACCAAGCACTACAATGGACCGTCTGTCGATCGTTTCGTGAGTCGTAGAAGCACGATGGCTAGGCGCATTGTCATGATGAAACAGCATGGTCGGCAACAGGGGAGCTCGTTTCTTCAGCATGGCTCGAATAAGGTCTCTGTTCAGTACCCGTTGGTAAGAAATGTAAACCATAGAAAGCGACCTACTAAACATGTTATCGATTGTTTCCATATTATAATAAACTCTTATCTAGAAATGTCAAATGTTGTTTAATTCAAACTTACCTTTGAGTAGTAATTTGCTGCGACCGTCTGTCCTTGCGAAACGGCAAGTAAGTCATCTAAATATCTGGAGGTAGAGTTAAAAGCTTCAATAATATCAGCTTGATTATTGTCTGACAGAGACAACATGAAGTCTCTCTCAAAACAAAACAAAAACAAATCTGCAACAAGAGGAGCACAATTAGTACCCATTGGAATACCGACAATTTGTCTATATTATTTTGAGCCAAATCTTATAAATATATTGTCCAAAAGATAATGGAGCGCATCACACATTTTCTGACATGACCACAATTTATATCGTTTAGGTTATTCAGAAGTAAAAAAGGCATTTTTATCATTGCAAGCCAAATAAAGTGAGCCCTCTCTGTTAAATGTTTGTTCAATTAATTCTGTTAGTTTTTCTTTTATTAGATTATGAGGCAATGTAGTATAGAGAGTAGAGAAATCATATGTAGACAAACCAGATGCTAGAAAACCTCTAGACTTCAATTTATTAAGAATTTCACCTGAATTTTTAATAGACCAAAATAAATTTTTGCCATTTCTTTCATAAACTGTTGTGCAATATTTAATGACATGGTTTTTAATTGCAGTGAGGCAAGAAGTCAAAAGAATAGACAACTCAGTAGTTGTACATGCACTAGAATTAGCAATAAAACGCGACTTATAGGGCCGTTTATGAAGTTTAGGTAACCAGTATAACGTAGGAAGCTTGCTATGGTCCTCATCAACAAACAACCCAAACTTAGCTGCCATATGGCAGCAAGCTAATCATCTATAAAGTATGTAGGCAGATCTGATGTATGATGAATAAAAAAATAAACACATTGGTATGAACTGTGCATTATATGCTATATATATTTTTTTAACTTTCATAAGCATGTAAATAAAACTTCAAAGCTGATTGTTTTAAATTATTAAGATCTTAGTTCCAGAAGACCCCGAATCATTTCAAGTCTGAATCAATTCTTTTCATAAACACGCTTAGGGATGTCTGTTACAACGCAAGGTGGTTCTGGACGACAGGACGTTACGGGTTCCAGACGAAATATTTCTAAATTTAGGTTTGTGCTATTGAATGTGTATTGTTTTCTGGAGACTTAAGACACAATAAACCGCAAGCATCTTATTTTGTCTTTGTATATTTGTCCGCGACACTTATCTAAACTTAATCAATCATGTAGAGCATGACAACTGTATCCAGTTAACGCGTATATGATACATTATTATTCTTGAAACTGTATTTTACTGCTACACATGTCCTCATATCCTTATTTAATACTTTCACTTTCGTTTTCTTTGAACATTTTATGACTTGATGTGATTAAACATTGAATTGTCCATCACATAGACCAAGAAAGAACTTTCTTATAAATCTGCTTACTTTAGACGAACGCATTTTTAAAACCAAAACGAATGTCCTGCAGTCATTTTTCCATGTTACAGATGTGTAACTACTGCAAATATTTTGTTACAGGTTATTGTCAACAGCGTAGCAGGTGGAGACGACAGTGATGGATTCAATAAATATATCTTACACCAAAGAATCTTCTGTTTTGACCGAGGGTGAAATGTCATTTACCACGTATGAGAATACGAATATGGCCAATACTCGGATTATGTACTGTTATTTCAAGACACACATGACTTGACACCGTGGCCTTGCGCTTAGCCTGTCAGACTTTGGAACCAGAGGACCAGGGTCGAGTCCAGGGTGGGCATTTCTAACATTTTTTTCTTTTTTTTTCTTTTTTCCTCTTGTAATGCAAAATTACTTCATACAAGAAATATGGAATTATTTAAATGACAAAAATTACACTCCTTAAATTTTTTAATTGAATTATCCTCGAAATTTGTTGGGGTGGAGATAACTTTCGCCCTCCCACAATATAATTAGTCTGGTGACCCCATTTTTTTTCTTTTTTCTTCAATGTCAAATGATAGTCCATTAAATGATAACAATAAATAAGAATTTTTATGTCATATTTTTATATATAATTTACTCCAAAAATCGAAATCCTTTTATGGGGGAATAACCAAAATATATCATGCAGTATCTTGACATGGCTTGGGAAAACAAATACATTTTCACATTTTCTAGAAAGCTTGAGGTCATGAGCAATAATTAAAATTAAAACAAGGAAGCTGGACGGCGATTACAAATATATTAGCTTAAAGCTGCATACTCTGTAACTATGAACATTTTTCGAAAAAATATCTTTTCACTTTAAATCATTTGTAAAAGTAGAATTAAGCTATGTTTTCACTATAAAAATGTTCAGTACAGCTAAAAACTGCATGGAAAAGTGAATTATCTTATCAAATAGGTGTTTTTTTCTCTTGTTGGTAATTATTTGCGTCCCTCCAATTATTCTAGACCGTTGAATTTTAACATAAATGCAGTTGTTTTGACAGTGATAACTTGTTAAGATTTACGAAAATGGTAAAATGTTTACCTGAATTTGAGAATTTTTACTGTTTTCTTGAAAAATAAAAACATTATTTTTAAAATTAGAAGATCAAAAGTTACAGACTATGCAGCTTTAATATTAAGGACTTGGATTTTTTCAGAAAATTTGTAAAATGCTGAAAACTTCCATGTGAGATTATGAAAAATTGAGTGTCGTGACATATCCTTTTTATTTCATAAATTGACAGTCCATACATAAAGCAAACTGTATGCAAACAATTAAAAAGATGTTAATGTGGGAAGTGTCACCCGCAATTGCCCTAAATAAGCTCCAGGTCTGACAAAGTGTAAGTCACATATCATACACGATTGAATAAAAGAACGTTTTAAGCGTACCAAAGCTGAAGGCTCCGAGGTGAGCTAATAGTATACAAATGACTCCAGCCTCCATTCGTCTGTCTGTTCGTCAACATTTTCAAACATCTCCTTTGAAACCACAATGTCAATCGAATTTCATATGGAGACTCCTTAGGATGGAGGAAAGATAGTTATTCGAATGATTTTAAAATGCATTTAAGCCCCCACCCCCGTTGCTTAGGCTGCTGTCCATTCTGAGGCAGTGATTCTCTTGTTGTTGATCTATTGTTTAATGTACTTCTCATTATGGGGGTTCTGTGTTTGTCTTTGTTTTGGTATGGATTATTTTGCGCCCTTCCTAGTTTTGCAATCATCTTGAAGAGAAAGAGAGAGCTGGTAGCTTTGCTTTTATTGTCTTACGGTTATCTTGTTACTGAAAAGGTTCAGTGGCTTTTCCTCATGATGTAGTGGGTTGGTCTGGAGTTTATGATTGTTGTATTTCCTAATCATACTCACCAACTTCTTGTGACCAAGATGCCACCATGCCCAAATAAGGTAAAACACCTTTTAAATATTCTCTGGAACCAGAAGACTAAAATGCCACCAATCACATATATGGAATTAAACTTTAAATTCTTCTGATTAACTTGGTATGCACATCCAAAGGGAGGTCACACAATGTTGAACTACTTCTTCAGGAGTTGAATAGGCCTCAGAGCAGTATTTTCATCTACTCGAGTGTTCGTGAAAGGAAGAAAATGTCGTCTCACATCTGTTACAGAAAAACTGACGTCGTCTATTGCCTGTTACACAGTCGTCTCTAACCAGTAACATTAAAAAATGAATTGTTTGAGGTTTTCAGTTTTCTTTTAAGAAGAACATGTTACAATTGACTGAAAAATCATGTGAGATCTATTGTCTGACCATATATGCTTATTTCATGACGAGAACGCAAGTAATTAATCACAAATTACACATTTCTGAAGTTTCTTTTCCAGACCAGAGTTTTACAATTTAACTACACATATCTATGGTGTTTGTACTTCTAATGTCGAACTTACAAACTCTTATATGACAGAAATTATTTTAGATAGCCAAACACACTATATTATCATTTTCTACGACGTCTGTGTGTGTTGCCCCTCTCCACTGTCGTCCAAAACCCTAAATCTGTCGTCTAAAACCCGTTACCTGTCGTCCAGCACAGGTAAGCAGTCGTCATAGGCCCGTAACGAATTGTCGTCCAGAACCACCTTGCGTTGTAACTGACATCCCTAAGCGTGATAAATATTGCATAGACTGGAAGCTAACGGTAAACGAATCTAAAACTAAAATCGTTGTTTTTGGAGCCAGGAAAACCGATCACTTTAAATTCAGGTTTGGAGACTCGACTCTAGAAATTGTGGATAAATTAAAATATCTTGGAACTATATTTTCGCAATCAGGTTCGTTTCTGAACGTCAGAAAACACGTCACAGCCCAGGCTAAGAAAGCCATGTACCTTTTGAATAGAATTAGAAAATTTGACCTACCTATTGATTTACAGCTAAAACTGTTTGATAATACTATTCTCCCTATATTGACGCACAGCTACGAAGTTTTTGGATTTGAAGATTGTCATATGTTAGAGGCCATTCACAACCAATTTTTACGTTCACTAACCTATTCTCGCAAAAACACCCCACTATATATACTCAAACAAAAAAGAAACGTCCGATTTTCATGGTACTGTATCTTTCGATCCAGCTAAGATGTTGCAACAAAAATCAAACCAAAAGGTTAATCAAACGTCCGACACGCAAAAAAATGGTAATTATTTGATTTTATCTTCTAATCTTGAAGGGTCATTAAACCTTATGTGTACACAGCTTTTTCCATTATTATCAGGAAGTTAATCAACGAAACGTGACATATTTTACGTTAAATGGCAACCGGAAGCGTCCGACGATGAAAAAATCTAAAAATCCCAAGTCTGTTTATTGAACGAACGAAATTGCAGTTCCAAATCTTTCATTTACAAAATTATCTAAAATTACCTCCCTTTGAATTAAACAAATAAGAAATTAAGAACTTTCAAATCTCCCTAACCTAACATCATTTTGAGACCGTTTTTGTTTTAATTTGTTGTGTTTGTTTAATACAACAATTACACAATAGAGAAAAAACAAAAACTATGGCTGATGCCGGGCATCAAAGGTTCACTAAATCTTTGTTTTGTACCCCATCCCTTCCTGCAAAATCATCAGAGAATTTCCATTATAAATTGTTTTGATGCTGATAGGTCTTAATACGTGTTAAAATGCTTGTGACGACGAAAAAACATCAAATTTGTTCGATTTTGTTGATTATCAAAATATTGGACCCATAATGAATTTTCTGAGCGTTTTCACGCACGCTCGTGATCGATGTTTTGTGACGTCAGAGTATGTTACAAACAAATGACTCTGGCGGAAAAAGCAATGCATACAACTAGCCAGCTTATTTACAAGAGAGTTTGTTCAGTGATGTTTAAATGTGCTTGAATGGTTCGGGATTATGACGGATACACAAGCTATAGATGTTGTGACTTTTGATTTTAAGGGTACTCGTGTTCGCTGCTTTTTCAGCGGCTCTACCGATTATCAAATGGATAACTCTTAGGTGCTAATCATTTCTAAATGATCAAAGTTTGTAAGGTGAAAATTTGAATGAAATGCGTTCATCCATTTGAAAATGGCAGACATAAACGTCAAGCGGACATAACTTTTTTGTTTCAGTATATATGAAAATGAAAGTAGAATTTTATCGGTTAATCATTCCTCTTAAAAAAGAACCCGATTTAGTCAATGGTAGCCATAATTTTTGAACGGTACAATAATTCCAGCAACAATTATTATACTCCTGAGTTATTTTGTGTTGGAAGTTTCGTTCAGTATAAAATGTGTATGTAAAACATGGATCCCTGATGTGGGTCATTATCCGGCCTTCAGTGGCATAATATCAGGCTATTCCCATTGGTATTCTTGGTCAGGTGTGGTACTTGATTGTATCGAACTTGATCTTTGCACCCTTACTTACTTAATGGTATCAGGCAAGAAGCTTATTTTATGTTTACCTATATAAGCCCTTGTAAAGTATGAGACCTCATGATGGGGTCAGTTCTGCCCAAGGTACATAATTTTACCAAACTTGTTAGAAATAGACTTGGTGATGTTACATACCAAGTATGAGACTCTCTGCCAAGTGGATTCACACAAGAGGATTTTTTGTTCTATAATTCTATGTAAAACAAGACCTTCTGGCCGAAGCCATGTTTTTACTCCAGTGGTTTCAGAATAGCTTTTTAAACTTTTTCATTTTCAATCTTATGTAAGTAAGTAAGGGTGCAAAGATCAGGAATCGATACAATCAAGTACCACACCTGACCCAAGATACCAATGGGAAAGTGACAAACTCACAGTAAGACATTACAAACAAGAGCCAAGAGGTCAGCCCTTTCCCAGCAGGTGCCCAAAAGGCACATATAAACAGACGCTCACAAAAGCAGAGCAAACACAAGACAGAAAAAACATAAAAGATCCACAAAAGAAGTACCGCCTTGGAACGGTCAGTAAAATATTTTACTGGAGGGCTTAAACTGGTTTCAAGGCGCCAACCTCACCCTTAATTCAGATGTGGATCAAGACACATAGATATTTGGTTTGCATGAAAGACCCCTAATTTATCAATGCATTATATCCAAGTACATATCAATCAAGATATAACAAGGAGATAAAGCAAAGATAAGGACTCAACAGTTAATAAAACTGAATACTGGAGCAAAGGAAATCCATTACGTAAACCCCGGATTGCCCAGCAAACAGCCAAAGTATCAGGCCCCTACCATCTCATCAATAGAAAAGTATTTAAGTCGGGACCGTCATAGAGTCTGAAGTCCGACCCACCGACGTGCAATTAAAGAGGAAAGCAAAGTTGCCAACCGTGATTTGGTTGACCACCAAGCATGCAGTCTGTTGCAGTACATTAATGTTAAAGCCAATCGTTTAATAATGATGGGAAATTATTTCAATGAACTGCGCTGAAAAATTATAAGAGCCAACAATCTTCTTCAATTTATACACCAAGTCCGAATAGAAATCAGGTTCCGAATGTCTTTGGCGCAAGAGAAATTTAAGTCCAACTTGGAATTTAGATATCAAATCATAGTATCGTCTATAAATTTTAGAAGAGGTTTGCGAAGTTTATGATAAAAACATGTGACCTCTAAGACTGACGGGCGAAAAACATACATCCTATGATACAATAGTTCAAACCAATGACTTTGATCCAAATATCCATTAAGGTTAAAGATTTATAAAGATTTTCATTAACTGGTTACTGGCGGATGGATGGAATCCCATAGTGATTATAGTGCAGACCCAAGGTTCTTGAAATATGTTGAATCACTGGTTTGTATTTAATACATACATGTATTTGTTGGTATTTACTTGAAGCACCACAAGAATTAGGATTTATAACTTATTCATACCCGTGCGTTTTGTAGTTACAGTAAAACCTGTGTAAAGCCGCCTCTCTCAAAAAGACCGAAAATTGGATTTAAAGACCAAATTTTGCCTAATGCAGATCAAAAGTTGCAGAATGCTCCAAGCTTAATTAAGCTATCATTTGTCAACAATATCCTGTTTTTCTTTTGAGTACTGTGGCGCAACTAAAAATATTGTACGTAACAAATGAGCACTGTGACAAACTGGCTGAGGACACGAGCCAATACTAGTTGGTCTGGAGGAGTTGGCATCACGCGTGGTTTCTCAGAAGCTTCGCACTGCTGAAGTCTCTCCTCTGTAAGCCATGTACGTAATCAAAACTGCCTGACTGCAGCTTTCCTATTGCGTTTGTAGCTAGCCTGGCTGCCTCTTGTTTTCTTCCTCTCTCGTGGTATTAATATGCAATAGGAACATCTAAAGGGCAACTAACCAATTTGTGTTGAAAGGATAGGACAAGCTCTTAAACGCATGCTTTTCACCTAGTTAATATGTAGTAGAGACAGGTGTATAACATAATTCTACTGCCTTGTGGAAGAAGACGAATTTTACAGTGACGTGGCAAAGTGTTTGTATCTAGATCCTGCGGCCAAGGCTAGATTGCCTACTTGGGCGGTTGGGATTGTTCTGTACCCTGTGACAATTATACGGTACTCTTGTGAGTAAAAGCCGACTTTAAATCTCATGCTTAGTATTAGGAAACGATAAAATCACATTTAGCCATAAAATAATGTTGCAAGCTACCTTAAAGGCGCCAAAGCCCTTGAAGTCTCAGTTGGATATCATTGGGTTGGTTCCTACTAAGCCAATTTCGCCACACGCCATTCTTATAAGATGACTTTATATATAATTCTCATATAAATCCAATATGATTTTCATATATACAGTTTCATATGAATTTTATATAATACAGTTTATATAATATTCATATATTCACATGATCATATAATTTTATATGTTATTAATATTATATTAAACCCATATCAGGCTTATATGATCATTATATGTATATTATTTTATATAAATACATGTATAATATAAAATAAATTATATGAATTGCTTATAAAAATAAAATCATACAAAAACCGTATGTATAACATATAGATTTAAAGTAATTAAGCGTGCAAAGATCAGAAATCGATACCATCAAGTATCACACCTGACCCAGGATACCAACTCACAGTATGCAATACAAACGAGAGCCAAGATTTCAGCCCTTTCCCAGCAGGTGACAACAAGGCACAAATAATCAGACGCGCACAAAGGCATAAGGAACACAAGACAGAAAAAAAACAATAAAGATCCACAAAAGAAGCACCACCTTGAAAAGGTCAGTAAAATATTTTACTGGAGTGCTTTAATCGGTCTCTGAGTTGACAATTTATTTTGAGTGTTGAAGTGAGTAACATAGCTAGATGCTCTAGCAAAACGAATAAGTTGAGAGATTTATACTCCATAGGATGTAGAGCGAGCAACATCACCATCTAAAAATGTGGAATTGACAATTTCAAAATCGAAGTCGACACGTTTATCATAAATTTGGTAGAAACAATATCATTAGAAATTGATAAATGCAATGTAAGTAAGGGTGCAAAGATCAGGAATCGATGCAATCAAGTACCACACCTGACCCAGGATACCAATGGGTAAGTGACAAACTCACAGTTAGACACCACAAACGAGAGCCATGAGGTCAGCCCTTTCCCAGCAGGTGACAACAAAGCACATATAAACAGACGCGCACAAAGACATAACAAACACAAGACAGAACAAAAACATTAAAGTCTAAAAATGCGGCTTCTTTATCAGAGGTATTGACTTTATCAAGTTGGAGCTCTGAAGGGTGTATTTGACTTACCATATTATCAAAATAACTATTATTAATGTTTAAAATATCGCCCAAATATCTGGATATAGTGTTAAATGCATCAATAACATCAGCGTGCTTATCATCAGAAAGAGACATCTGACCTTTTTGTTGGACAACATTTTTATTCGATTTGGCACCAAGCTCTATAGACAAGTAGTTGGGATTCCTATGGGCACTAATTGTGCTCCCCTGGTTGCAGATTTATTCCTGTTTTGTTATGAAAGGGACTTTATGATGTCTCTTTCTGATGATAAGCAGGCTGATGTTATTGATGCGTTTAACACTACTTCCAGATATTTGGACGATATTTGAAATATTAATAATGTTTATTTTGAAAATATGGTTAGTCAAATATACCCTTCAGAGCTCCAACTTAATAAAGCCAATGCCTCTGATACCGAAGCCGCATTTTTAGACTTGCATTTGTCAATTTCTAATGGTATTGTTTCTACCAAAATTTATGATAAACGTGACGACTTTGATTTTGAAATTGTCAATTTCCCATTTTTAGATGGTGATGTTCCTCGTTCTACATCCTATGGAGTCTATATCTCTCAACTCATTCGTTTTGCTAGAGCATCTAGCTATGTTACTGACTTCAACACTCGCAACAAATTGTTAACTCAGAAACTTCTTAAACAGGGCTATAGGTATCATAAACTTCGCAAAACATTTTCAAAATTTTATAGACGATACTTTGATTTGATTTCTAAATTCCAAGTTGGACTTAAATCTCTCTTGCGCCAAGGACTTTCGGAACCTGATTTCTATGGTGACTTGGTGTATAAGTTGAAGAAGATTGTTGGCTCTAATAATTTTTCAGCGCAGTTCATTAAAATAATTTCCCATTATAAAAAGATTGGCTATAACATCAATGTATTGCAACAGACTGCATGCTTGGTGGTCAACCCAATCACAGTTGGCAACTTTGCTTTCCTCTTTAATTGCACGCCGGTGGGTCTGACTTCAGACTCTATGATGGTTCCGACTTAAAGACTTATCTATTGATGAGATGGTAGGGGCCTGATGCTTTGGCTGTTTGTCGGGCCCACCGGGGTTTACCTGTTGGATTTCTTTTGCTCCGGTATTCAGTTTAATTTACTGTTGAGTCCTTATCCTTGCTTTATCTCCTTGTTATGTCTTGATTTATATGTTTTAGGAGATGATGCATTGATAAGTTAGGGGTCTTTCATGCAAACCAAATATCTATGTGTCTTGATCCACATCTGAATTAAGGGTGAGGTTGGCGCCGTTAAACCGGTTTAAGCCCTCCAGTAAAATATTTTACTGACCGTTCCAAGGCGGTACTTCTTTTGTGGATCTTTTATGTTTTTGTTCTGTCTTGTGTTTGCTGTGTTTTGTGCGCGTCTGTTTATATGTGCTTCGTGGTCACCTGCTGGGAAAGGGCTGACCTCTTGGCTCTCGTTTGTGGTGTCTTCTGTGAGTTTGTCACTTTCCCATTGGTATCCTGGGTCAGGTGTGGTACTTGATTGTATCGATTCCTGATCTTTGCAACCTTACTTACTTTTACTATCATAAAGTCCCTCTTATAACAAAACAGGAAAAAATCAGCAACCAGGGGAGCACAATTAGTACCCATAGGAATCCCAACAAGTTCATAAAATATCCAAGTATAAAAACATAATCTCATAGAAATACTCAGTGCTTTTTTACATACATAGTGCATGTATATGTACATATGTTACGTACATAACCATGAAGCAAGTTTGTGTTGGTTTCATTTATCATTATAGTATGTGTCAGTGTATTATATTCAAGGTACTTATCACATCTGCACAAGTAGAAAAGGCTCAGACTAGCCTTCATATCAACACAGTCTTCAGACTCTATGATGGTTCCGACTTAAAGACTTATCTTTTGATGAGATGGTAGGGGCCTGATGCTTTGGCTGTTTGTTGGGCCCACCAGGGTTTACCTGTTGGATTTCTTTTGCTCCGGTATTCAGTTTAAATTACTGTTGAGTCCTTATCCTTGCTTTATCTCCTTGTTATATCTTGATTTATATGTTTTAGGAGATGATGCATTGATAAGTTAGGGGTCTTTCATGCAAACCAAATATCTATGTGTCTTGATCCACATCTGAATTAAGGGTGAGGTTGGCGCCGTTAAACCGGTTTAAGCCCTCCAGTAAAATATTTTACTGACCGTTCCAAGGCGGTACTTCTTTTGTGGATCTTTTGTGTTTTTGTTCTGTCTTTTGTTTGCTATGTCTTTGTACGCGTCTGTTTATATGTGCTTTGTGGTCACCTGCTGGGAAAGGGCTGACCTCTTGGCTCTAGTTTGTGGTGTCTACTGTGAGTTTGTTACTTTCCCATCGGTATCCTGGGTCAGGTGTGATACTTGATTGTATCGATTCCTGATTTTTGCATCCTTACTTACTTTGCCAGAACTTTTGCTTTTCTTATACACAAAGTGTGGATGTAAATAAAGTCTCAGTTAAATTTAAGGTCTCTTACTTCACTGGTTACGTCAACAAGAAAGTTTAAATGAGGCTTTTTTGCATATGTGATAGTACAAAAATATCCTGTTTTGCCACATATCTATATAGATATTCTGTTTCGGGATGTGGTTGGGTCGGGTCTGCTTAGTACTGGTTCAAACTAGGAAGATCTGTCCCAACATAGCTGAAAAAATATTGACCTCAACACAAAGAATCAAATCAAACAAAAAAAAAAGGAGTGCTTTGAAAGGTCTAATAATAATAAGAGACTTAGGAATATGATAATTGGAAATGGCGAGTCGTACGAGTTATTGACTACATTGTCATGAGCTTTTGACGTAGATCACAAAAATATACGTCACTGTACGCGATTATTCACAAAGGCTAAAGCGTTGTTTTTTGTTCCTGCATCCACTGTTGACAACAAAAGTTGGTGTTTGGGATGAAATTGGAATAACCTTACAGGTAACAAGAACTTTCTTAAACAAAAAGTATTGTCATTCATGTAGAAATAGCTGAAGCTGACCATTTTAGGCTAAATTTTATGAGAATATGGAATGCCACCCCTGTTTTTTTGGCCCTGAGGGAAGTCGATCTGGTGACAACTGCACTTTACTGGTTGCTGTAAAAGAAGTAGAAGTAGTCCCAAAATTTTACAAATACAGTATTGTAGGCGTAGGAACGGGGGGGAGTAGCCACCCAAAAATGTTGTAGCGATGCAAGTATTGCTTTCGCCCCCCCCCAATAATATCTAAATTGACATATTGTTTTGCTTGTTACTCAGGGTTAAACAAGTACTGTTATCACCTTGTATGTATATGTACAGTGACGTCCCCTAACATTGCGCACTAGCCCAAGTGACTATGCCACAATTAATCAGACCAGATTATTTTTGTTTTTTAATATCAGGTTGCTTTTGGAAAGTGAAAAAAGCAAAAGGTTTTCACTTTATGCTTTCACTGCCAATATGGATTTCGCCAAAAAATGAAAATGTTAAAAACTTCAAATGGCACAGGCTTCTGGGCAAATGAAACAAAACAGTTTGTTTTGAGTGCTCAAAAGAACCGTCTCATTGAGACTCATTTGAGCAACCATAGCAAACATTCTAATTGAAAATTATGTATTGCTATTGCACTTATCTAGCAAGAAACTAGCAGAACTTACTCTCTTTTAAGGTAAAATCCTCTTCTGAAGCGCTAAGAAATAGCACAAATAAACCCATGCGCGTCAAAATAACTACCTCATCGCACACATTTCACGGGACTGACCTAGTGACACTGAGTAATTTGACAGGTATAAATATTGACATGACGTACAGGTATAATCCTTGCTCGATAAGCGTAGAGTGACGGAACAGATTAACAGTTAGAAGTATGAAAGAAAACCCTGTATTTGTCCAATCGGGTGAATAAAGCACCGTCACCTGACCAACTACGCAACTCTACGCTTATCGAGTAATACCTATACTCAGGCAACTGAAGTTATTTTTAGATTGGCCAGATTCACGGTCCATTGCCACGCTAATCTGTTTTCTCTTTATCTCGTCTCTTTTTGGATTGACACATAACTGCTGACCAGTGCTACACAAACAGTGCGGATCCAGATCACGTCAATCCCGTAGGATCAGCATGTTCTGGGACTGCACTGTTTGCTGCAAATGGTAAGAACCGGCCTAGCCGCATCAGAGGACCTGATGTCGGTTGAGATGAGATGTGATGTGATTTGATTTGATTTGATGTGATGCGATGTGCTGTGTTGTGACTGATGTCATGTGATGTGATGTGTTTTTTTTTAATTATTTATTCATTTATTTGTTTATCTATTTATTTATGTTGAACGCCCAAACTGATTAACTTTCAAAATTGGCAATGCGCATATCTTATTTTATGGATCTGAGTCGAGGCGCAGCGATTCCCACAGTTTACCATATTGGTAGACTCTTAGCGGTCTGTGCACACATCAAGACTAGTCTCTGTCAGAAGTAGTAGCTCGGCTTGACTCTAACTGCTTTTGGGCAAACGGCCTGTGGGAGTCGTAGCGCCTGGTCTCATTGGACAGAATGTGTAAACCACAGGAACTGGTCGCAAACTTTTAGAAAAAAAAATGAAGACGTGTATCTCTAAAAATGTCTATAAAAGTATATAAATGCCTACTTTTTATTCTAAGGGTTTGCGAATAGTTCCTGTGGTGAAAACTAATCGTACATACATCAGTGGCCTATAACTTTGGTATTGGTTATAACAGTTATCTCTCTTCGCTTGATACAGCTAAACTGCCTATGTTTAGTTACTTTTTTCTTTAGATCAATTTTTGTATTACAGAACTTAAAACGATGTTTTGCCCCCACCACAACTCCCTATAACTATAACTTTGGTCATGGTTATGGCAGTTATTTCCCTTCGCTTGATACAGCTAAACTACCTTTTGTTCTTTAGATCAATCTCTGTATTATAGAACTTAGAACGATGTTTTGCCCCCACCCCAACTCCCTTTAATCAATTTGCCACCGTCACTAAACTAGCAAATAGCCTTATGATGTATTTACTTTGTGTATGTTATATGCCATGTCTTGATATGTCTATTGTAAATCAGCTCGATGTCATGTATGGGTCATTATCAAAAAATGGAGGAATCCAGAAAGACTAAATCATAAAAAATAAGTGTCAAGATTTTCAATCTTGCTGCAACATTTATATAAAACATGCACAGGGGAACTAATATTGAAAATATGCGAAGTTTAACTCGACGAATAATGGGTCAGTTAATAATTTTATGCCAGCCACTACGGCTAAAATGTCAGTGCAGTCACAAACAAACTTTTTATCATTAAATCAGTCTCTGTCGAGATGTTCATTCTCTTTATAAGGTGATCTACAATACTGATCATAAACTTTATAAGACTCGAGTTTTATTCAATTTCGTTGTAATCTGTGTGAGAGGGAATTGTTTAAAGTAAACTTACACGAAAAATTTTTATTTTCAAAGTGTGGTGTTTTTATGTACAAAATTGTGTAGATTTATATTCTAAATGATTTCTGTCAAAAGTTTAGTATTTCATTATTGCATAGTCAGACATAAAAAGTAAGTACATTATAACGATGGACTCTATGTAATTTGAATTGTACTTGAACGTGACTGCACTGACATGAATATGACTGCACTGACACGTTTGTGACTGCACTGACATAACGTGCTCCACCTTGCGAAATAATGGAATTGAATAAAAGCATGATATATTGCATAATGCCCAGGTCACACATTTACGGATCTGACACAGGATTAGCCACAGATACGATCCTGTGTCATCCGTGGCAATCTGTATTAGTCCGTATATCTCCGTATTGCATCCGTAATCACACGTAGTAGTACTTGCGTTGTGCATCCGTATTGGACTACGGAAATTATCATTCCCGGAATCATCCGTGGGATTTGATCCGTAGTGGAACCAGCGAGGTGATTCGTGAATGTATGACCTGGGCATAAGATAGCATGATACACAGTGGAAACTAAGATCAGCCCGTACATTAATGCAGTCTCAATGGTGCCTTCGAGAATGATTTCCGTTTTCGGAATGGACACTTACCAGGACGTACGAGGGTCCTTTGGAAAGTTGGTAGCATGGTATTTTTTATAGTAACCGAATTACAAACCCTAGCATGTTTGGTATCATTTTAAAAAGCTACATTTTCTTAATGTTATGGCACAAGTTTCATTAGGATGTTATGGTGTAGACACGAAAAAATATTATTGGAAATACATGTTCTGAATGTAAGCGCATAATTTCAGTGGAAAATATAACGTTTTACCTTTTGAAAAGAGTGCAAAACATTATCAACATAAATGAGTGCAGAACATTATAAGTGAAATTAGGCATATTGTACAATTTGCACAATCTGGTTCAGTATTTATACAATTGATGAATGAGTTGGGTGTTTCATGTAACTAAATATGGAAATGGCAATACCAAAACCGTTTAGAAAGCAAGGCAATGCGCTTCAGTATTGTTACGACTAAAATCGCATGTCACATTGCACATACTTTGAAAATATATAACCGACGGTAGTTTAAATATACCCTGTTTTGGTATTTTTGTCGTACACTTTATTTACACACTTTATGCTCTTTGTATTGAAACCAAAAGAAACAGTGTGAACCATAACAAAGGAAAGGTAAGTCTTAAAATCTTCCCATGGGACAGCATGAGTTTAGCTATGAGTTGACGATCTGGTTCATTTAAAAAAGTAAAAATATCCCTTGGGACTAGAAATCTATCAATTCGGTGATGGTTAAAGCGATGCCATGAGAAGTTATTATGTCATCGACAAAATATGAAGGGTCGAGTTACCCCAACCACTTCTTGAAAAGTAGGGGTAGTACTATTATGAATAATTTTCTTAAAGGCAGAGCTAAAAAAAGCCGTGCAACTTTTGCACGACGAAATGATTATTATGCATTGTTTGTTAGAAAATAAAGCAAAACATATACTTAATAGGCATTTTGAGCTCCTGTAGTGACACAATTTATAGTAAAAATATAAAGCGAAATTGAAACAAGAAATGTCACCGTAACGTTATGGATACTCCCAAACGAATTGGTCTAGCATAAGACACATTTTAGGTTTAGTTATTTGATATAAAGGAATAGAAACGAAAACCTAGAAATGAGGCCAGAAGTCAATGTCAAGGTCAAAGTGACCCAAAATGGTATGCATTACTCCGTCATCCCAAGAGGAATCCACTCATCAAATTTGGGATTCCTACCTCAAATAATATAGGCTATATGCTCCAGATCCGATTATTCTAGAAACTAGGTCATAGATTGGTCACAGTGACATTAAATGGCCCGCGACATATCACCATCCAAAGATGCATCCATACACCAAATTTATTTGGGATTCCAACCTCGAATAATAATGGAGATATACTCCTGACACAATAACTCTAGAAAATAAGTCAAGGTCACAGTGACCCAAACTTGGTACATGACACTCTGCCTTTCCACGATGCAACCACACACCAAATTTGGGATTCCTAGCTCAAATATTATATGAGATTTGATCGGATACGATTATTCTAAAAACTAGGTCAGAGGTCAAGGTCACAGTGACCCAAAAAGGTACACGAAATATAACCATCCGGAGATGCATCTATACACCGAGTTCGGGATTCCTACTTCAAAAAATATGAATGATATGCACTAGACTCGAGGCAAATTCTAGCAACTAGGTAGGAGGTCAAGGTCACAGCGACCCGAAAATGAAACAGGACACTCTTCCATTCCAAGATGCATTCACCCACCAAATTTGGGATTCCTACCGCAAATAATTTAAGAGATATGCTCCTGTCATGATAATTCTAAAAACTAAGCCAGATATCAGGTTAAAGGTCACATTGACCCATAAATAGTACACGACACTACTCCATCCCAACATGCACCCACACATCACCTATCTGAAATGATACAAGAGATATGCTAAAGAACATGATTATTCTAAAAACTAGGTCAGAGGTCAAGGTCACAGTGCCCGGAAAGGGTATGTGACACTCTGCATTCACACATTAAATTTGGAATTCCTACCTCAAAGAATATAGGAGATATGCACCAGACTAAATGCCGATTCTAGAAACTACGATAGAGATCAAGGTCAAGGTTACTGTGACCCAAGGATGGTACGCGACACTTTCTCATCCAAAGTTGCACGCACATACCAAATTTGGGATTCCTACCTCAAATAATATGAGAGATTTACTCCAGACACGAATATTCTAAAAACTAGGTCGGAGTCAGATCAAGGTCACAGTGACCCGAAAATGGTACGCGACACTTTGCCATCCAAATATTCATCAATATACTGAATTTGGGATTCCTGCCTCACATAATATAAGAGATATGCATCGGACTCGAAGCGGGTCAGACGGACGGACGGGCGGGTGGACAATGTGATTACTATATGCCTCCCAAAGTTCCTTTGAGAGCATACAAAGTCCCATAATTTTTGAAAGTTTACCATTTCTCTATTAGTCAACATTTTCCGAATTTAAAGATATACCTCATGCAAACAGTGGTCGCATAATATATTTAAAAAAAAAGTTGGCACCAAATCGTTAAATCGTCAAATCATTATCGTAAATAAGTTCCCCTATTTTCCTTCGTTTTTTCCTAATAATTTGCTTAAAATTTCGCCAGTATATAAACCTCTATGCATAATGAGCATGCGCAGCACTTGCAAGCAATGTCTTTTTTCGACAAAAATAAGCCATCCAGTAGCCATTGAATTCTAGTTTCCTAAAGAATGTTATCAGCGCATTGTGGAGTTATGATGCCATGCTACGAACTTTCCAAATGCACATCGTACAAGAACTGTGCACATGTACAATTTGTACCAGATTCTTTGCTGAATCTAAAGATATGTTTTTATGCTTTCTTAATCAGGTGATATTTTTGTAATTTAACGAGAATAGTAGATGGGTAGGGGGCGGAGGCACGGAGGTGGAGCGGGATATACTTTAGTCAGTCGACTAGAAAGTGAAAAAAAGTATGGAATACTTGAATCTGCTATAGTTGTATGGTTTGGAGATTAGTTTTGCTGGTACCAGTGCACTGTCATATCGACAAAGATACATATAGCACACCTTTTCCCACTTAACCACTTTCTGCGGCTATCAAACATCTCAATTCTAGCTTCAAAATCGAGAGGTTGGAAGGAAAGTAACCACACAACCAATAACCCTGAAAACGCTCAACAGTGGATCGTATTTGAATGCTTATATAAGTCTATATTTGCCCAATGGCAGTGGCAGACGAACGAATAGGTACATTTCTTTCAATGCAAACAGAAACCACTTGTCACCCAGCTATGCAAGACTCAAAAATAACACATTTCTCCTAGAGATAAAATCTAACCATGCTTTAAATAGGCCAAGATGTACCTATTTTCACCACAAGGTTATTGTCGTAGCACTCTTGTCAAGCGTCTCAGTTGCCCCGAAGAAACAGGCAGGGAGGGGGTGGGACATTGATAATTCTACTTAATCCTTAATATTAGCAACAGTACTCACAGTTTTGAACTCAAAGTGAGTAATGGTCAGTGCTGTCACACAACATGTCAGTGCTGTCACAATAGGGAACGTGATTGCACTGACCGTGAATACACTGACATTCACACATTTATTCGATTCTTGAAAGAAAGGAGTTCTTCGAAGTTAACCAAATCATATGTCTGCACCAACTCGCCCTCAGTGCCAATTGAAACGTAGCCGTGGAAATGTACTCAGCGTCACGAAACGTGTCAATATATTCGTGATTGCACTGACAGTTGTGGAAGTGACACTCAATTTTTGACACACTTGTGTGACATAAAATCTGTAGGATGTAAATACAGCAGCGGTCTGTAAAGCGTTCAAACTTTGTTGAACCTGGTTACAACTATTTGACTTGTCACAACAACTTTCCTTTCAACAGTCAATCAATTAAAGTTTATTTTCGCCATTATTCAAACACTGTCCTGTCAAAGCTACCTGGATGAGTGACAGCTCCTTGTAATATCTTTTGTCCAGCCTCAAATGACCAGTCACTCTTGTTACCATAGCTATCCAGTTAAAAGTTTCAATGAAATGTAATAGATTTTGTCAAATGTATGGCTCATGAAAAAATGCTGAATATCATCATCATCATCATCATCATCATCATATGAATGGCTCATGAAAAAATGCTCATCATCATCATCATCATCATCATCATTATATGTATGGCTCATGAAAAAATGCTCATCATCATCTGTATGGCTCATAAAAAATGCTCATCATCATCATCATCATCATCCTTATCATCATCATCATCATCATCATCATCATCATCTGTATGGCTCATGAAAAAATGCTCATCATCATCATCATCATCATCATCATCATCATCATCATCATCATATGTATGGCTCATGGAAAAATGCTCATCATCACATCATCATTATCATCATCATCTGCAGGCTCGTCAAAAAATGCTCATCATCATCATCATATGTATGGCTAATGAAAAAATGCTCATCATCATCATCATCATCATCATCATCATTTGCATGGCTCATGAAAAAATGCTCATCATCATATCATCATATGTATGGCTCATGAAAAAATGCTAATCATCATCATCATCATCATCATCATCATCATCATCATCATCATATGTAAGGCTCATGAAAAATGCTTATCATCATCATATCATCATCATATGTATGGCCCATGAAAAATGCTCATCATCATCATCATCATCGTCATCATCATCATATCATCATCATATGTATGGCTCATGAAAAAATGCTCATCATCAAGCGTGTATTAAATGTAGATGCTATGAGTAGATGCTATGAGTTTTATCATTTTGTCTGGAGATCACAAGACTCTAAAGTACCGCTTGTCTTTTGAAAGTACCACTTTGATCTCACAATGATGGCTTTTGCACTCTTTTTTATTGAGTTTCAACCCGGACCCAGTAAACAGCATTTAGAATAAGGCTTGATATTTCAAATGAATCATCTTCACATGAAGAACCATCTTTCATTTAATTTCAAAGACGGCAACGAAATTTAAAAGTCAACATTTTGAAGGTCGCAAGACATAGAGGAATATGAACAACTTTATTTGTAACATGGAATATACATGACAGGGGCAGCGGATGTAAGTTTTATTTTAGGATGTTTTTGTTTACATGATATTTGACATCCAAATCTAGCTGACATGTTGGATATGTACACACATAGAGGCGTTGCTTTCTTTTTTGATAAAATCCAATCAGCATCAATCATGTGAGTTTGTTCAGCGCTGACTGACAACTAGGATAGTAAATATAGGTTCATCACAGCAAAATATTGATTATTGAATAGCTATACATTGTAACTGACTTCAAGACAGTTTGTACGCTTTATTGACCACAGCTTTAAGGCAAAAAGTGATCCTATGTGTCCCCTCCAGGGGCCGTTGTCAACGAAATATGGTCATTTTTAAACTTTCATAATAATGGGTTGCTCCACCAAACCCCATTTTCTATAACTGCAACTGCACTGACAGGTTCTCAAGGGACGGCCTTAAACACATGCTATCGCACTGAAATAGTTTATAATTACTGGCATACTTTATGGAAACTTCTTCTATACAGCTAGATGTATTAACCCATTAAATAATAAGCAACTAAATATTTGTTTCTGTAACAATTAACGGCAACGGTTACCAACCGCCCTCAAGTTGGGACACGGGAAAATTCGGAGAAAGAGCAATTACGTCAGCTTTAGTTTTCAAACAGCGTAGTCCAGAACCCGACAAAGTATTTTATTCTTGTGGCACATGCCGTCATTAAGTGTTATTGACAGAAAAGCAACAGACAGGAGGTCGAGGATGTGAGAAAATCAGCAAGGACACAGATTCCTCCATTTTTTGATAATGACCCGTATAATGACCGGAGTTTATGAATAAAGTATTTCGTATCGTATCGTATCGTTGATATGTAAAAATTTTATCCCACTTTATTTCAGTCAAATGATGTTGTTTGTTTGCTTTTTTATCTATAAATCATTTTAAAGCTAATTCTCTATGACGGTTCTGACTTAAAGACTTATCTATTTATGAAATGGTAGGGGCCTGATGCTTTGGCTGTTGTCAGGCCCACTTGGGTTTACTTGTTAGATTTTGTTGCTCCGGTATTCAGTTTTATTAACTTTCATACAAACTAAACATCTTTGTGTCTTCATCCACATCTTATTAAGGGTGAGGTTGGCGCCGTGAAACCGCTTTAAGCCCTCCATTTAATATTTTTACTGACTGTTCCATGGGTGTACTTCTTTTGTGGATCACTTATTTTCTTTCTGTCTTGTGTTTACTATGCTTTCATGCGGGTCTGTTTATTGATGCCTTTTGGTCACCTGCTGGAAAAGGGCTGATATCTTGGCTTTCATTTGTGATGTCTTATTATGTGTTTGTCACTTTCCCATGTGGTATCCTGGGTTAGGTGTGGTACTTGATTGTATCGATTTCTGATCTTTGCATCCATTCTTACTTAGAAATACAAAAATATCACACATTTCATATTTAATATTCATTTGACTTTTAGGACAAATACTGATTAAATGCACACTCTGTCTTAAGCATCCCAGGCAACGCAATGAATCGGCAATCATTGGCCCGCCATCGAGGGGCCATTCAGATGAGGCTTCAATGACGGACCAATGTTGGCCCGATTATTGTTATTTACAGCTATGGGGGCCATTGTTGGCGCGGCAGCGAGGGGCAATTCGGAGACATTTCGCTGGCGGGCCGATTGTGGCCCACTTACGGTTGTTTACTGGTAAATAAGACGAAATATTTAACCGGAAATGCAACTGTTTCCGTTTACGTCATTTACTTAGCTTAGTGACAACATCTGTAACATTGAAAAGCCGTATGGCAAAAGTACTTTGTAAATGTCAACTTAAACTGTCAGACTCCAACAAAGAGCCCTGCCTTATGCCCTGCAGCGAAAGGATATCCTTTTTGGCGAACATCTTGAGAATCATTCATCAGATAAAACCCATATTCAGACATGAACAATAGTTTGATGAAAGTAGTCCATATATGAAGAAATTGGGTGATAAATGACTGAAATAGAGTGTCCACAAGTGTAAACTGAAAAGTGGCGACCATTTTGGTGGCCATCGTAGTTATCAGACAAATTGGGAGTTTGATAAAAGTAAAAAATATTTAAAATTTAAAAAGTTATCGGGTAATAAATTATTCTGGTAGATTGTCCACAAAAGCAAACTGATAGGCGTTGGCCATTTTGTTGGCCATCTTGGTTATTGTTCGTCAGACTAAACTTGTATTCGAACTTGAACACGAGTTAGATGGAAACAATTGATGCATGAAATAAGGTGGCGGCCATCTTGGCGGCCATCTTGATTATCAGACAAAGCTAGAGTTTGATAAAAGTAAACCATATATGAAATTTGGAGGTAATCGGGTAAGAAATGATTCAGGTAGATTGTCCACAGAAGCAAACTGACAGGCGTTGGCCATTTTGTCGGCCATCTTCGTTATTGTTCGTCGGACTTAACTTGTGTTCTATCTTAAACACGAGTTTGGTGGAAACAATCGATACATGAAATTTGGAAGAAATCCGATAAAAAATGACTAAGTTATGTTATCGTTCGTCAGCTAAAACCCATATTCAAACTTGGATGAGAGTTTGATAATAGCAATCCATATATGAAAATTGAAAGAAATCCGATAAAAATGACTGAGTTAGAGTGACCACAACAGTGACATTGATAGATGGCAGCTATTATGACGGCCATCTTGGTTATCGGATGTCGAACAAAACCCATATTTTTTAAAAATGACTAACGTAGAGTGACCACGACAGCAGATATTGATAGGTGGCGGCCATTTTGTCGGCCATCTTAGTCATCGTATGTCGGACAAAACCTGTATTCGGACTCGATCGAGAGGTTGATAGAAGCAATCAATATTTGAAATTTGGAAGAAATCTGATTAAAAATGACTGAGTTAAAGTGACCACGACAGCGGATATTGATAGTTGGCGGCCATTTTTATCGGCCATCTTGGTTATCAGATGTCGGACAAAACCCGTATTCAAACTTGAACAACAGAGTAATGGAAGCGATCCATATACGAAATTTGAAAGAAATCTGATTAAAAATGATAGACCTAGAGTGATCACAACAGTATATATTGATAGGTGGCAGCTATTTTGACGGCCATCTTGGTTATCGGATGAAATTTGGAAGAAATCCTATTAAAATGACTGAGTTAGAGTGACCACGGACAGACGGACGGACAGACAAGCTGAAAACAATAGAGCTCCGCCAACGAATGGGGCCCTAATAAAATCTTCAACGGCTTGTAAGACAAAACCCGTATTCAAACTTGAATGAGAGGATGATGGATGCAATCCATGTATGAAATTTGGAAGAAATCTGATTAAAAATGACTGAGTAAGAGTGACCATGACAGCAGATATTGAAAGGTTGCAGCCATTTTGTCGGCCATCTTGGCTATCGGATGTCGGACAAAACCTGTATTCGAACTTGAACGAGAGGTTGGTAGACGCAATCCATATATGAAATTTGGAAGAAATCCGATTAAAAACGACTAAGTTAGAGTGACCACGGACGGACAGACAGATGGAGGGACAAGCCGAAAACAATAGAGCTTCGCAAACATTCGTTGGTGGGGCCCTAATAAAAATCTTCAACGGCTTTTAAGTCATTCTAGTTAATATATATACATATACTAGGCCAAAAAAGAAACGCCGCATATAAAACATACATTGTATATGGGGGAAGTTTCACCAATCTCTCACAAACGATTTGTCACAGTTTGAGCTCTGATTCTTGGATTATGAGTTCCTGGGGTTGTCCTAGCTATCATTGTCACCGGAACAAATTGATTCACCAGTTTAAACCCACGTTTTTATCAATCCCGACGTCGCGCCATTAGGCGATGACGTCATGAATGCGCACGGTCTGACATTGTTCCAATTTGTCAGAAACGTTTTCTAAGACGTTCAGTCATCCTTGCATGGCATCGAAGTTGTTGGGCTATCACCGATGGCGTCACGTTAGCTTGTAACATTCTTATCACCTTTTCGCGTTCAACATGTGTCCATTTTGGCATCGTAAATTAGCAATTTGTAACTTTTAATTTTAAATTTTTAAAATGTTTTCAAACAAAGTGGATATTAGACTAGTGATTTCAGTAGTTATTACATGTGTAAAACTAAATAAAGTGAATGTGCACGTGAAAAACTTGAAAATAAAAAGGCAGCTAGTACACTGGTTTGGGTTGACTGAGCTCAATAAAACAATGGGCATAATGTGTGGCAGTAATAGCAGCGAAACATAGATAGCAGATGAAATTTTGTAACTCTCGTTTAACGCGCAATATTTTTAATCTTCATATGCGGCGTTTCTTTTTTGGCCTAGTATATGTATATATATTTAAACAGAACAGTCATTTTGGTTATGTTTCTTTTTTCCTATTGAAGCACTTAACCCGAGGCAAGCGCATACAAAATTAGACCCCCTTATCCTTCTAGTCAGTCAATTTAAGTAGTAACACTTCGCCCTGTAGAGGTCCTGCATTCTGTAACTTTTCAAGTACTTAATCATTGTATTTGACTTTTAGCCGCCCGTCTGCAACCATGAATTTCAATTCAAAGTTTAAGAGTTTATACATTTTTCCTTTTATAATCCAATTTCTTGGAACTTCTGCCAGCTTACTTACTGATGTCGATATCAATCTATCATTGGTATATTTGTCGGCAAAAATCAAAAGATCAATTGTTTTATCAATGGCATCAACGTTGTAGTCTCTATCGTTTGTAGTCATAGTTGTATTTTCTAACTTCATGTTTAATATTTCTTCAGCTTTGGAAAGGACAGTACATATCTGATATTCGTGAGCATACCCAAAGATCTTGGTGATCATTTCATCTGAAACAAAGAAACAAAATACGATTATACCTGAGAATAAGTTATCTCTATAAACTGGATTATTGTCCAGCAAACGTTGCTATCCAGATTGCTGTAAACAATTTAGCTTTCCAAAATGGCCACCAAAAGAGCCATTAAAATGTTGCGTTGACCAACTATGGCTGGCGGGTCTTACTTGCCTCTTGTTTAGCCAAATGACTTTTTATTTATACTATATACTTCTTACTGAGCCTAACGTGGCTTATCTTGGAGTTTCATTAGTTCGTTAGCTCTTTCTGTCAGTGAGGTAAGGGTTAAGTTTTTTGTTTCATCATAGTATGGGTTTTTATTGTTTCTCTGTGATGATGTATTGCATAAGTTAAAAACAACTATGCGAGCTACATATTTTACGTGTTTAAACAGCTGCAGAATCTAAGGCAAAGATGTGGCCAGTTTTAAATATAGTAGCATCTCAATAGCTGCAGGTACTGTCCGTTCTAAGGGGATGACACTGTTGTTGATACTTAATAATGTGTGTTCTAAACCTATGATGGTGTACTTTGCGTCATATATATTATTGCAATCATCTCAACCGTAGGGAAAGAGAGCTATCTAGTATTTTAACTTAAATTGCGTTCTTGTATTTATATTTACTGCTTCGTTTATATGTGTTCTAGTTTCGTATGCTAACAACCGCAGACTCTGAGTAGGGCAATTTGGACTGTAAAAAGACTTAGCATCCCACCCACCCTGTGGCCTCGGTTTCAGTCCATGCTATGGCGAGGGGTTTGTTTTTGATTATTTATAGTTTGTTCTCCTGGTAGGTGGACGTTTTTGTGATCGGATTGTGTTTTGAGATGTGCTTCCTGATGCCCTTTTCTAGTTAAACAGTAATCTAGCTGAAGTATAGAAGGTTGGGTGCTAAACTTTTATTCTTTTATAGTTATCTGTGTTTTGTTGTGTCTCTTCCCTATGGCGCCATGGATTGATCTGCAGTCAACGGCTGTGTCATTTCTGGGTCATACCAGATAGCTTTTTTATATTGTATAATTATGCATGAGAGCAATATTTCTTTATATTGAATAGTTATTTATAAGACATTGTGTCAGGCCATCATTGAAAGTGTTAAAGTCTATGGAGCTTTCAACTTCATACTCCCCAGTGGCTTCAGCTGGTGTTTGTTCTGAGGCAGTGGTTCAGTTTTTTTTTTTTCATTTTTAGCGTTGCTCCCATTGTTTGCGGGGTTCGTTTTGTGTTGCAGTACTTTGTGTCATTTAATGTTTGGCAAGCATCTCGCTAGGAAACAGAGAGCTGGTTTCTTTACTTTCGTTGTGTTTTGAGTGTCATGTCACTGTTATCGTTCCTCATGGTGCCCTTATTTGGTCTGTAGTATGTAATTGTGATAATGTCCAGGCATTTTTTTAAGAAATACGATTTGGATATTGTAATAGCCTCCGTCCGTCTGTCTGTCCGGCAATCTGTCTGTCTGTTATGTAATCTCCTCGTAAACTATTGTACCAAATTCAACTAAAGTTGGTGCAACGGTAATATTTTTTGGCCCTGCCCCCTGGGGCCCTGGTGAGGGGTCAAGGTATTGATACAATCAAGTACCACACCTGACCCAGGATACCAATGGGAAAGAGACAACCTCACAGTAAGACACCACAAACGAGAGCCAAGAGGTCAGCCCTTTCTCAGCAGGTGACTACAAGGCACATATAAACGACGCGCGCAAAGGCATATCAAACACAAGACAGCAAAAAACATGAAAGATCCACAAAAGAAGTACAGCATTGGAACGGTCTGTAAAATATTTAACTGGGGGGGGGGCTTAAGCCAGTTTCACGTCGCCAACCTCGCCCTTAATACTGATGTGGACCAGGACACATTTGGGAAAGTGACAAAACACAACAAACATGACAGCCGAGAGGTCAGCCCTTTCCCAGCAGGTGACCTCAAGGCTACACAGAACAGACACGACAGCACAACACACATCTACATGAAGCATAACTAACAAGAAGATCCACACAAGAAGATCGCCTTGGAATGGTCAGTAAAAATACTTTTACTGGAGGTCTAAAACCGGTTTTGCAGCGCCAACCTCACCCTTAATTAAGATGTGGATTCAGACACATAGATATTTGGTTTGCATGAAAGACCCCTAACTTATCAATGCATCATCTCCTAGAACATATAAATAAAGATATTACAAGGAGATATAAAACACATCAGACGGGATTTTCATTCAGTCGCCTGAGTCATGCACTAGGGGTTGGAATTGGGGTGCTAAGATCAAAAATCAATTTCATACCACCGTCTGTCCTTTATGTTATCTTCTCCTAACATATTGAGCAAATCCCACCAAATTTGGTGTGTGGGTTACTCACATGCTTGGGGCGTGCTTCGGTCAAAACATTTGGCCCCGCCCCCTGGGGCCCTCAGGAGGAGTCAAAAGGTCAAATATTAAGTTCAGTTAAAAAGTCAATTTCTAACATTTTCATAACAAACTGTGTGTATGTTCTCATAAATGAAAGATACAAAAAAAATCAGATGGAATTTTCTTTCTGTCACCTGGGTCATTCCCTAGGGGTAGGACTTCGTGGTGCTAAGGGGTAAAAATCAAACATGTATTTCCATCCCACCGCTATCAATTCCTTAACAAAAGGGCCAAATTCAACCAAATTTGGTGTGTGATTTACTCACATGCATGGGGCCTGCAACAGCAAATTTTCTTTTTGCTTCGCCCCATCAGGCTCTGGTGAGGGGTCAAAAGGTCAAATACAATTTAATTTCAATTACAATGTCAAAGGTTAAACATTTTCATAACAAACTTAGTACTCTCACAAAAGAAAGATACAAATCATATCAGACAGGATTTTGATTATGTCACCTGGGTCATGCCCTAGGGGTGGGACATGGGGGTGCTTAAGGGTCAAAAATAAATTTCCGTCCCGCCGCTATCTCCTCCTAAGCCATAGAAACAGATTCAACCAGATTTAATGTGTGAGTTACTCACATTCATGGGGCGTGCAACAACAATATATTTTGGCCCCACCCACTGGGGGCCTCGAGAGGGAGCAAAAGGTCAAATATCATTTAATTTTAAATACAAAGTCAATTTCAAAGAATTTTATACCAAACACTGTGTGTGTTCTCACAAATGGAAGATACAAAACATATTAGACAGGATTTTCTTTCTGTCACTCTAGGGGTAGGAATTGGCGTACTTAGGGATCAAAAATTAAATTAGGTATCTTACCATTATGCTATCTCCTCCTAAACTATTGGACCAAATTCAACCTTATTTGGTGTGTGAGTAACTCACATGCATGGGGGTGCAACGGCAAAAATAATTTGCCCCATCCCTGTGGCGGGCTAAAAAGGTCAGATAGCATTTAATTTTAATTACAAAGCCAATTTTAAAGATTTTTATACCAGACTCTCACAAATGAAAGATACAAAACAATTCAGACAGGTGTTACTTTCTGTCTCCTGCCCTAAGGTCGGACTTGGGGTGCTGAATGGTCAAAAATTAAAATCTATCCCTCACTGTTATGCTATCTCTTCTTAAACCAATTGACAAAATCCAACTATTTGGTGTGTGAGTTACTCACATTAATGGGTGTGCAACAGCAAAAATAATTTGGCCACGTCCCCTAGGAAGGGGTAAAAAGGTCAAATATTATAAAATAAAGATGTTTATATCAAACTTTTTGTGTTCTTACAAGTAAACGATATGAAATATATCGAATGGGATTTTTGTTCTGGCCAGTATGGTCATGTCCATGGGATGGGACTTCAGGGCGCCAGGAGTGCCCAGGGGGGTCAACATTTTATGTTTTGAAAATGGTTATGTGGCATATCAAATTGATGGGCATAATGAGTAAAACAGAATGGAAGTAAAAACAAATTCCCTAGGGTCATCTGGTAGTCTTGAGTGAGGTGATAAGGTCAAATATCATTATATTTCAGTTATGATTTATGATAAAACGGGATTATTTCAATTTTGAAATAGTTAATTTCCCATTTCTTGATGGAGATGTTCCTCGCTCACCTATCTATGGTGTATATATTTCTCAGCTTATTCGTTTGAAAGATTGTGTTCTAATGTTGATGACCTCAACAACAGAAACTTATTTTTAACTGCTAAGTTATCAAAACAAGGTAATAGATATCATAAAATTCGAAAAGCATTTTGGTTGCGTGGCTCTTCCTCGCGGTGCCATGGGTTTGTCTGCAGTTTGTGATTGTGGCATTTCCTGACCATACTGACAAACTATTTTTATAGAGTCAATTCAAAGATTTTTATCCCAAGCTCTGTGTTTGTTCTCACAAAGTAAAAATATAAACATGTCTAAAGGATTTATCGTTCTGTCACCTGGGTCATGCCTCAATGGTCTGACTTGGCGGTGCTGGGGTCAAATACTTAAGCATGAGTTTGAGATGGCGCCCCATCGACTGTGCTTTCTAGGTCTGACATTTCCTTGTTATACTAACTTTCTTTTTGCACATAAGGTCAAACTTTATACTTAATAGCTTACTTAACAGTGATATGCAATATGATACATTATATATTTTTTGTAGAACAATCACTATTTTGGCGAGAAGGGCATACCAGGTTTGAATCATTTTAACGTTATCTTCCAAACTAACCAAGAAGGACAGGTATACATATATACACAAATATACATATTGATAATCAACTATTAATAAGTTATCCACCTTCTACTTTTACAAAGTTGTATGACATACAGTGAGAAGATGTATATTCAGGCTTTTTGTATAACTTCATAAAATCTACCAGCTGATACGCATCTAATGTCTCACATAGAAATATAGGACATCATATGTTCGTCATGAAATATAAAACGATGATGTATGAGGACGTTATGTAGCAATATGACACACGTGAAGCATGAGGGTAAAACACAAAGAAGCGATTACCTGGAAGCTCCTTCTGAATTCGTGGATGCAAATTTAAAAGCATGTTCAGAAAGGGATCACATTCTTTTCCACTCATCGAGATACTGTAATCATTGCTTTCTTTAAAGCCTGACTTGAACATTCTTTCAAAGACAGGTGAAGTTGCAGACAAAAACCACTTTGAAACATAGAGGGACCGTCCATCATCAAACTTCAATTTTACTTCATCTTCATCTACAGCCACACCTTTTGTAAATGGGTTGCTTGCGTCAAAATTATCAAAATCAATGACACCTCTATGTTGGTCATTCTCTACACCCAAACGTGCTCGCTTTGCATCCTAAAATGATAAAACATTTGTTTATATTCTTAATGAATGAAGTATAGTATCTCTGGTATATAAGTAGTTTTAATCAAGGTTATGACTATCAAGTCACTAAGACTAGAATTCCAACTATCAAGCTATGGACCTTAAGGAGTTTAATTTTCTGACTATCAAACCATATAGGCCAGTTTTTCGACTATCAAACTATAAACTTTTAAAGCTAACTTTCTGGGTTAGGGTTAGGGTTAGGGTTGGCATGTAACAGAAATAGGGGACTCATCCGGGATTGAAATTTCTTCTGCACCAAATTAGTTTGAAATTTCAAAAAATCTTTACTGTTTGCTGTTAATCTAGTTGAAGCTAGCAGAAAGCAAATATGTCGTTCAAGCTTAGTGATTTTACTGCGTCACCTTTTCAAGAACTAATAGACTTTGCAAAAAAGTCTGATCCGTTAAGCATTGCTGATCATTATGGCCTACCCAATGTCAAAATGACTATATTAAAACATAATATTAAGAATATTCTCATTCAGTTCTTTGTAGACGAGGAAATATTTGATTCCTCAGCCACATCTCAGACTGATTTGCAGTTGAGAGAATTAGAAATTAGAAGGCAAGTTGAGATGGAAAAATTATAGTTAGAACATGAGGACAGAATAAGATTGAAAACAAAAGAACGAGAAGGTCAGTTGGGAAGAGACAAATTAGAAAGAGAGAAAATAAGGTTAGAAATGGAAGAATAAGAGAAAGAAAAACACAGAAAAGTGGAAAGAGAAAAAATAAGAACATAAAAAATTAAGACTAGAAATTGAAGAAAAAGAAAGAGAAAGACAAGAACGCATGGAAATTGAAAAAGAAAAATAACAATTTGAGTTAAAAATGAAATAGCTTGAGTTACAAGGAATATCTAAATAAAAATATTTGCCTTTGAACTCTGCCAAAATATTTGATGTAACAAAACACATTACACTCGTTCCTCCATTTCAAGAAAAAGAAGTTGACAAATACTTTTAAGACAAATACTTTTTTATATTTTGAGAAGGTGGCAGAAAATCTGAAATAGCCAAGAGAGCACTGAACCTTACTTTTGCAGAGCGTTGTAATAGGCAAAGATCGTGAATTTTAAACTCGGCTTTCACTTGGACTAAGCTCAGATTATGACAAACAAAAGAACTATTATGTGAAAGGTGGTGCTCTTCAAAGAAAGTAGGTTCTGAGCTAATACCCCTATTCCACACAGGCCCCGAATCCCACGAATTGACACAAATTGACAAATATTTGGATTCGTGGCTGAATCGTACTCAGTTCGTGAAGGTCTTAACTGATTCGCACAGTCCGTAGTGAGTTCTTGCAATTCGTAGGTCTATCGGGAATTCGGCTCAAAAGTTTTGAACTGTTCAAAACTTTGGCCACGAATTCCCCGATTCGAAAAATCGTGCGTGATTCGTACCAAATTCCTAAGGCATTCTTGGATATCGTAACTGAATCGTAATCGATTCGGGGGCGTTTTTGCATTGTTTATGACATTCGTAGCTACTCTTAGCTCATTCGTGGGGAATCTGGAGATTAAGTCGAACAATAAAACCAAGGAAGAGATAGTAGAAGGATTTTCCCTAGGGTTAATTACCCCGTCTCGCGCATGTAAGCAGTCCTAGAAGTTGAAACAGATTTGGCAGATTCTGGAGCACAATCAGGATCAGTCAGTAGCTCCTGGCTGGTGATTTTGCCAATTGCGAACTGCCATATTTTTCCAAGTCAAAGAGTCTGGGGAGGGGCCTCTCGACTTTAACGTAGTTGTTTTCTTCTAGCTATATAAGAAGCCGTTTTCAACACTCAAGTTGCAGGATCAATTCTACTGCTGCTTTACGAGGAACATTCATTTTGGAACTGATGCCCCCGAAGCATAGATGGGCCTTTTTTTATAACTATTGTGAGAGAAAATCTCGCGAATCGTGGCGATTCGTCACGGATTTCTGTTAAGTCGTGCCCAATTCGTGCTGCATTTGGCATATTCTTATCTGATTCGTAATTGATTCCTTAACTTTCGTGCAGCATGCTCTAATGTTATTTTGCTATTCGTAATGAATTCTTGTGCTATTCCAGCCGAATTGAGCCGATTCTCCCGAATATTCGTGACGAAATCCTATCTGAATCGGGACTGACTCGTACACCATCACGATTGGAGAAATTTTTTTAATGAAACCTCACGAATCCCCCCGAATCAATAAAAAATCAATACGTGGCAATTCGGGCGATTCGTGGCCTGTGTGGAATAGGGGTATAAGACAGCTCATGTTTGTTGAAGAATTCAAATGTTGTATAAATTCTGACGCCAGGGCTTTCTTAAATGAATAAGAAGTTGAAAATTTGGATTTAGGAGCTAGACTAGCTGATGATTATTCTTTGACTCACAAGGCTTCTTTTGTTAACAAGCCATTTTCTAAGAACCAATTCAAAGTAAATAAGGTTGCAAAGATCAGGAATCGATACAACCAAGTACCACACCTGACCCAGGATACCAATGGGAAAGTGACAAACTCACAGAAGACACCACAAACGAGAGCCAAGAGGTCAGCCCTTTCCCAGCAGGTGACCACGAAGCACATATAAACAGACGCGCACAAAACATAGCAAACACAAGACAGAACAAAAACATAAAAGATCCACAAAAGAAGTACCGCCTTGGAACGGTCAGTAAAATATTTTACTGGAGGGCTTAAACCGGTTTAACGGCGCCAACCTCACCCTTAATTCAGATGTGGATCAAGACACATAGATATTTGGTTTGCATGAAAGACCCTCAATGAAAATTAACACCTCAATCAAGACCATTTTCCCTCAGTCAAAACCATATTCCCTCAGACAGGTCCAAAATCCACTCCCAGTATTCCATATGGTAATTCCAGCCATTCTGGTGAAAACAAAGGTCAAAGTCTTTTATCCCAGCCAATTTGGAATTATTGTAAACAATCAGGCCATATCATTTCTGAATGTATAGCTTTGAAAAGAAAGAGATAGAAAGAAAGACAGAGATTCCTAAACTCACAGGTCTCACCTCTTTAAGGTTAAAACCAGTCTTCTATTCAGGATGAGAATCCTATTTTGGCCAAAACATCTGAGACAGATGCCGTTATGGGGACTTATGAACATTCTTATCAGATGGTTATGTGATAGATCAATTCAGAACTCCAAATTTCTAACGCACAAAAGTTTTGCCAGATGCTTTATATAAATTATGAGATGTAATGAAGTAACGGACAGACAAAGTGGGGAAAAATAGCTCTGAAACTCGGTCTCCAACTTCGTTGGTAAGAAATGTCTAAAATAAAATAATTCTGAAGTTTTTGTATTTAAATACTAGAGCGCGCAGTCGATGGGGCGCCATCGCAAATCCCCTCACTAAAGTTTTTGACTCTCCCAGCACCCACAAGTCCCACCCCGGGGCATGACCCTGGCAACAGAATTAAAATTATGTTCAATATGTTTTCTATCTTTTATTTGTGAGAACACACTCAAAGTTTGGTAAAAAATCTTTGAAATTGACATGTTAATGATATTTGATCATTTGAACTCGCCCCAAGGTCACCAGTTTGACCATAGGATAAAATGTTACATGCATTCTGTTCTGCTTGTCATCCCTGTTGAGTTGATATGCCACATGACCATGTTTGAATTTTTTTTGACCCCCTGGGCACCCCCAGTGCTCAAAAGTCCCACCCCTGGGGCATGACATAGGTGACAGAATAAAAATCCCGTCTGATATGTTTTGTATCTTTCATTTGTGAGAATACACGCAAAGTTTGGTATAAAAATCTTTGAAATTGACATGGTAACCGAAATTTAAAGATACATGTATTTAATCTTTGACCTCACCCCAAGGTCACCAGTTTGACCATAGGATAAATGTACATTCTGTACTGCTTGTCATCCTCGTCGATTTGATATGCCACATGACCATGTTTAAAAATTATTTTTTTTTACCACATTGGCACCCCAGCGCCCCAAAGTCCCACCCCTGGGGCATGACCCAAGCGACAGAATAAAAAAAACGTCTGATATGTATTGTATCTTTCTTTTGTGAGAACACACACAAAGTTTGGTATAAAAATCTTTGAAATTGAGATTGTAATTAAAATTAGATGATATCTGACCTTATGACCCCTCCCCAGGGCCCCAGGAGAAGGGGCCAAAAAAAATTTGACGTCGCGCGCACCATTAATGTGAATAACTCAAAAAACTAAATTTGGTTGGATTTCGTCCTATGGTTTAGGAGGAGATAGCATAACGGACGGACGGACAGAGGCGATAACAATATCCCCTTCGTCTTATAAGAAAATGTGGGGATAATTAAGTAATAAAATGTATAATGTACATTACAAACCTTTGATTGATCTAAACTTCCAGTTGCCATGTTTTACTTTCTGTTTCGGGTTCTCTGAAATGGTGTAAAATAAATTAAGTCTGGATATCTAACCCTTAAAATTAAATGCATCGTTAGTCGTCTGCTGTGTATATTTGCTAACATTATTGACTAATTTAAGTAAAGAGAGAAACAGTGCCGACCCAGACCAGACTGCTCCAATAGGAGCAACAGTTTTATCAGGGTATATACTGCTTATTAAAGATGCTTCTAAAACATTTAAGCAGACGACAAAAAGGCGACATTTTTGTGATCGACGCTTTAAATGTTTATCCATATGGATATGAAATTATATTGATTTATTGTCAAATATTCAAATTAATGTATGAAAGCAATAAGTTATGGTCGGATTGAGCTGGTGAATAATAAGACGTATCTTTAAAGAGATAATTGTCAAAACCTACATGTTCTTAATGAACTTAATGGGGAGGGGGCAGGATAGATTATATCTGTACGCATGTGCGTCACATGTAACAGGCTGTTGGTTTTATAAATGAACGGGGCACGCTATATTTTGGTAGCCACCCGTATGTATTCTTTACTCACTTAAGCTCGGTGTCCTTTATGGATCATAGGCAAATAGCATATACCAAGATTAGAAAGCAGCGTCTGAGCAGGGTGTATACTGTTTGCTCACGGAATATTATATTAAACTCTGAACGAAAATGAAAAGTATAACCCAACATCGGGTGAGTTAAAAGATCGAGACTCCTTAGGACGAAAAGCGAGGAACATCACCACCTTAAAACGGGAAATTTACGATTTCAAAATCATAATCATGTTTATCATAAATTTTGGTCGAAACAATATCATAAATGGATAGATGCAAAGTAAGAAAGAGGGCAAAGATCAGGAATCGATACAATCAAGCACCACACCTGACACAGGACACCAATGGGAAAGTAACAAACACACAATTAAACATAACAAATGAGTGCCAAGAGGCCAGCCCCTTCCGAGCAGGTGACCACAAGGCACCAATAAACAGACGCACACGAAAGTCTGAAAACGCGGCTTCCGTATCAGAGGTATTAGCTTTAATAAGTTGGAGCTCTGAAGGGTATAGTTGACTTACCATATTGTCAAAATAAACATTATTCTTGTTTAAAATAGTATCCAAAGTGTTAAAAGTCCCAATAATATTAGCTTGCTAATCATCAGAAAGAGACATCATAAATTCCCCTCTCATAACAAAACAAGACTAAATCAACAACCAGGGGGAGCACAATTAGTGCCCATAGGAATCCCAACTACGTGTCTATGCAACTAAGTGCCAAATCGATTAAAATGTTGTCCAACAAAAAGGTTAACGCATCACATACATTTGGAAAAGACCATGCATGATATCTTTTAGGCCTTTTCGAAGTGAAAGACGCGTTTCTGTCGCTGCATGCAAGGTAAGGAGATCCTTCTCTATTGAAGGTTTTTTTCAATAAGATCAATACGTTTATCTTAAATTAAATTATGAGGTGAATTGGTGTAAAGAGTATAGTATTATGTGTGGAAAAACTGGTTGCATTGAAATCTCTAGGTTTAAGTTTATCTAGTACTTCACCTGAATTTTTATAAGAACAAAATAGATTCTTACCGGATCTTTCATTTACCTTTTCACAGTACTTAATAGCATGTTTTTGACAGCTGTAAGACATGATGCTAACAATTTCGAAAAATCTGTTGTCGTACAAGAACTAGAATTAGCAATAAACCTTGCTTTTTCAAAGCCATTTAGGAATAAAAGGGAAAACAAAAAACATGTTTGATGGAATCTTAACAGTCGGTCATTAAATTAGGGTCAGTTGGTTTAGCAGAAATACACCTATTAGAGTCCTGCAGCGTTATGCTGGCTATGTTGCCATTATGTACTCGCAATAATGTTTACCAATAACTAAGTTATTTTAACTCACTAGTTTTAAAACAATACGTGTATTTTTTTTATATTTGAAGTGTTATATGCACATACCCTTAATCAATAGGAGATATTACTCTCCTGCCAGCCATAAGTGACAATGGCGCCATGCTTTGTTCACAAAATTATCAGGGACATAGAATCGATATATCCCTTGTTTATTAATCCTATCCACAGGATAGGATTAAAACACAAGTGGGCTATCGATTCGCGTTAGCTCAAATGAAGTGTACACGTTAGTATTTAACTTACGAGTAGCAATTGAAAACAAAGTATTACGTCACTGTCACTCTTGGTTGGTACGACAGTAGTAGTATGAATCTCTCAGTGTACACAGTCATGGTGGTTGGGAGATCAAACCCCAAGACAGTACCTCGTTTTCCCCTATTTTTTTTTCTATTATCATTTATCTATTTATGCAATCGTTTGAATACAATTCATAATCAATTCCTCATCATTTCGGTTGCTGAATATCAAACAGTCAATATCCGATTGCGTTGATGCATTTATGGCATCTCGCATATGCGTTTTTATGTTTGCTCGTGTCCCATTTAAGGATGTTAAAATTGTTGTCCAAACATGATTAAAGGGTACATATGAAAATATTATACAATAAAAATGACGAAAAGAAATGAAAGCATTGATGGGATTCGAACCTGCACATAATGAAAACATAATGAAGTTACTGCTGGTGGCGACTTTACCTAATGGCTATCCATACTGACAACAACTAGTTTTCACAGCCACACCGGAACTCTGAGTATTCCACTCAAATGTTTTGATTTAATGCTTACAAACAAGCGAATATTTAAACATAGTCATTAGATCTTGGCAGAACTGTAGTCTTTTTTCCTAATCATATATCCAAACATGTATGTCAGTCCACAGCCCCAAACTATGTAACGCACACAATTTTATATAAATTAGCCAGCCATTTTATGAGGTAGATATCTATATGGTTTAAAAGTTCGCCTGCGGGATGATTGATTTTCGGTTACACTCTGCAATTCAACTTCTAATCTTTTTGGTTGAAAATTTCTATAATAAAAGCAATTCTGAATTATTTGTTTTTGGAATAATAAGCAAAATAAGAAGTTGGAAAAAGATATTACAAACCTCAAGCTTATCTAAGCTTACAGTGGTAAATTTAACTTCCTCTTTCGAATTCTTTGAAAATGTATTCTGATATTTTAATTATAAAAGAGCCGTAACAATGTATACAGTCTAAGGTACAGGCTGAGATGTGCGTACACCGAAGATAGAAATAACTCTGCGCATTCATGCATGAAGTGACTCTTAGCTACAGACCATCAAAGACGCAAAACAAACTGTGTGGATGTGTAGGCTGATCTGAGTCTTTGCTGGGCTCGCATGTCAACCTCTACCTTATCGCTGGACACGGGCTCGCTCAGGATAGTTTCAACAATGAGTTTTTGACAAATATCCTATTTACTGTTTGACAACAATAAGTTGCACAATGAACCTATTATGATGGCATTGAGCTATTGAATAACAAAAAGTTCCATTTACAAGAAATATCTTTAAAAAAAGATATACGACGAAGTGACAGAAGACATATATTTGATATGAGTAACGTGAGAATTTTAAAAGAAATTGAAAAGAAAAAAAACGGGGGATGTTTATACTTTGTTATGCCTTCGGTCAGCTGAGCTCAATAAAGCGTTTGGCCTAATGCACCTATCATATTCCAAAATATATGTAGTGATGCTTCTAGGGTCAAAAACTCGAGTCAGAACAAAACAAATATATGCCATGTGCCCAAATGCTGCATATTTAAATAGCAAGTGCCATATATCCTGGTTAAAAAGATCTAAAACAGTTGAAGAATTTAGTTGACCGTAACCTACAAATGTAGACAATATTCTGAGTTACTTAAATAGCACTGCGTCTGAGGATATAGGGTAGCTTGCTCTGCTGGAGGCAAAAGAATGTAAACATTGGTTTAAACTTTATTTTATTTGTATAATATATGACAAGTATACAAGCAACATAGAATACGATTACAATACAACCACTATACAAATTGGTTTCAGAAGAAAATCAAATGACTTATTGGAATCTGTATCACAAGAGTTCACATTACTTATATATATACTATCATGTCGTAATTGTCATTTATGTCGACAAAATGGACGCACTCTGTAGCTTTTTGGAGATAGGGGTAGTAGTTGGCTGTTTAGGGCTCCACGGGAAATGGAATGTAAATTCATAATTTCATTGGTCTGTTGTTGGACTAAATTCATCCATAACAATTAGATTTCTGAATAAAATACTATTGGACGTATTTAGTTTTGATTAATTGTAGGTGAAACTATTGTAACTATTGGCTCTCGTATGTGGTGTCTAACTGTGAGTTTGTCACTTTCCCATTGATATCCTGGGCGAAGTGTGGTACTTGATTGTATCGATTCCTGATCTTTGCACCCTTACTTACTTTGCTTTATTCTCTTTCCGATGTCTTCTAACTGTAAATGCCCTGTGGCTATTCTTCACGGTGTTGTGGGTCGGTCTGCAGTTTGTGTTTGTGATTGTGGTATTTCACTTATTTACTTGTTTTACTATTCCTTGCCTAAGTTCTAACTCTTGCTATCTGCTATCAATCTTTGCAAACAGTTGGTCCTGGTCTGGATAAGGTCGCTCGATCGATTCAACCCTACGGCATTTAGCTTTGTTCTTTTTTTATGTAATTTCTTTTTATGCTATGTTCCCCTACTATTGATATGAATCTTGGAAAATTAGTATGTAGGCATAATTACTAGCTCTTTTATTATAATTCATACATATGTTAATTTTAAATCCAGTAAATCTTATATCCTGCTAATTATCTGTCCTGATTATTGCATTTACTTATAACGTCCGCTGCATATGTCCAAGCGCACACAAGACTATTTTATCCTCACAAAAATCATTACTACTATCCTGATTGGATTGCTCATAAGAAATTATTAAGGACCGGATCTGCGTTGTTCAATTTGAGACAAACATCAATTCTGTGAGGCTATCCGTGTTTTGTTTCAAAGTAAGTAAGGGTGCAAAGATCAAGAATCGATACAATCAAGTACCACAACTGACCCAGGATACCAATGGGAAAGTGACAAACTCACAGTTATACACCACAAACGATAAAAATACCGTTATTCAAAGGTTCTGTATAGCATACATGTAATCCTGCCATTAGCATTATCATATTTTGCTGTGCATATACACGATCTATTTTGATCATGCGCATGTGCAAGTAAAGAAGCTGGGATTTTGCATGACATGCCATTTTGTCTGATAAAAGAGCACCAAAACGGATGTTTTGGAGATGACAACACTAGCGTAACGTAACGCACAAGTGAATTAGGCGCGATTTCAATCATATTGAATTTTAGCTAGTGAGTTAGCAATATTAACTGCAGCATTTCGGACGTTGGAACTATTACGACTTTCATCGCGAACACATTTTGCTAAAATTTAAATATGATGAAGTTATTGTCGAAAACCAATGTGAAAAACACAAAGACATTATTATAGTCCATCAGTTGATGAAAGGCGTTATTTTTCTTGAATTTGGAAATAGGGCTTCATTGTAACTTGGGAATAATATCGATCATTTAACAGCTTTGCATTTTTTTGCAGCGGAAACCAGGAAAAAATAAAACAAGAGTATTGTGGAAAGCGGCGTCGCTCTTCTACTTTTTGGTACTGATTGCTGTTTTGTTCAGTTGAACATAACTTAAGTGCAATTTTGGTAAAGAGCATTATGAGGAACATTCTGTGAAAGTATTTGTGTAGGGGTTTCAGGATATGTCGTTTAAAAATATTCTGGCTTTACCGCTAGTGGTCTTTGTTTTCAGCAGAGCAGAAACAAGTGTGTGCGTGATTTAGTAGAGTACATCATGAGGAACAATTCAGTATTTTTTTTATAAAATTTGGGCCAGTGGTTAATTCCAAAAATATGCCACCACTGTGACATGGCTCCAAGCTAAGATTCATTACTCTCAACATAACCAACTGACAAAGCTCCGGACCGAGAGTCACTAGGGTTAAAAGCGTGTTGCTGAATTTCAAATTTTCGTAAAAAAACTCACCTCAACGTTCTAAAGGGAGAAAAAGGTCTTAAATTCAAGATAAATGTCTCTACTTTAATTCTGAAAGGGTCGTACGCTCAAAAATTGGTAACATCATATGGGAAGATAACTCAATGTTTCCAAATAAACGGAAACGTGAAGTACGGTT
The DNA here is from genome assembly GCA_964019695.1 of Loripinus fragilis. Classification (NCBI taxonomy): domain Eukaryota; kingdom Metazoa; phylum Mollusca; class Bivalvia; order Lucinida; family Lucinidae; genus Loripinus; species Loripinus fragilis. The sequence goes on from CAXHUL010000169.1 coordinate 87,850, forward strand.
TTAAACTGATCTTTTAAAGACTAAAATCATTCTTTTTAGCGAATAATTTTGTTTTCTATAAGTTAGTTTACTGTCATATTTTTGTATGAATTTTATTGATTTTTATAAATTTGAACATAATATTTTTGAGGGAAAACTCTTTCCACCCTTTAAAATTAAATACTTACCTCTATATCGTTCCTTATAATACCATTATAATTAATTAAAACCCATAAAACGTCATGATGTCTAAAACACTAATCTTTTCGCTTTTCAAAAACATGATTTGCCGCATCCTGATATGCCTGACGGCTCAGAAAATTGTGCTTCTAAAGTTGCCACCTTGTGTGGAAAGAACAGCGTTTAAGGCATTATTCCAATACACTTCATACGAGCATAGGAGATTTGCTAATGTTCATATAAAGCTTACTTTTGGAGAAAACTTACACTATCGGCCTAAAGGATGATACATGCCTCAATTAAAGTAAGTAAGGGTGCAAAGATCAGGACTCGATACAATCAAGTACCACACCTGACCCAGGATACCAATGGAGATGTGACACACTCGCAGTTAGACACCACAAACGAGAGCCAAGAGGTAAGCCCTTTCCCAGCAGGTGACCACAGGGCACAAATAGACGCATACAAAGGTATAACAAACACAAGACAGGAAAAATATAAATGATCCACAAAAGAAGTATCGTATCGCCTTGGAAATGTCAGTAAAATTTTACTGGATGGCTTAAACCGGTTTTACAACACCAACTTCACCCTTAAATCAGATCTGTAATATAAATTTGTGAGGATCGTACGTTAAACTCGAGTATCGTCATTCATAAAATGGGCAGGTTACTCTGGTACTAGAAATAATGAAAAACCAGCATTAATATGAGCGTTGTAAAGTACCTCCTCGAAATATTGCTTCTAATTTTACTCACACAAAGCATATATGTTTGAAAGATCTCGTCTTTCTTTCTTGGATAGATAAAATAGAATTTCAGACACTGCAATATGACGAAATCATTATATATTAATGATCTTATTTGCATATTCAAGAATGTTAATGAAAACATAAGAAATGAGAAAACTGTAGAATAAATTAAGGGGTGACACCTACAAAGTTACCTATATGTTACTGCTTATCATTCTAGACTACGAAACTTGGTACCAAATTATAGTTGATACATTGAAAAATGACCAATAGAATAGATATATGAATTATCTAATTTGCATAGTCATGAATATTATTGAGAACATACCAAATAAGAGATAATTGTTCGAAAAGTTTAAGTGGGTATACCTACAAAATTACAACTACATCAGCTGCTAGCTATCTCATACTAAAAGACTTGGTACCAAATTAAATTTAAGACAACCATTTGACAGAAATGATAACATATACTAATTATCTAATTTGAATATTCATGAATATTAATGAAAACATAAAAAATAAGAGTAAGAGTAAATTGGTAAAACATTAAGGTGATATACCTACAATATTACCTGTATGTCTACTATTAACTACTGTAGACTACAAAACATGGTACCAAGTTAAACTTGAGACATTGCATTTTGACCAAAAAAGATTAAATATACGAATAATTTAATTTGAATTTCCATGAATATTAATGTAAACATAATAATTAAGAGAAAATTGGTAGAAAAATTTAACAGAGTATACCTGCAAAATTACAACTACATCAGCTGAAAACTATCTCATACTAAAAGACTTGGTACTAAATAGATTTAAGACAACCGTTTGACCGAAATGATAAAATATACTAATTATCTTCTTTGAATATTCATAAATATTAATGAAATAATAAAAAATAAGAGAAAATTGATAGAAAAATTAAGGGGGGTATACCTACAAAATGGCATATATGTCTGCTTCGTACTAGCCCAGACTACAAAACGTGGTACCAAATATAAGTTGAGACATTGCCTTATGACCAAAATGATTAGATTTGCGAATTAACTAATCTAAATATTCATGAATATTAATATGTTACATAAGACATAAGACAAATTGGTAGAAAAAGTAAGGTAGTATACATACAAAATTACATGTACACTGGCTGCTAACTATCCTAGACTATAAAAATTGGTACCCAATAAAAGTTGGGACAATGCTATTATACCAAAATTATTAAATATGCGAATTATCTAATTCGAACATTCATGAATATTTATGTAAACGTAAGCAATAAGACAATGGTACCAAATAAAAGGTGAGACATAGCCATTTGATCAAAATGGAGAAATACACGAATTTTCTAATTTAAACATTCAAAGCATAAGAAGCAAGAAAAACAATTATAGAAAAATTAAGGGGGTATACCTACAAAATTACCTATATGTCTACTGCCAACTATCGTAGACTGCAAAACTTGGTACCAAATTTAAGTTAAGGCATTGCATTTTGAACCAAATGGTCTAATTTGAATATTCATGAATATCAATGAAGTCTTGTGGTAAAGGGAAAGGGCTGACCTCTTGGCTCTCCTTTGTGATGTCTAATTGTGAGTTTGTAAGATTGGCTATAACATTAATGTATTGCAACAGACTGCATGCTTGGTAGTCAACCCAATCACGGTTGGCAACTTTGCTTTCCTCTTTAATTGCACGCTGGTGGGTCGGACTTCAGACTCTATGATGGTTCCGACTTAAAGACTTATCTATTGATGAGATGGTAGGGGCCTGATGCTTTGGCTGTTTGTCGGGCCCACCGGGGTTTACCTGTTGGATTTCTTTTGCTCCTGTATTCAGTTTAATTTACTGTTGAGTCCTTATCCTTGCTTTATCTCCTTGTTATATCTTGATTTATATGTTTTAGGAGATGATGCATTGATAAGTTAGGGGTCTTTCATGCAAACCAAATATTTATGTGTCTTGATCCACATCTGAATTAAGGGTGAGGTTGGCGCCGTTAAACCGGTTTAAGCCCTCCAGTAAAATATTTTACTGACTGTTCCAAGGCGGTACTTCTTTTGTGGATCTTTTATGTTTTTGTTCTGTCTTGTGTTTGCTATGTTTTGTGCGCGTCTGTTTATATGTGCTTTGTGGTCACCTGCTGGGAAAGGGCTGACCTCTTGGCTCTCGTTTGTGGTGTCTTCTGTAAGTTTGTCACTTTCCCATTGGTATCCTGGGTCAGGTGTGGTACTTGATTGTATCGATTCCTGATCTTTGCAACCTTATTACTTTGTTTTTTTTCCATTGGTATCCTGGGTCAGTTTGATTTGATTCTTCACATCCCATCAACAATCTTTCAGTTAAACAGGGACGGGTCTCCCTGGGTTGAACTAGTACTAAGCTAGGATAAATATGTCTTGCTCAAGGACCACAACACAGTGACCCCGGTGAGGCTCGAACCCGCGGCCTCTTGGTCTCGAGTCAAGCACTCTACCACTGAGCCACTGTGCTCCCTATATCCTGGGTAAGGTGTGGTACTTGATTGTATCGATTCCTGGTCTTTGCCCTTTTTCGTATAATTAGAAATAAGAGGAAATTGGTAGAAAAATAAAGGTGGTATACGTTCAAAATAACCTGCTAACTATGATTAACTTCAAAACTAGGTACTAAATACAAGTTGAGACATTTTTATTTGATGAAAATGATTACATATACAAATATTCTAATTTGAATATTCATCAATATTAAAGTAAACATAAGAAATAAGACAAAATTGGTAGAATGATTAAGGTGGTATGCCTACAAAACTACCTCTAGATCAACTGCTTACTATCCTAGACTACAAAACTTGGCATCTAATAAAAGATGAGATACCGGTATGCGACCTTATGAGGATATGTATTCGAAATACCTAATTTTCATATTCATGAATAAAATCAAAAATAAAGATGTCAAAATAGTAGAAAATTAGAGTGGTTTGACCTACAAAATAACCTGTATTTCAGCTGCTATATATCCTGGACAACCAAACATGGTAAATGAATCAGGCTGCTGTCCGTTCTAAGGTGGTGGTTCTGTTGTTGTTGACTTTTTGTTTCTGTTACTCCCATTGTGGGAGTCTAATTGTACTATGTTTTGTTGCACGTTACTTAATATCCATCCTAGTTTTGCAATCATCTTGATGGAGAAAAGAGAGCTGGTTGCTTTGCTTAGTTTGTCTTCCTTGTGTCTTTGTGATGGTTGTGTGGCTCTTCCTCGCGGTGCCATGGGTTTGTCTGCGGTTTGTGATTGTGGTATTTCCTGATCATACTCACTTACTTTTTTGAGATATAGCTTGGTAACAAATGAAAGTTTAGATATAGCTCGTTGACCCAATGATGAATATACAGCTGATCTAATTTGCATACTCATGAATATATAAGAAAACATGAAAAAGAAAGAACTTAGAAAGATAGAAATTAGTTCAAGACTTTAATTTGAGTACAAGCTTAGACGAGTGGGAAAACTAACAGCTGACATATGCGTAATTGTGTAAGTACACCCCATTAATTTTTCGACAATTTTCTCTTATTTCTTATTAAAATTTATGTGTGGGAATATTAGAAATTTTGCATAATGAACCATTTGATAAAAGTGCAGTGCTTTGACAGTTATTAGGTACTAAGAGTGGTTGCTAAAAATAATTCGGAGCTGAGATGTAAGTATCTTTGTGGGTCGACCCTCTTTATTTTTACGATTTTTCTTTTATTTCTAATTTATTCAATAATTTTCATGAATATGCACATTTGATAGTTAACATATTTTACCGTTGAATGACGCTGCTATGTCTTACCTTTTTTTATCGAGGTGGTCCTTTAGGATGAGCTTCTGTTGAGATAAAAATAATTTGTAGGGGCATACCCAATTGTTTGAAGTGCATTATTGGTTGCTATGGAAACCACGCAATTTCACATAGCCCTAATGGGGTTATTTTCAGGGCAATACTTTAACCAATTGAAGGTGGTCACACAAAACAATTTGACGCCCATAAGAAGTTGTCCTGAGAACGCAAGGCTGGTCTAATTCGACCCTGGGGTACTACGGAATTTAAATGCTTTTACTTTAGACATATAGATTATGAAACACATTTTGTAGGCATTGCTAGGAAATATGGATAGTATTACCACTGTGACAGTTAAATCAAAGCAACTTGTCGATTCCCAAAACTCATGTCTCGTTTATCACTTTAAACGCTTGAAATAGTTCAAAACAGTGCTATGAATGAAGCATTCATTATATTAGCTGGACACTAAATAAGCAAAATGAAAGTGAATATGAACAGAAAATACCACAATCACTACTGTAATTCAACACACGGCATCGTGTGGAAGTGCAACAGAACACTTACAGTCACAACAGGACGACAAATAAGCAAAGCAACCATTGTCCTCTTCCTCGTCAAGGTGTTAACAAAAATAAAAATAACACAAAGAGATGCATAACAAAACAAAGACCAACACAGAACCCCACAAATATTCCCAGGTACATTAAATAATTGATCAACAGCAATGTAAGATTCTGTATGATTTTGGCGAGCATCATTAAAACATGCAAATAAGATCAATAAGACGCCATTTCTCAGCTGGCAAACATTGGTTTTCGGATTAAGCATAACAAAATACCTGAAAAAAAGAAAGGTGTCAGACTCTGTGCCTCCAGAAAAAAGTCCATACTTGATACATTTAAAGTTTGTACTTCGTGATTCTGTTTTCTGGTAGTATAGAGTTATCTCCCCTTTTTTCAATATGACACTACCGATTTCTGAGCGTGCGATCCAATCAAAAATAAGAATAAACATTAATCTTCAATCGAAGACTAGTTTCATCCTTTAGGACGGTGAGGTTTTTTGTTTCAAAAGCATTCAGAAACTGCGCCTATTAGTATATCAAGTGTGTTGGTGAAATGCACGAAAACAGAGCATTTTTTCACACAGGGGTTGCAACTTTGCAAGCAATTTCCCGAGCCGTCAAGCATGTCAGCATGCTGTTAATTATGTTTTTGGAAAGCAAATATATTTTTTAGAATTGATCAAGTTTTACGTTTTGCACTAAATATAACCGTTTTATTAGAAACGATATCGAGGAAATTGTTCTATTTTATAGGATTGCAAGACTTATCCCTCACTAGCTATATCTGCAAATGAAGAAAAAGAGCCAACTTGATTTAAAAATATATCAAAGTTAAATGGAATTTAGAAAATAAAATAATTTTCGACAAAATAATGTTTTTTAATTGCATAAAATCGTTTTAAAATTCGTACTTCACAATTCCCTTTTTTGCAAGGATAGAGTTATCAGCCCTTTTTTAAATATGACGCTACTCATTTTCGCGCGTACGACCGAATCAAAACTAAAATAGAGGCATTTAGTTATGATTTTAGAACGGTTTCAGCCTCTAGGACGATGAGGTAAGTTTTCTCAAAAAGTAAGCCTTATATGAAATTCAGCAACGCACCTATTAGATAAAGCCTGTCTTTTTTATAAACCCTTGCTAGAAAAATGTCACTATGATAACTGGATACATGTAATTTGATTTTGGAGTAAGGATAAGATTTATTAACTATCGCACTTGTGCAATCTTGAAAAAGGAATATTTCAGGGAACCTTTGTGTAAAACTAATTTGGATTTTGGTCGATGGTTCAGGATAAATTATTGTTTGAAGATCTATCCTGTTTTAGTACTGGTGGCTTTAACGTTTATCAGACCGTAATGGTTTGTACAATTTCGGTAGAGGGTGGTTTGAGGAAATTTCTGCGAAGAACTTTGGACAAGGGGTTAAGTGAGTCGTTTAAAGATATTATTTAGTATTTCTATCTCTGGCAACCATTTGTAATCAATTGAGAAATTTGGTCAAGGTGCACCATGAGTAATATTTCTGGGAGATCGAAACAGCATAAGCAAATGCATGAAACTTATAAATAGAGGATCTTACATGAGTGCTCATGTTTTATTGAATTTATTAAACGAGTTGGGAAAAAGAGATAAAATGCGAGGCTTGCGGAGCATTTTATCTCTTTTTCGCAACGAGTTTTATAAATTCAATAATACAAGAGCACGAATGTTAGATTCTATTTATCATATGATAAAATCACATTTTTGCCGTAAAAAAAATATAATTTTGTCATTATGTACGCAATATTGTTATGGTCGTCACAACGTTTCCCGAAAATCGATAAACCACTAGTGGTTTACAGATTTTATTGCATGGCGTTATTTCACTCCCAGATGCGACGTCACATGATAAATTTAAATAAAATGACTTTGTAGCCTAAATAAAACATGTAATAACATGAAGGGGGGGGGGGGGTGCTGCAATGTTGAAAATTGATGGGTGGTATGTGGATTATTTGGTAAGCACATGTTGTATTTGAGAGTACTGTCAGCCAGTTTAAAAACAAGTTATTTTTCATTGGAGTATGACGATTATGGTTGACTGGTAAAACAATTTTCATCCGATTTATCAAGAACTTTGTGATTAGTAAACGTAATACAAATATGGTGCTGCACCGATTGTTGTGTTGCCTACGAAGCAAGGACGACACATAATGATCATGACTCCGTCGTCGTTGGCCGCGGCTTCACACCTTTGGTTGCTGATCAATAACTCTTGAATGAATGCATCCATTTCATTTCAACTTAACAGAAGGGTCAAGCATCATAAAATACAGGTCAATTTCGATTAAGGGGGTAATCCGCAAAATTTTGACCTTACGTCATGACCCTTTTGTCACTTAGATTTAGCTAGATTATCATTTTTTGTTTCATATCAACACTTTTGAAGGAATGCAGCAATGTCTTTAAAATTTCTATTTTTTTTTATTTCATAGTGTCAAAAATATATGTTGACAAACGTTCACAAGTACAATGACATTAACATGTTGACATTTCACATAAGGCAAAGTCTGATTTTATGGCCCCTTGCTAAAACAGCTTATCTGGCAATAGTGCGAATATTTGTCGACTAAAAGTTTCATTTTTCTGTCAAATGTTTAGATCCAAAAGCAAGAAAGTGAAAAACGGTTTAAAACTGGATGTTTTGTTCACCCTTTTCGTACAGTATTTAGTTGAAACTCGTATGTGTCCAAATTACCTCCCTTTCAATTGAATAACGTTTGAAATTAAAATGCTCAGCAGATCAAATCCTCACTATGAAATCGGATTTTGTTTCTTTTGACCACTTTCGGGTTGCCATTAGATCATTTTCAAACAACTGACATGTTTGCGAACCTGCCAATTAAAAAGATATAATGCTTCAAAGATCGCCTTTGGGAAACCCCATTATAAATAATTGCTAAACTTTTTTCCCTCAGTATAGTTATCTTCTAAGTACTTGTTATTGTCTACTTTTTCTAACCGCATGTCTAAAACCATAAACTTGGAATTTGATGTTAAATCGCCATAGCTGCTGGCCGACCTAATCATGCTACGTGGCACAGTTGAAAGTTTCTTCACTGCTGTCGATATCAGTTCACTTATGCTATATTTTTCGGCGAAAAGTAACAAAGCAATTGTCATTTCGATGTCACCAATACTATGCCAACAGTTATACGCACTAAGTTTTGTGGCTTTTACTTTTTTGCACAGAGCATCCTCAATTCCGAGCAAGAGGGTATTCATCTGATATTCATGAGCATACTCGTATACATGTATCTTGGTAATCCATTTATCTGAAAAATAAAAAATAAAACAAATATACGTTAGTCTGCTCAATAAAGAATTCTAATTTCTAAATGAGTTTTGCTGCATAAGATTGCTATCCGTATTTCTGTAAAGAAGATTGATAAAAAAACGTTATTAAAATGTCTTGCTCAAGTGACTCTGTCGGCGATGAGCAACGAACCAGCAACCCTTCGATTCTCAATCTAAGTCTCTACGAACTAAGCCACAAAATATTTGTGACCCTGGCGACTGACTTCAATGCCATATCAGCAATCTGATACCATCTTATTCTACACACCAAAATCATTCATTTTGCTATATATATATATATATGAACTCCCTCTATAGTAAAATGAAAGAAAACATCTCGTTATGAGTGGTATTTAGTATATGGGACCTTGAACGTTGATACCAAGTTTGTAATTGACATGTCTTAGGCAACCATCGTCTCAAATATGAACACTCACAGTCAAAATTAAAAAGAGATGTTTGTGTTTCAGAAAGAAAGTGAGTATGATCAGGATATATTTTATCTTTCGGCTCGTGCTCTGTAGCTGTGAAGAAGTTTCATTCAACATCATTTATCTGAATGTGTTGGAAGGCATCAATCAGGTTTACTTTTTAATGTCGTTCAAGAAATGCAAACTAGAAACACCGTTTCAAGGCGATAACGTAAATGCATTTACAAAAACGTGAAATTGTGAAAACTTGGTTCTTTATTTCTCGAGGAAAGTTCAGCAAATTGCAGTATTTGTTGTACGTTACTTTATGTCCATTCTAGTATTGCAATCATCTTAATGGGGAAGAGAGAGCTGATTGCTTTGCTTAATTTGTCTTCCTGGTGTCTTGTGATGGGTGAGCGGCTCTTCCTCGCGGTGCCACGGGGTTGTCTGCGGTTTGTGATTGTGGTATTTCCTGATCATACTCACTTACTATTTTTGTTATGTTATTTTTGTTATGCTTATTTGGTTTTCAGTAACCAAATAATTGCCTAAAAATGTTTTTTCTTCCCCCAATGATCAAAAATAACCACGTTACCCGCTAGTCTTAAAATCTAACGTGACTTAAGCACGGCAGTTGCGTTTGGTAATTCTGTAATTTTTTAAATGAAAAATGCTGTCAGATGATCGGCGCTTGTATCTTCAAGACAAGGATTAAAGTGACAGTCTGTATGCCTGATTATAAACCCAGCTAGTGTTTAAAGCTATGGTTTCCTCTTTAATTGCAAGCCAGTGTATCAGGCCTCACACTCGATGACGACACTTGCTTTTGCAGTATTTTTCTAGTTTCGAAATAATCTCGCTGGGGAAAAGAGAGCTGGTTTCTTTGCTTTTGCTGTGTTCTGAATGTCAGGGGGCTGTTACCGTTATTTTACTCTCCGTGCAGCGTCATGGATTGGTCTGTAGTATATGATTGAGGCATTACCTTGTTATACTCACTTCCTTGCTTCACTAATGCCTATAAACTGCAACCTTCTTTAAGTGAGAGGGTGATTGTTGATGGGCATGGCTGTCATACAGCCCTACATTTTCGTGTCAAAGCTAAAGAAAATCAAGACAAAGTTCCTACGTTGTACTGGTTACCTAAACTCCATAAAAAACCCTATAAAGCAAGATTTATTGCTAATTCTAGTTCTTGTACGACAACAGAACTTTCTAAATTGTTAACCTCGTGTCTTACAACTGTTAAAAACATGTTATCAAGTATTGTAAAAGGGTATATGAGAGATCCGGTAAAAACCTATTTTGGCCTATTAAAAATTCAGGTGAAATTTTAGATAAACTTAAAGCTAGAGATTTCAATTCGACCAGTTTGTCTACTTATGATTTTTCTACTCTTTACACTACTTTACCTCATAATTCAATTAAAGATAAACTTATTGATCTTATTGAAAGAACCTTCCAGAGAGAAGGCTCTTCTTACCTTGCATGTAATGACCGAAATGCATTTTTCACTTCAGAAAAACCCAAAAAATATCATGCATGGTCGTGTCAAAATGTATGTGATGCGCTGACCTTTTTGTTGGACAACATTTTTATTCAATTTGGCACCAAGCTGTATAGACAAGAAGTTGGGATTCCTATGGGCACTAATTGAGCTCCCCTGGTTGCAGATTTATTCCTGTTTTGTTATGAGAGGGACTTTATGATGTCTCTTTCTGATGATAAGCAGGCTGATGTTATTGGTGCGTTTAACACTACTTCCAGATATTTGGACGACATTTTAGATATTAATAATGTTTATTTTGACAATATGGTTAGTCAAATATACCCTTCAAAGCTCCAACTGAATAAAACTAATACCTCTGATGCCAAAAGCCGCATTTTTAGATTTGCATTTGTCAATTTCTAATGATTAATAAACGTGACGACTTTGATTTTGAAATTGTCAATTTCCCATTTTTAGATGGTGATGTTCCTCGTTCTACATCCTATGGAGTCTATTTTTCTCAACTCATTCGTTTTGCTAGAGCTTCTAGCACTGTTGCTGACTTCAACACTCGCAATAAATTGTTAACTCAGAAACTTTTTAAACAAGGCTATGGGTATCATAAACTTCGCAAAACATTTTCAAAATTTTATAGACGATACTATGATTTAATTTCTAAATTCCAAGTTGGACTTAAATCTCATTTGCGCCAAGGACTTTCAGAACCTGATTTCTATGGTGACTTGGTGTATAAATTGAAGAAGATTGTTGGCTCTAATAATTTTTCAGCGCAGTTCATTAAAATAATTTCCTATTATAAAAAGATTGGCTATAACATTAATGTATTGCAACAGACTGCATGCTTGGTGGTCAACACAATCATGGTTGGCAACTTTGCTTTCCTCTTTAATTGCACGCCGGTGGGTCGGACTTCAGACTCTATGATGGTTCCGACTTAAAGACTTATCTATTGGTGAGATGGTAGGGGCCTGATGCTTTGTCTGTTTGTCGGGCCCACCGGGGTTTACCTGTTGGATTTCTTTTGCTCCGGTATTCAGTTTTATTTACTGTTGAGTCCTTATCTTTGCTTTATCTCCTTGTACTTCTTTTGTGGATCTTTTATGTTTTTGTTCTGTCTTATGTCTGCTATGTCTTTGTGCGCGTCTGTTTATATGTGCTTTGTGGTCACCTGCTGGGAAAGGGCTGACCTCTTGGCTCTCGTTTGTGGTGTCTAACTGTGAGTTGGTAACTTTCCCATTGGTATCCTGGGTCGGGTGTGGTACTTGATTGTATCGACTCCTGATCTTTGCACCCTTACTTACTTTAATTTTCTTTCGGAGGATTAGTGTCTGATTTTTGTCTGAGGCTGGGCCCAACTACACCATGGTCAAACTGGGGCGAGGGATTTAATTCTGACAGTCTGTGCGTTGAGAGCCCCTTTCTTTGTTTTATTACAGTTTGAAAATTGATTTAATTGTTTCCCAGTGATAATACAGTGCATAAGTAAAGAAGCTTTCATGCAAGCTAAACTAATTTTGTGGTTTTACATCAGCATAATTTAAGGTGAAGACTTGGCTAGTAAAACAATTTACCCCCCCCCCACACACACACACACACACAAACAAACCCAATGGCTTCGGCTGCTGTCCATTCTAAGTTGGTAGTTCTGCTGTTGTTTGTTAATTGTTTGTTTTGCTACCATTGTTTGGGGGGATTAGTATTAGGTATTTTGTGTTCTGAATGTTCTGTCGCTGTTATTATTCTTTAACAAATGGGTTTGTCTATAGTATGTAATTGTGCCGTTTACTGGTCATACCCGCATGCTTTTATATTAAGAATCTTACCTAAATCTTAATAGACGGATGGTTGAGAATGGGTTTGCTCTCCACCCCCTATGGAATTTTGCAGACATATCCTATCTTGTAGAGAATTAAAAGTCGAGTCTTTTGAGAAATGTTTGCACTCTGTGCGTTTGGGCGTTAGTCTGTAAGAGCCTGTAACATACGTTACTTTATCAAATTTAGAAAAAGTAAATTGAAAGTTTGGGCTACAAATAAAAGACATTAAATTATTTGTTTTTAAAAATCATTCATATAGTCTGCATACTGGATATCTTAACTACGTATGACAGCCATTTGAAAAAAAATGCGGCTTCCTAAGGTATCATATGCGTTACATAAATCAGATAACCCATTAAAATTTGAAAGTGTGGCTAACATCATTTACATTCACAATCTCTCTGTGAGCTTTGCACAATGTTTTTAACCACGTCTGACTAGCTTATGCAATTGGCTAACAGAAAAATTAAAGTTTTTTCCCTATCTTAAATATTTTTTCTGGAATAAGCAATTAAACAACCTTACCCCTACCCAGTTTCAAGATGAAAAGTTTGGTATTAAAACTAAAGTAAAAATATTTGAAAAATATTTGCAGTTGATGAATATGTTTCACTAATTTTCTAAGATAAGAGCACTTATTAAAGGATGTAACATATATAACTCGTCATAATAAACGAGCAAGGGCATTGTCGTGACATCCTTTTTGATTACACAGTCAGAAGCAAGTGTTTTCAATTTCAGTGTTTTCAATGGATCATGAAATGGGGCAACCTTATCAACTTGTTTACTCTGTATAAATCTTCCATAGAGCATAATATAGAACTACTGGTTATCCTATTCTACCCATAGTCCACTTTCCTTTTTTTAATGCAACAGCTAATGATATGGCTGCAAAAACTGAGAAATCAAAGGTTTTACATTATTTTAAGGCTTGCTTCAATGTACTGACATCAAACAACCAGCAGCAAACATAATAGATGACAAGGTTCAACTTCATGTTCTTTCTCATATACCAGATAACTTTCAAGGTGTAACAGAAACTGTTTCAGATTTTCTGCCAAAACCATCAAGAGTCAACATTGTAACTGAAGAAAACTTATAAAGTTCTTTGGGCGCAGCAAAATACTATTGATCTAAGACCTGAGGACTTACGCACGAAAGGACTGGAAAGGTTCCATGGCAAATGATGCAAAGAAAAAGCAGCCTATCAAATTTCTGTTTGATCAATGTCAGAAATCTTAACGTATTCTTAGAGGTACACGGTAGAGACATAGCTTTTGCAAAATCAGAGCAAAGTTATCATTTGACTAACATGGATGCAGAGGGAGCTGCAGTAAATTTGCTCTTGCCACTTCACAGGAAGAGACATATACCAGAGTCATACTCCATTGTATGCATATGTGTGAAATGTCATTAAACCCATATTTCATCATGTATTTGATCCCATGACACTGACATGCTGTTTCTGCTTTTGAAGAATGCTAAGAATTCAAGTTATAGCTGAGTCAATTTGCTTGACGCTGGCACTGGCCGCACATACAAAGAAAATTAAGTCTTTTGATGGCAAAAGAGGAGGATCACACGAAATGCTTATAAGTGATTTTTGCTTCAATTACCAATTTTAAAAAGTAATCTTAATTGATGTAACACATATAACACCATAGGAAGCTGTATATTTGTTAAAAAAACACTTTCTTATGTATCAAAGGTATTCAGCATGCAAATTACATGAATAATTCAAATAAATATACAGTCAGACATAAGTTAAGCATCACCTCTATAGTTTCCTAGAAAACGAAGGAAGCTTTCCAGTCATGATTATTTTCTTGTTTTATTTATCAAAATAGATAAAGTGGTGACACTTTACAGCAAATTTCGATTCAATTATCACAAAGGTAAACAAACAGGCATGGTAAATGCACACTTACCCCTAAAAATGTCCCTATTCTCTAGCCCATTGTGATATTTTCAAAACGCTTAGACATGTAAAGTGTAAATGTCACATTGTTACAATATCAAAGACAAATTCTGTCTGAAAATTTTAGATTTATATCTCTGAAAGAATAAAAGTTATGGATGTGTAAAGAATGGCTTGTTATATAGTGAAAATGCAAAATTTATAAACACGTGATTAACTTTCACTATGCTCCTCTATAACAGACATGTAACCTTGAGTTCGACAGAATCAGTTTGACACTATTTTCAAAAAATAAGTTTAGATTACTTGTGCGTTCATTTGAATTCAAAGTAAGCATTTTGGGTTAAGCTGTGACACTTTTTAGGGGTACACCCCCAAACTAGGCGTCGGTGTATACAGGACACCGTAGAAATTCAGCTAAATGACCAAATGCCATTCTGATATGTTCAGCAGACCACAGGAAGACAAGGGTAACATAATATTAAAAACTGGATGTTCTTCTGAAAAAAAATTGTGCGCGAAAAACGTCTCTGAAATGTTTGGGTGATGCTTAACTTATGTCTGAGTGTATAGATAGTTTTATGCCTTATTTCCATTACTCAGACTTTCAATTCATTTATTCTTAAGTTAATATGGTAACATACGTAACATACCATTACAGGCTAACCTCCTAGTTAATAGAGTGCAAACACCTCTCATTTGATGCAGCTTGAATTGTCCTTTAAGGTAGGATATGTCTGCACAATTCCCAAGGGGGGGGGGGGAGAGGAACAGGATTGTACTCAGTTTGCAGTCCTAATACTATGCCATGATTCTATTGATTGTGATGAAAAGGGTGATTATTTTGCAATAGAAGCAAACACAATGATAGACATTGTGAGGGTGACTTGAATAAAGATAAGATTGCTTTTGAATACTAATATTTAATAGGAATATTTATCAAATTGTGTCATTTAAATGAGAACTATTATTTTCTATCTATATGTCTTTATATTTTAATATTATAGGCATTAGAAATATGTGATAAAAAGATTATATATAGCATCTGTAACACAATTCGATGGGCTTGTTATCAGCAATGACTATAATTACTAAGACTAAGGCACCAGAGGCTAGAGATTAATTGGAAAACATGTGAAAATAATATTTTTTTCTGAAATATCATCTCTTACTTCCAAGACAATTTCCTTGCTCATTCATTATGCCATGTAGTATACGTTACATACTTTAATGAGTGCTCTGATCCTGATGTCAAACTTGCAAATGTATGATTCTTTATTGCATTAGAAAGACAGTGCCAAAAATGTAAGATATCCACGAGCGTCAAATATTTTCATATATTTTTCTTCAATAATAGATACCAAAATTGGATCCTTAAAATTGGGGGTAGTGTTGTTTAATAGCTCATATAAAACAATGTATTTGAGAAAGAAAAGCAAACTTTGTATTTTCTATTAGTAGAATAAGTATTTTAGCGATTTAAGATTAAAAACACTTGTAAAAATGCACAAATCGTCTGTAAAATTAAATGATGTTAGTCATGATTTCATCTTTCAAAGGGAAATTTAATCTATGTAACGCATACAACACCATTGAAGGCTGTAAATTTGTTTAAAATGCTGCTTTTATGTAGCTTAGGCATCCAGCTTGCAAACTACATTAGACATTTGAATAATTAGATGGTTTAATGTCTTCTTTCTGCAGCTCAAACTTTCATTTTGATTTTTTCCTTAGTTTGTTACAGTAACATATGTTGCAGGCTGTCAGAGACTAACGCCCCGGAGCACAGAGTGCAAACATCTCCTAAAAGATGCGGCTTGAAATTTTCTTTAAGATAGGATATGTTTGCAAAATTCCCTAGAGGGGGGGGGGGGGAAGCAGGACCTTTTTTAGCTCGAAGTCTAAAAGCATTCCACAATAGACTTTTATCGTTCCTCTCATAAACTGTTTCACAATATTTAATAGTATGTTTTAATTGCATTGGTGCAAGAAGTCAAAAGTGTTAATAACTCAGTAGTAGACCATGAAGTACAATTGGCAATAAAACGTGACTTATGTGTCTTGATCCACATCAGAACTAAGGGTGAGGTTGGTACCGTTAAACATGTTTAAGTCTTTTTTGTTATTTATGTTTTACGTTTGTCTTTATTGTACTGTCTTATCAGTTCCTTGTAGCCATGTGATCACCTGATGGATTTCGACACAGTGGATTTAGAAAATAATGCATAATCATGAATCATTTCAGTAGTAATGGGGGGCACTCTGGGGTAATTTTAAAGCCTGTAAAGAACTTATTTTTTCACGATAAAATGACCCCAGAGATGCCGCCCCTGGTAAGCTTGAGTGACTAGCTGTGAATTATGGTTTATTTTAGGGTTATTCTTGCTGGGCCTGTGATTGTGATAATTTTTTGGGCTATTGGGAATAACTTAGTTTATTTGAGAGGTATTCTGGTTGGGTGTATGATTGTGACTTATTAACCAATGATTCCCCATAGCCCAGGAAACTATAACAAAAATAGTAGGTGAGTATGATCAGGAAATACCATAATCACCAACCGCAGACAACCCCATGGCACCGCGAGGAAGAGCCGCTCAACCATCAAGAGACACCAGGAAGACAAATTAAGCAAAGCAACCAGCTCTCTCTTCCCCATCAAGATGATTGCAATACTATAATGGACATAACGTAACGTATTACAAAACATAGAACAATTAAAGACTCCCACAAGGTGAGTAACAATAAACGAAAGTCAACACAAACAGAACCACTGCCTAAGAACGGACAGCATCCAAAGCCACTGTGGGGCTTAAATGCATTTTCCCGCACCAAATCTTCGCCTTAGATTCTGCTGTTGTTGAAATACAAGAAATGTTCAGCTCGCCTGGAAGCCCTCCAACTAATGCAATGTATCATCATGGAGAACACTCTAATCAAATTAACACACCATGATGAAACAAAGAAAAGGGCCCATGACCCTAAGACAGTCAAAGCTAAAAAACCAAGTTGAGCCATGGTGAGTCCAGCTGCAGATAAGCATCAGGCACCAGCCCACCGACAAAATCATAGGCCCAGCAAGAATAAGTAAGAAAGAGAGCAGAGATCAGGAATTGATAGCACAGTGCATACATAAAATATGACAGCGTTTAGCACACTCATATCTTATTACCACATCATCAGTTTGAAGAGGTTTTCTCCTATCAAGCATATACTAGGCCAAAAAAGAAACGCCGCATATAAAACATACATTGTCTATGGGGGATTCTTCATCAATCTCTCGTAAACGAATTGTCACAATTTGAGCGCTGATTCTTGGATTATGAGTTCCTGTGGTTGTCCTGGCTATCATTGTCACCGGACGAAATTGATTCAGCAGTTTAAACCTTCGTTTTTACCGATCTTGACGTCGCGTCATTTGACGATTACGTCATGAATGCGCACGGTCTGACATTGTTCCAAATTGTCAGAAACGTTTCCTCAGACGTTCGATCGTCTTTGCATGGCATCGACATTGTTGGGCTATCACCGATGGCGTCACATTAAATTGTAACATTCTTTTCGCCTTTTCGCGTTCATCATGTGTCCGTTTTGGCAGCGTAAATTATCAATGTGTAATCTTTAATTTTAATTTTTTTAAATGTTTTCACGCAAATTGGATATTGGACTAGTGATTTCAGTAGTTATTTCATGTGTAAATCTAAATAAAATGAATGTGCACGTGAAAAACTTGAAAATAAAAAGACAGTCAGTACACTGGTTTGGGTTGACTGAGCTCAATAAAACAATGGGAATAATGCGTGGCAGGAATAGAAGTGAAACATCGATAGCAAATAAAATTTTGTAACTTTCATTTAACACGCAATATTTTAATCTTTATATGCGGCGTTTCTTTTTTGGCCTAGTATATGTTTTATGTGCGTAATAGAACATTTTCTGTGAGACGAGCACTTAACGAAGTCAAAACAAGTTTTAATAGATATTTATTAAACAGAGTAGTAATGGGGACATTCTGGGGTCATTTTTAAGCCTGAAAAAAACTTTTTTTAAGGATAAAATTACCCCAAAGATGCCGCCCCTGAGGTAGCTTGAGTGACAAGCTGTGAATAACTTAGTTTATTTTTAGGGTTACAGTTGGCATCTTTGCTCTCCTCTTTAATTGCACGCCGGTGGGTCAGACTTCAGCTTCTATGACGGTTCCGACTTAATGACTTATCTATTGATGAGATGATAGGGGCTGATGCTTCGGCTGTTGTCAGGCCCACCGGGGTTTACCTATTGGATTTCTTTTGCTCTGGTATTCAGCTGTATTTACTGTTGAGTCCTTATCTTTGCTTTATCTCCTTTTAATGTTCTAGGAGATGATGCATTGATAAGTAAGGGGTCTTTCATGCAAACCAAACATCTATGTGTCTTGCTTGATCCACATCTGAACTAAGGGTGAGGTTGCTGGACCGATAAACTGGTTTAAGCCCTCCAGTAAAATGTTTTTACTGACCGTTCCAATGCAGTGCTTCCTTTGTGTTGTTGAAATACAAGAAATAAGGTCATTATTGACGTCACATTCCAAACCTGATTACATATGTTGTTTCTAACATCCATATGATCATCAGTTTCGCAGATAATCACTTCAAATTTTCAGGAAATGCTCTAAACATGTAAAACTTTGCAGATGTAACATTAGCCTGATTTTGATTATGGCAACCAAAGGGTACCTGTCATCATATCCTGGCCCATATATGCAGAATGGAAGTACCTGATTTATCATTTTGACATCATTATTAAGTACCATGATTACATTTATTTTAATCTATTGTCTTCATTTTACACATATTGTCAGTGGGTACGATTTGAACGCATTTCAAATCAAGTATGCTATTTTATCCATCATCTAATTAAAAAGATAGGTTTTGCCTTTGGGCATTAGTAGCAGCATGGAGTTTGTACATCACCAATTGTTCTCCTAAATCTGTTTTAAAGAGTACCTATGTTAGTGATTTAACAAAAACTTGCCATTTAATCTTATGCCTCGATGTTCATATTTGCCTATGGTGTGTATTTCAAATTATCAATATGATCTTGGAGTTAAAGGTCAAGGTCAAATTAGACGAAATCTGTATTACGACTCATAACATGAACTCCTCCTTCATTTCTACGACCGGGGGTGTTCATATATGGCACAATGATTGTCTATGGGGTGTCTTATCACCGCTTTGCCATTGGTAAGGGTCTGGATGTGGTATAATGATTAGTGAATAATGACCCTTTTTATAATGAATAGTGAATAATGAGCCAAGAAAATAATGTAAAGTGAATATTGGAGCCCTAAAAATAGTGAATAATCCTATTTTTTTAATGAATTGAAGAAAATATTAATGAATAGTGAATAATCAGATTTCTTTGCCACCTTCTTTGCTGTTAATGAATAATTGGTCTTATTTTAATGAATAACCAAAATTTTAATGAGATGAATAATAGGCTAAATTTTTAATGAATAGTGAATATCAGACCCCCCATCCAGACCCTCATTGGTGTCAAAAGACCAGGTCAAATATACTTACAATCAGTTTATGGCTTGTTACGCGAACTCCAATCTTATTTTTTGACCAATGGTGTTCATACTTAGCACAATTATTGTTTATGGTGTGTACATTACAAAGTACGTTACATATCACCGCTATGACCCTGGAGTCAAATGCTAATTAGAATATGTCTTACAATGGCATGTTTTTGACAGAGGTGCTTTATGTTTTATAGAATAATTGCCAAAATGACATATGAGCCTTAATTTTCAAAATAATTTGACGCCAGTTGTATGGACTGTAAAGCAATATCTCTAACATGGTTTGGTGTAGATGGCTCATATTTTGCACACTGATTGTCTAAGGTGTTCTTTTGTCAGTAATAGCTTCTGACTGCTGATATGACATTTGTATCAAAGTTCAAGGTCAAACTACTTAAAAATGTACATTTTAAACTCTAAAAGTGTACTAATCATAAATGTGTTTATGACTCTCCTAAGTTCTATGCCAGGCAGACCAAACAGTGGATTATGAATTCCTTGCATGGGGTTATAAAGAGGTCCTTCAAGGGTTTAGCTTTTTTCTGATAAAATATTTATATGAATCTTAGTGACCCAATATAGGCGGTAAGTCCCCTCTTGGAGTCCCCTTAGTCCGGTGAGATATTGAAATACACTTAGACTTGAAATGATCTTTCCCTTAGCAGTTAATCTGCTGATGACCACTCATAATCCAAAATGTAGACATTTAAACTCTGCATATATGGCATGTAATGCGTTCTGTTTTAGAAGAGATGTATATGATCATAATTGGGACACTGGTTGTCTATGGTTTTATGATGGCACAATCTCCTCCTAAACAACTAGCTTGATTTTAACCAAACTTTGCAGGAATGATTCTTATATGACCCTCTTGTTGTTCAAATAGTTTAGTCCACGGCATATCTAGCTCACATGGGCTAAAATAGATTTTCAAAATATAAATCTTCTTGTTTGAAACCACAATGCATAGAGTCTTAATAGTTGGTATGTAGCATAACCTAATAGACCTCCACCAAGTTTTTCAAATTATAGCCCTGTGATTTAAATGGCATATTCCTGGAGGTTGCATATTTTACATAGGCATGTGATCACATGCTGGGAAAGGCCCGAATTCTTGGCTCTCTTGTGTGTGGTGTTTTCTTATATTTTGTAATTTTCCCATATGGTGTCTTGGGTCAGTTGAGTTACTTGATTGTATATACTTCTGGGTTCTGCCCTCTGCTTTACTTTTATATTGGAAAAAAAACAAAAACAAATCTTCTTGTCTGACACGACACTGCCTAGAACCTTCATATTTGGTATACAACTTCACCTAGTACGCCTCTACCAATTTTATTCAATTTGGGGTACAGCGACTATTAAGTGGACCCGCCTGCGAGCTCACACATTCACTATAGGAATCTTTTAGAAAATCTGAAACCACAGAACCTAGAGTTTGTATTTGGCATGTAGCATCATCTAGTAGATTTACTAAGTTTGTTGAAAATTATGGCCCTGTGGCCGAAAATGAGGCCACTGTGGCCGAAAATAAGGCCACCTCGGGGATCAAGGTTTTATATATAGATAATATACAGACCATATTAGAACACATTCTTGTCAGATACTAAAAGGCTTGATATTTGATATGTAGCATCACCAAGTGGTTCTCTGCCAAGTTTGTTCAAATTATGGTTCTGTGGTCAAAATAGCATCGTCATGGAGTTCACAGAGTTTATGAAGCTGTTATTTTCATTTGACTCTTCCTCTCGGTGTCGTGCGTTTGTATGCAGTTTATGAGTGTGGCATTTCCTGGTCATACATTCTTTTTTACATTGACTTGCATAAAGTGAAAACATAATCTTCTGTCTTATCTGAAACAACCAGGCCTAGAGCCCTGATATTTGGTATGTAGCATCAGCTGGTAGACAACATTTAAATATGTTCCAATAATGACTCTGGGATCGAACATGGACCACAAGGCAGGTCATCAGGAGAGTGGCAAGTTTCCATTAGATACCTATAGATAAGATGTTTAAAACAAAACTCAGGTGAGCGATCCAGGGTTACATGGTCCTCATTATTATTATGTCATTACTTGATATGATATCACAGTACATGGTACATGCTGTTTCAATTTGAAATGTTTACTATATATGTACGTCATTTTCTTAAAATGGCAATGTCCAGATATACAAGTAATAGCAATACATGCATTTCACAAAATATACCTGAATATCAAAAAGCCCGCTTTTGAGGTAAAACGAAAATATTTTGGTGAGTTTTTAAGTATACACGACAGAGATATATGTAAGTTGAATAATTCAGCATCAAATTTGAAACAAGTTAAGTAACAACTCAAAATTTTAAAACTTTATCAGCCAGATTACATAAATTCGTGTTTAAATTTATAAAAAAGACCGATTTTCACCCGAAAATTAATACAATAGAATGCCCCCCCTTTGCAAAAGTAATTCCGGCGATCCAAGAAACTTCAACATCTTGTCTTATCATTCATACAATCATTTTCCATTTTACTGATGGGGAGGGGTAATCGGTCCATTTTCGCTAGTTTTTGCTCTACCAATAGTGTTTTGATTGATGAGATTGTTTCTCTGTGATGATGCATTGCATTAGCTAGGGCTAAACAAGTTTTGTGTTGTAAAGATAACAGAATCTAGGGCGAAGATGAGGCGCCAGTAAAATGCATTTAAGCCCCAAGTGGCTTTGGCTGCTGTCCGTTTTAAGGCGGTGGTTCTTTTTTTTGATTCAGTTTTATTTACCGCCCATTGTCTGTCCAGATTCTGTGCTTCGTCTCTGTTTTAATGCATGACTTAGGGTCCTTTCTACTCTACGTTTGGCATCATCTTGAAGAGGAAAAGAGAGCTAGTTACTTTGTCTTCCTGATGTAATGTGACGGTAACTATTCTATGGCACTTCCTCACGATGTCACGGGTTGGTCTGCAGTGTGTGTAGGTGGTATTTACTGATCATGCTCACTTGCCTTGTCATATACAACTCATGTAGACAGCAAACATAAATGAGATCATGGAGTGATAAGACAGGTATAAATAAAATATTAAGCAGTGTGTACCTGAGATTTCCTTCTTAATTCTTGGATGTACATGTAAAAGCATGTCCAGGAAGGGATCATATTCTTTTCCACTCATTGAGATACAACGGTCATAACTTTCCCTAAAGTTTGACTTGAACATCCTTTCGAAAACAGGAGACATTGCCGACAAAAGCCCTTTTGAAACATAGAGGGAATTTCCATCATCAAACTTTAACTCGACTTCGTCTTCTTCTACTGGAGCCGCCCCTTTAGTAAATGGATTGCTCGCATCAAACTCGGTTGCTTCGCTTTCTTCAGTCGTTTCTACCTCTAAACGAGCTTTCTTGGCTTTCTGAAAGTATAAAGCATCTGCTCATATTTAGATAGTCTTTCAGAATGACAGAAATAAATCTGCCACATATTAAGTATTAATGAATTGAGGCTAACATCCTCACCATTTAATCCTGACGATTCAGACATGGGGGCATCCTAACTTCCTTGCAATGGAGGCAAACTTCCTGAATATCAAGACATGGAGGCCAATACTATGAGTACAGAGTTTACATTTCTGACTATCAAGCCATAGAGTCAAACATCCTGACAAGTTATGATGACTAACACGGTCAAGGTCACCAAAATCCTACAATCTTACAAACTTTTAATATCCTCTGAACCCTGGGTATTTCTATGCAGGTAATAGGCGTGCTCAGGTACTTCACACCAGATTACGCGCAAAGTGTAGCTCACTTAACGATGATCTCTTTCAGAAACGCATCACAGATTCACCTCTCTGTCTCTGTGGTAATGTGGAGAACACTGATCACTACTTCATGCGTTGTCCACTCTATCGCGCACATAGAGCAGAGCTTAATCACAAAATCTCTCAACACTCATCAGTTACTCTTCCAATTCTCCAATTCTACCGTTTCTCATATTGATCCTTAAAGTATTCCCTGTTCAAATAAGTTATGAGTGTTTGAAAAATAACTACTAGTGCATCATGCCTCAAAGTTCAGCCTCAATCCTGCTAAATGGTCTCTTTCTTTCTCTCTCTCTCTATCTCTCTCTCCTCTCTCTCTCTCTTGTACATGTTTAACATTGTATTGATCATTGTAAACGTTCTAACTACCATACATTTAAATTATGTTTTTTTTCGTCAAAATCTTTCAATACGCTAACATGCCTTTGTAATAATGTCCAAAAACAATGAATACACGATCTTGAAACTCATAGCAATAATTCTTAATTTTCTCATCAATAAATGTTGATATTCTTTTACAGAATTTATATTTCAGTTGAACAAACGACTAAAAATTACATGGTGGAGTTATCACAATTTGTATTCTATTGACTATATTTCTTTCATGTTTGCCATTTTGCGCTTTTTACATCTGAAATTGAATGAGCGCCATTACATTTGTGCAGCTGAATATTGTCAGGAGATGAACTAGATAAGCTTTAAGCCTCTGTTCTAATCCTTTTGTAGTGTGTAAATATATATGTATGTATGTCATGAAGTTGAAATGAAATATGTTTTAACTAATCCTGGGTCTATGCAAAGGATGAAGGCAAAGATCAGGAATTGATCAAACCTGACCTCTGACACCATATGGGGAAAATCGATACATTTGGTTAAATCCATAGACTTTCTCTCTTGGCCAAGGACTTTAGGAACCTGATTTCTATGGTGCCTTGGTGTATAAATTGAAGAAGATTGTTGGCTCAGATAATTTTTCAGCGCAGTTCATTAAAATAATTTTTCATTATAAAAAGATTGGCTATAATATTAAGGTATTGCAACAGACTGCATGCTTAGTGGTCAACCCAAACAGGGTTGGCAACTTTGCTTTCCTCTTTAATTGCATGGCGGTGGGTCGGACTTCATACTCAAGGATGGTTCCGACTTAAAGACTTATCTATTGATGAGATGATAAGGGCCTGATGCTTTGGCTGTTTGTTGGGCCCACCGGGGTTTACCTGTTGGATTTCTTTTGCTCCGTTATTCAGTTTTATTTACTGTTGAGTCCTTATCTTTGCTTTATCTCCTTGTTATATCTTGATTTATATGTTTTAGGAGATGATGCATTGATAAGTTAGGGTTTTTTCATGCAAACCAAATATCTATGTGTCTTGATCAACATCTGATTTAAGGGTGAGGTTGGCGCCGTAAAACAGGTATAAGCCCTCCAGTAAAATATTTTACTGGCCGTTCCAAGGCGGTACTTCTTTTGTGGGTCTTTTATGTGTTTTTCTGTCTTGTGTTTACTATGCCTTTGTGCGCGTCTGTTTATATGTGCCTTGTGGTCATCTGCTGGGAAAGGGCTGACCTCTTGGCTCTTGTTTGTGATGTCTTACTGTTAGTTTGTCACTTTCCCATTGGTATCCTGGGTCAGGTGTGGTACTTGATTGTATCGATTCCTGATCCTTGCACCCTTACTTACTTTTTTCAGAAGATGGTGTAGGGAAACGGCTGATTGGAATTGGGTTAAGGTCACCTAAATCTAATCAACGATTTATTGTTTTACAATGAAACAATCTATAATTTTTAGCCACAATCTTTGTTTAGTTCAACGGATAATGTGCGGAAATTCTATTTTGGTCAAAATTTGACAAAATCTTATCAACTCTTTCCACACTCCCCCGAAAATGTATCTATGCAAGTTTAATCGAACCCATTTGATTGTTTAGAAAATAATGCACGGAAAAGAAGCTAGGTGGGCGCGAACAAGTTTGACATTTTAAAGCGCTGATGTGACCTTGAAATTTAATCTAAGGCCACCAAAATCAAACACTTTCTGTCCTCCAAACCATGTATCTATGTCAGTTTAGTCAAAATAGATTTACTGATTCAAAAGATAACGCTCGGAAAAGAAGATATGCAGATAGGACGCCGACTGGATCCGCACCTAAACTAATATGCACTTCTCTTCTTCGTTTTGGGGAACATAATATGTCGCATAATGTGACCACAGTAACAAAACAACTTTTATCACTTTGAAGGGATTTTTTTATAGAAATTAATAATCAATTCAAATGCATATGTCATGACACTTTTTTCCTTAGTATCTCGTTAAAACAGAACAAAAAAAAACAATTAAAACAATAAATCAGATTGAAAATTTAAACAATTCTGAAAAAAACTCGAATACCGAGAGTCGGCTGTGTCGCCTGGAAAACAAAAGGCAAACAAGGCAAAATTTGTCGAATCTATATCCCCCAGCGCAGGTTTATTTTAGAGTAACATCAAAATCACTAAACAAAAATCCCAGCCCCTATGTCCACCTTGGGTATCACAAAGATCATAGTTAAAAACCTATCAACTGGTTTACATTGCTTAGATTAATAAATAAAATAAACTTACGAGGGGCATTTGGAAAGTTCTCAGCATGGTATTTTATCTCAGTAACCTATTTACAACCCATATCATGTTTGGTATCATTTTAAAGAGCCAATTTTCCTCTATGTTATGGCATACTTTTCATGAGGATATTATAATGCAGATCGTATATTGTAAATACATGTACTTTTTGTATACTGGAAAACGCAAAATTTCAGTGGAAAATATAATATTTTACCTTTTGAAAAGTGTGCAGAACATTAACAATATTAGATAATTGTGTACCATTCGGTAGACCACATTCTGGTAAGTTATTATACAATTGATAACCGAGTTGGATGTTTTTAACAACTAAATACCGGAACAGCAACATCAAAACCATCTAGAAAGCAAAGCAATACACTATTTTTTTTTACTAAAAATCGTATGTCACAATGCACTTATTTTGATATCAATTAACCGACAGTAGTTTTGAAATGCTGTGTGTTGATATTTTTGTCAAGCACACTTTATGCTCTTTGCATTGAAACCCAAACAAAATTTTGTAAACGAGAACAAAGGGGAGATAACAAAGGGGAGATAACATTTATAATCTTCCCATAGGGCAGAGTGAGTTTAGCTATGAGCTGACGTTCTGGTTCATTTCAATTGAAAACGGTGGCATACGAAAAAGTAAAATACATTGAGAGTAGAAATCAATTCGTTTTGTGATAGTTAACGCGATACCATGAGACGTTCCTGTGCCATCGACAAAATGTGAGGGGTTAAGTTACCCCACCCACTTCTTGAAAAGTAGGGGTAGTGTTATTATGAATAATTTTCTTGAATACAGAACCAAACAAGCCACACTTTTTTTTGCGCGACGAAATGATTTTTCTACATTGTTCACTACAATTAAAGCAAATCATATACTCAATATGCATTTTTTGTGCTCCTGTAGGGACACAATTTATAGAAAAAGTATAAAGAATAATCGAAAAAGCCTCATTTTTGAAAGTTTACCATTTCTCTATTAGTCAACATTTTCTGAATGTAAAGGTGTAAGTCGTGCAAGCAGTGATCGCATAATATATTTTAATAAAAATTAAGTAGGCACCAAATCGCTAATTTGTCAAACCAGGATTGTAAATAAGGTCCCCAATTGTCCTTTGTTTTTTGCAAATACTTTGCTTAAAACTACATCCAGTGTATAAACCCTACTCATTTTGAGCATGCGCTGTACGTGCACAACGAGTCCTTTTTCGACAAAAATTAAACCATCAAGTAGCCGTTAAATTCTGGTTTCCAAATATGTACTATTTGATAGCATTTTATCAACGCATTATGGAGTTTGATGCCAAGCTAAGAACTTTTCAAATGCCACTCGTATCTGTAGAGTTTTAATATCTGACCTTTCAACCTTACGCAGAGGTCAGGGGCTTATGTAAGGTCCACTATTTTGATTCTGCGTGAGTCTATACCTCTTGTTCCTTAATTTGATATGCAACGTGGCCACATTCAGGTAAATTTACCTTTTAACCCGACCCACAGTTTGAGGGTGTATGAAAGGACAGAATATGTGCTCGTATGGTGCTCTATGCTCCATTCTTTTTAATTTTATATGCAAAATGACTACTTTCAGAAAATAAATGTATTTGACCTTTTGATCCCATCCCATGGGTTGAGGGTGTGTGTAAGCTTACAATATATGCTTGCATAGTGCTCTATGTTTCATTTCGATTAATTTGATATGCAACGGGACTAATTTCAGAAAAAATATTGTTTTGACCTATGACTCCATCCCAGGGTCAGGGGTGTCTACGGGCAAAGAATTTACTACCATAATGTTGCATGAGTCATTCCATTTAATTTTATATCCAACATGACCATATTCTGGAAAAAAACTGAAATTGTGTCCTCTGCCCATCCCCCTAAGTGCACCAGTGGGCCAGACCCAGATCTTCGAACTAAATTAAAAAGTTTGACCTTTGACCTCACCTAAGGGGTCAGAGAATGAGGTAAAATTTAATTACTGTCATGCTTATCTAGAGGCACTAGGTAATCATGGCCTACAGTGAGAAGTTGTCAGATATAATAGCTTTGCGATTATGTGAAGTTTATTACACTTAAGCCAATATACCAAAAAAGGCCATAGCTTAGTCAAACCTTTGCAGATGACCTCCAAATTCGAACTTGACTGGTATTCCTTCTGTAAACTTTGAATGAAATTGATGCATCCCTTCAAAAGTTATTGACCGGAAACCAAGTGTGACGCTCGGACGACGACGACGGAGTCATGATCACTATGTGACGACCATGCTTCGCCGGCAACACAATAAATGGGATTAGTGGTTTGACCGATATATTTCAGGAATTGAGATCAGAAAACGGAATAGAAATTCAAACAATGAAATTGCAATGAAAATTTAAATAAGAAAACAGAAAATAAATTAAAACTTAAGTCAGAATGGAAATTTAAACACTTATACCGAAGTTATATCGAATTTACGAGATTATAAGTCAATTTAACGATATATTTCAGCAAATATGAACAAACGCGGTTTAATTCCTATTCTGTTTTCTCTGTATACTTTCTGTTCTCGAAGAAAAAAAATGTCCTTCAGGGTTTCGGTTAAACAGGGACTAAATAGGCCTACGTTCTATTCCTGGATATTAAAAACGACTGGATTTTATTTTCGAGGGAAACTCTGAAAGTCAGCCTCCAACTTCTTTCATTATAAATTTCTAAAACAAAACAATTCTATTGAAAATAAAGATTTTACAAACCTCGGGCTGGTCTAAACTTCTAGCGGCCATGTTTTACTTCCTCCTTCCAATTCTCTGAAACGTGCAAAATATAATGAGCCGCGACACGAGATTTCCAACAATGTCTTTTTCTGCGACCAGCAAAGTCTCAGACCAGCCTGCGCATACGCGCAGTCTGATCAGAGCCATTGCTAGTCGCTTGATTATTCTATGAATATTAAGCTTCTAGCCGAACAGCATTTGGAGTGTCTAAGCTTAAAAAGAGGCTACACAGGCTCGTTTAAGTCTATTCATGTCAAAATGTCACATTGTTGGTAACCACATGTCCGGGCTCAATTTTAACACAAAAGAGCCGGTCACAATTATAAGGTGCAAGTTGACATGAGTAAACAGCGAAGATGGAAATCATTCCCACAGTAAGGCCCCTCTTACTTTTCCTGCGCCAGAAGAAACGCTTGATCCTTGTCGGTCCATAGATCGCACACCAAAGATTGACAAGACTGCGGGGAAGCACAGGCTGGTCTGAGACGGGTGCACAGGCCATATTTTGTACCTTTTGCTTTGACAAAGAAATCAATAAATTTAGTCATAATAAGGACATAGCATACATTGAAATCTTTTCAATACTTTACATACAGTTTGTTTCATGCATGGACTGTCAAAATATATTTAAACAAAAAGAGCCGATATTTATCATAAGGTTGACATGAGTGAACAGCGTAGATTTCAATCAGTCTGCGCATTCTGATCCATCTTAATGTTTCTGCACCAGAAGAAACGCTGGATGTTTGGCGGTCCGTAGATCGCACAGCAAAGATTGACCAGACTGTGGGGATGCGCAGGCTGGTCTCAGGCGGGTGCACATGTCATATTTTGTACCTTTTGCTTTGACAACATGGACAAAGAAATCAATAAAATATAAGCCGTGACATGAAGGTTCTGATCAGACTGCGCGTATGAGAAAGTTGATCTTAGGCTTTGCTGGTCGCACATACTACATTGTAGAAATCTCATGTCGCGGCTCATTAATTTAGTTATAATTATGAGCTTTTTGAACAACAAGAACTATCTTTTTAAAATAAAGATTGTCGAGGAACATGTAGCAGGTCTGATTTACCCGCTTCAAGGTGCTCTAAAATATATATCACCGTTTACGCAATTTTGATACCTATTAAGAATAGTTTGTGTCGTGGACTATACTTGCAAATACACTGATCAGACTGAGCTTATGCCTAGGCTGATCTGAGTCTTCTCAAGAAGCACATGTACATTGCTGGTTTTCTTATTTCGTCGCTCATTATTCTATCTCAAACCACTGAACCTTTGAGAAAACCTGTATTCAGGGTTTCTTGCCAAGTAAAACTCAATGCGCTTTGCTCAACAACAGAGAATGGCGAGAATCTTGAATTGTTGCATGTGCCAAGTTTAGTAATCGAACTTTCAAGACAACGACTAACAATGACGTTGCTCGGACTGCCCAGAAGCGCAGACTGGTCTTCACCTTTGTTGTTGTACCTGTCCTCCAAGATCTATTCAATTATTTCAACCGGAAGTCTAAGTTATGTGACGGCTCCCTGAACACGTGAAAAGATCAGATCTATGTTTACAAGTTGAAGCTTTTTATAAAGCTTGCGATCTTTAAGCGATTTTTCTGCGTGTGACACCAGTCGATTACCTACATACTGGCTTTTCTGATATGATCGTCTTAAAACATAGGAAGATTGTGGAGAGAGAAAAAACGGCAAATGGCAAATAGCATGCACCGTAATACCCAGTATGCAAAGAAATAATTAATATCACAATTCGGAAGAGACGAATGAAACAGAGAAAATATAATAATGACAGCTGAACTCTGTTCTTATTTCTATTTTACATGCAAAATGTCACAGAATTTTTTGTTAATTATGTATTTAGGCACTGCATCTCTAAGGATTAATTGTCCAATAGTACAGCCTATGTGGCCAGGCGTTCACCTGAATTGGCATTCCACCTTCCTCGAACCCACTTAATAACCCTTTGTGTCCTACCAAGTCCACTTAATAAGTTGAAGTATAACTACTATATCTCGTTGAAAAAAAACACGTTTATCATGATATGGTTCAGCTAGCTCTGCCATTTCAGCAATTGACTTTATCTTGTGTTCTTTCAACAAAACCTGCTTATTTTAAAAAACACAACTTATAAACTGTTAACGTTAAAACAGGTCTCTTCTCACCTACCTGTGCTAAATCCACCAGCGTGCTAGATAATTGTTGATGGGTGTTGCCAATTGTGATGCTGTCTCCCTTTATACTAGAGTATATATATTCTGAACTTAAGCTGAACAAGAAATATCTTTAAAAAGATAATCGACGATGATCAAACAAATAGGTGTTTGATAGATAGATATAGATAGATATTCTTTATTTCCTCCAATCTGGAGAGTTTCAAGTGTTAGGGTTAGGTTGATACACTCGCATGCTTGCTCGTATGGTTTCCTTCAATAACAACACAATAATAATAATGACATTGAAAAGGCCATTTATTAATTATAAATGACAAAACTGATTTCAAACTGAAACTAAACTTACATCAAATGCATTAGAAAAGCAATGATAAAAAGCATATATTAAACAATGTCATATGTATTATCAACGCGCAAAAATCAAAGATGAAGTACCAGATTTTACGCTTACCAATTTGCAAAAAATATCAAAGATGGGGGACCAGATTTTACGCTTATCAATTTGCAAAAAAAATCAAAGATGATGGACCAGATTTTACGCTTATCAATTCGCAAAAAAATAAAAGATGGGGGACCAGATTTTACGCTATTAATTTGCAAAAAATTAAAGATGATGTACCAGATTTTACGCTTACCAATTTGCAAAAAAAATCTAAGATGAAGGACCAGATTTTACGCTTATCAATTTGCAAAAAATCAAAGATGATGGACCAGATTTTACGTTCACCAATTTGCAAAAAAATCAAAGATGAAGGACCAGATTTTACACTTATCAATTTGCAAAAAATCAAAGATGATGGACCAGATTTTACGCTTATCAATTTGCAAAATATCAAAGATGGGGGACCATATTTTACGCTTATCAATTTGCAAAAATAAAAGATGAGGGACCAGATTTTACGCTTATCAATTTGCAAAAAATCAAAGATGATGGACCAGATTTTATGCTTATCAATTTGCAAAAATTCAAAGATGATGGAACAGATTTTACGCTTATCAATTTGCAAAAAAGATCAAACATGAAGGACCATATTTTACGCTTATCAATTTGCAAAAAAATCAAAGATAATGGACCAGATTTTACGCCTATCAATTTGCAAAAAATCAAAGATGATGCAGCAGATTTTACGCTTATCAATGTGCAAAAAAATCAAAGATGGGGGACCAGATTTAAAGAATATCAATTTGCAGAAAAATCAAAGTATGGGAACCACATTTAAGCTTATCAATTTGCAAAAAATCAAAGATGGGGGACCATAATTTACACTTTTCAATTTGCAAAAAAATCAAAGTTGGGGGACCAGATTTAAAGCTTATCAATTTGCAAAAAATAAAATATAGGGGACCAGATTTTACACTTATCAATTTGCAAAAAATCAAAGATTAGGGACCAAATTTTACGCTTATCAATTTGCAATAAAATAATGATGGGGGACCAGATCTAAAGCTTATCAATTTGCAAATAATTAAAGACGGGGGACCAGGTTTTACGCTTACCAATTTGCAAAAAAAAATCAAAGATGAAGAACCAGATTTTATGCTTATCAATTTGCAAAAAAGTCAAAGATGAAGGACCAGATTTTACGCTTATCAATTTGCAAAAATCAAAGATGATGTACCAGATTTTACGCTTATCAATTTGCAAAAAAATCAAAGATGAAGGACCAGATTTAAAGCTTATCAATTTGCAAAATATCAAAGATGGGGACCAGATTTCACGCTTATCAATTTGCAAGAAAATCAAAGTTGGGGGACCAGATTTTAAGCTTATCAATTTGCAAGAAAATCAAAGATAAGGGACCAGATTTTACGCTTATCAATTTGCAAGAAAATCAAAGATGGGGAACCATATTTACGCTAATCCATTTGCAAGATAATCAAAGATGGGGGACCAGATTTTACGCTTATCAATTTGCAAAAAAAAAATCAAAAATGAGGGACCAGATTTTACGCTTATCAATTTGCAAGACAATCAAAGATGGTGGACCAAATTTTACGCTCATTAATTTGCAAGAAAATCAAAGATTGTTGACCAGATTTTACGCTTATCAATTTGCAAGAAAATCAAAGACGACGGACCAGATTTTACGCTTATCAATTTGCAAAAAATAAAAGATGGGGGACCAGATTTTACGCTTATCAATTTGCAAAAAATCAAAGATAGGGGCCATATTTTACACTTTTCAATTTGCAAAAAGTCAAACTTGAAACAGTGACCAGATTTAAAGATTATCAGTTTGCAAGAAAATCAAAGATGGGGGACCATATTTTACGCTTATCAATTTGCAAAAAATCAAGGATGGGGGACCATATTTTACGCTTATCAATTTGCAAAAAATCAAAGATGAGGGACCAGATTTTACGCTTATCAATTTGCAAAAAATCAAAGATGGGGAAACAAACGTATTTTACGCTTATCATTTTGCAAAAAATCAAAGATGAGGTACCAGATTTTACGCTTATCAATTTGCAAGAAAATAAAAGATTGGGGACAATATTTTACGCTTATCAATTTGCAAAACATCAAAGATGAGGGGCCGGATTTTAGGCTTATCAATTTGCAAGAAAATCAAAGATGGGGGACCATATTTTACGCTTTTCAATTTGCAAAAAATCAAAGTTGGGGGACCAGATTTTACGCCCACAAATAATGATAAACAAGTAGCCCAATGGGCAACGATCGCTCACCATGGAGCCAGCATAATGTTTGGAGACACCATAATAATTTACAATGCTCAAAGGCAGATAAATCTGAACTTGAAACAGTGACCAGGAATTAATTCAAAAACATAATATAGTATGCCGGTTCTAGTTATCTGCAAGTATTAAAAAGATCTGAACAAAAATTGCATAGGAAACCTGGTGAAAGTGTATTTTTCAGATACTCAAGGGCAGCTAACTCCATAGTCAGCTATGGGATCTGACCGAAAATCAAACTCATCCATACTTTTTTGTATGTCCTGGTAACCTACAGGGATGAAGAAAATCAAATGAAAAATGAAGGTGCTAGAGTGGTCACAACATTATATAGTTTTATTTTAGATGCTCAAGGGCAGCTAACTCTGTAGCTGGTGGATGGGTGAGGAGGAAAAACAAACTCATTCAAACTTTTATGGAAGTCCTTGTTACCTACAAATGAGGAAGATCCATTCAAAAACGAAGGTGCTAGAGTGGTCACAACAGATCTCCCATTGTAAGTATATGCAGATTTTTTATGATACTCAAGGGAAGTTAAAACCACAGTCTAAAGTTGGTTCTACTTTAAATTAAAATCATCCAAGCTTTTATGGTTGTCCTTGTTATCTGCAAGAATGAAGAAGATCCAATCAAAAAGGAATGAGCTAGAGTGGTCTCACCATTATTCATTAATTTTTAAGATGCTCAAGGGAAGCTAACTCCAAAATGAAAATATGTGATGAGATCTTGACGAAATTCAAACTCTTCCGAGCTTTAATAGTTTTCCTTGTTGTATGCAAGAATGAAGAGGATCCATTCAAAATTGAAAGCACTAGAATTACAAGTCTATAGGGATTTTTCCAAACGCTCAAGGGCAGGTAACTCATAAGCCCCTGGTCCCATTGTACTGAATTTCGAACCCATCCGAGATATTATGGGTTTACTTGTTGCCTGCAAGAATGTAGAAGTTCCAATCAAAAATGAATGAGCTAGAGTGGTCACAACATTATTCATTAATTGTTAAGATGTTCAAGGGGAGCTAACTCCAACATGTGTGATGGGATCTTGACGAAATTCAAACTCATCCAAGCTTTAATAGTTGTTCTTATTGCATGCAAGTATGAGGAAGATCCATTCGATATTGAAAGAACTAGAGTGGTCACAACATTTCTCCCATTATAAGTCTATGGGGATTTTTGCAAACGCTCAAGGGCAGGTAACTCATAAGTCCCTGATCGAATCCTGCTGCATTTCAAACCCATTCGAGATATTATGGGTTTACTTGTCGCCTGCAAGAATGAAGAAGATCCAATCAAAAATGAAGGAGCTAGAGTGGTCACAGCATAATTCATTAATTTTTCTGACCCTCAAGGGCAGCTAACTCCGAAGTCAGTCGTGGAATCTTGCTGTAATTCAAACTCATTTAAGCTTTAATAGTTGTACTTATTGTATGCAAGAATGAGTAAGATCCATTCAAAATTGAAAGCACTAGAGTGGTCACAACATTTCTCCCATTATAAGTCTATGGGGATTTTTCCAAACGCTCAAGGGCAGGTAACTCATAAGTCCTTGGTCGGATACTGCTGAATTTCGAACCCATCCAAGATATTATGGGTTTACTTGTTGCCTGCAAGAATGAAGTGGATCCAATCAAAAAATGAAGGAGCTAGAGTGGTCACAACATTATTCATTAATTTTTCTGACGCTCAAGGGCAGCTAACTCCAAAGTCAGTGATGGAATCCTGCTGAAATTCAAACTCATACGAGCTTTTATGGTCGGTCTTGTTATCTGCAAGAATGAAGAAGATCCATCCTAAAATGAAGGCACTAGAGTGGTTACAACATTTCTCCTATTATAAGTCTATGGGGATTTTTCCAGACGCTCAAGGGTAGCTAACTCATAAGTCCCTGGTCGGATCCTGCCGAATTTCGAAGCCATTCGAGATCTAATGGTTGTCCTTGTTACCTGCAAGAATGAGAAAGAGCATTAAAAAATGATGGAGCTAGAGTGGTCACAAGATTTTCCCCATTATAACCCTATGGGAGCTATCTGTTGCCATGGAAACCAGAGTTCTGATCCGATCTTACCCAAAACCTAATGCAATCAATCCCCCACCCCAATGATGCTCCTGATGAAATTTGATTATGATTGGCCAGCTGGTTTCAGAGATATTCATGTTTGAAAGTGTGGACGCACGGACGGACGGACGCCGGCTCGAGTCCCATACTATAAGCTCACCCTGAGCCTTCGGCTCCGGTGAGCTAAAAATGTAGCTTAAAACTGTAATTAACCAAATCTAAAGACAGGGAGACATTTTATATGTCCAGGGAGACACCAGGGAAAGGTGGGTGGTTT
The DNA here is from genome assembly GCA_964019695.1 of Loripinus fragilis. Lineage (NCBI taxonomy): Eukaryota > Metazoa > Mollusca > Bivalvia > Lucinida > Lucinidae > Loripinus > Loripinus fragilis. Next base: position 124,053 of record CAXHUL010000169.1, read on the forward strand.
GTGCGATTTTGATCATTTTTCTTACTTTTTTCTGGAGATGGCGCCCTCTATAAACAAAGGGATGCAAATCAACATAAACATTGATTACCTTCCCAAAAAGGATAACTTATTCGGTCAAAACTATCTTCAGTAATCCCAGTTTTCTCCCTTTGACCATATTGATTGTCTCGTAGAGTTCCGCAACACCATGTGGTATGGTACTTGATTGTATCGATTACTGATCATTGCCTCCTTTCCAACTTTCTTATTGAATTCTGGGACCCCTTTCTTTAGAATTCTTAAAGTGAATTCAGGTTTAGGTGGAAGAAGATCGAAATTATTTCAAAAAATGAAATTCTATAATCAATAATTTATTAAATATTAATTTCCAAGTATTTAGTATCTCCAGTTAAGTACAGTTGCATATGCTGAATAAGAATGATCATCTGTTGAGGGTTGGGGCAATATTGTGTTCATGCTTACGTCCAGTCAACTATTTTTAATTCATGTATGGACTATTTCTTGTCTTCCTGTTTGGGTAAAATCTCATGGACAGAAATAAATTACTAAATGGCAATAGCAACCTATTACGCCTTAAAATACAAAAAGACACGTTTATACTGAATGTGTCAATATGTATAGAATAATCCTTCGGAAATACCAGAATTCTGAGAATTGGATGTGTTGCCTGGTAAAACAGAAGTCAAACAAGGCAAATGTATATCAAGGGCGAATTTTTTTCGAGGAACTTATAAATCATAAAACATAAATCCCATTTCTTCAACCCCTAATTTCACCTTGGGTATCATACAGATCAAATTTATAAGCCTATCAACTTTTTTAGCGGATAGTTCAATAAAAATAAACTAATCTGTACAATTTCAATATCTAAATTCAACCTGACCCAGAGGTCAGAGTTGTGTGTAATGTCAAAGTGTTTACTTCCAAGTTTAACTGTACTTCGTTCCTCTTAATTTAATATGCAACATGACTACTTCAGACTTTGTTTTACCTTTTAATCCACTCAACAGACTGAGGGTGTATATAAGGAGATAATATGTGCTTGCATGGTGCCCTATGCTCCATTTTCTTTATGCAACAAGACCATATTCTGAATAAGTTGAATTTTGACCTCTTGAATTTTGACCTCTTGACCCCTAAGGTCAGGGGGGTCTGCGGGCTAAATACTAGCTTCAAAGTTGCTGCATTTGTCATTCCCTTTAATTTGATATGCAACATGCCATGCTCTGAAAAAATGAATTTTGACCTATTGAACCCATCCCCATTGTCAAGGGGGAAATGGGGGTATGCGGGCAAAATATTTGTTACCATCTGTCAGTATTCGTGATTCCCTTTAATGTGATATACAACAAGACCATATTCTTACGAAGTTGAATTTTGACCTTTTGACCCCCAGGGTCAAGGGGGGTCTGCCAGCAAAATATGTGCTACCATGTTGCTGCATTAGATATTCCCTTTAATTTGATATGCAACATGATCATGTTCTGAAAAGTTGTAATTTGAACTTTTGACCCCAACCCCAGGGTCAAGGGGATGGAGTGGCCAGAGGCCATATTGCTGCATTCGTGATTCTCTTTCATTTGATATGCAACATGACCATGTTAAGAAAAAGTTGAATTATAAACTTTTGACCACTAGCGAGTGGGATTGGTGCCCCATCTGGGGGCAAATCTTCGGCTTCCATGTTGCTGCATTACATGCTTCTATCTAATATGATATGCAACATGATCATGTTCTGAAAAAGTTGAATTACGACCTATTGATCCCATCCCCAGAGACGCGGGGGGTCTGCGGGCAAAATATTTTCTACCCTGTTGCTGCATTCGTGATTCACTTTAATTTAATATGCAACATGCCCATGTTCTGAAAAAGTTGAATGTTGACCTTTTGAACCAATCCCCCTAGGGTCGTTGGGGGTCTGTGGGCAAAATATTTGTTATCATATTGTCTCATTCGTGATTCCTTTTCATTGATATGCAACATGACCATGTTATTTAAAAGTTGAGTTTTTAACCCCATCCCCATTGGAGCGTGGGGGGAGGGGGGTCTGCGGGCAAACTATTTGCTACCATGTTGCTGCATTTCAAGATTCATTTTTTTATATGCAACATTACCATGTTCTGAAAAAGTTGAATTATTTTGACTTGTTGACCCCAACCCCTAAGTTCGTGGGCGGGAGGGGGTTCTGCGGGCAAAAAAAACCTTGCTAATATGTCGCTGCATTTTGTGATTCCCTTTAATTTGATATGCAACATGACCATGTTCCAAAACAGTTGAATTTTGACCTTTTGACCCAATCCCAAGGTCAGGGGGATGGGGTGGATAGTGGTCTGCGAGCAAAATATTTGCTACCATACTGCTGCATTCGTGATTCCCTTAAATTTGATATTGAACATGACAGTAGTCTGAAAAAAGTTGATTTTTGACCTTTTGACCCCGACCCCTAAGTCCACCAAGGGATTGAGACACAGGCCTCACGTTTGATATGTTTCATCTTTATTGCACCTCTATTTTCATGCGAAATTTCAGTAAAGAAAATGGAAAACTCACTGAGTTATTGCTAAATTTAAATATTTGACCTTTGACTCCACCTAAGGGGTCGGGGTAGGGGGGGGGAATTTTTATTACTGTCATGCTTATCTACAGACACTGGGTAATCATGGTCTATAGTGATAAGTTGTCAGATGTTATAGTTTTGGAGAAATGGGAAGTTTATTCCACAAAAAGCTAATATAGCTTTTGCATTAGCCTAAACCTAATTCAAAAAAGGGCCATAACTCAGTCAAAGTTTGCAAATGACCTCCAAATTCGAGCTTGACCTGTATTTTATGATGCTTTTCCCTTCTGTCAAAGGGGTAGATGCATTCAGAGGCTATTTTGGCCCCCCTATGAGGTCAAAAAATAAAAGTTGCTCTACGCAAGTTTCTTTGTATTAGTTTATTAGAGCAATAGCCAAAGTGTAAAAGTCTGGCAATGATTCGACTTTTACGGTTGCTATGGTAACAAAAATGGCAGCCAAAATAGGCTGAACATAGGAAAATGACCATTTTTGAGCAAATTTAAGACGTGCAACAGAGTAATTAATATAGAGCACAAGCAAATACCCAAAAATATTTTAACAGATGATGAGCATTATCACTGCACAAAATATATTAACATTTTTTTTATTTGCTTGTGCTGGTATCTAATTCTTAAAAAATCTGTCTCCAAAAGCCTAAAATTTTGCCTAAAATGTCAATTTCTCTATTTTAAGCCTATTTCGTCAGCCATTATGGTTACAATAGCAGCCGGTAAAAGTAAAATAAATGCCAGAATTTTACACTTGGGCTATTCTTCTAATAAACCAATAAGTTGAAATTGGTGAAAAACAAATTTCAGTTTTTGGCTCTAGAGGAGGCCAAAATAGACCCTTAATGCACGTACCCCTTTGAAAAAAAAATGCATCCCTTCAAAATTGATTCATCGGAAACCACAAAATGACAATTTAGCCAAAATCTAAGTAAGAAAAGGGCCATAACTCAGTTATTATTTTGCGGATTACCCCCTTTTTCACACTTAGCCTGTATGTCATGATGATTGACCCTTCTCTTAAGTTTAAATGAAATTGGTGCATCCCTTCAAGCGTTATCGATTGGAAACCAAAAGTGTGACAATGAGGACGATGTCGACGATTGAGTCCTGAACCGTATGTGTCGAACATGCTTCGCAGGTGACGCAAAAAGGGTTCATGTACTTCATTATGCATCAACCGAAGCAGATGCTAGCCACAATTTTCAAAGCTATCTTTTCAAATGCTTTGTATCACCTATATTTTTTAAGAGTTTCATGTCAACTATATAATACCTTGCAATACAGACACATATGAAGGGAGGGATATGCAACCACTCACCAGGATCAACGTTATTTGTTAATGAATCACTGTGGGAAAACTTGTGATAGCTGCGGTAATTATGTGTCCATTAGGTTAATCATGTGTCCATAGGATAAATCATGTGCCCACAAGATTCCAAGCTTTGCTCCTGTTCAGCGTGTTAAGTACTACTAAAACCTAAAACCTTTGTATGCTGGAAAACCTTTATCAAGAAATTAGCAAACACTGAAGACCCAGATGGTGCGGCATTTCATCAGAGTCAACACTGTTTGTATGGAGACAAAATCGACAAAAGAATACATCTTTTCTTTTTTTAATTTATAACCTGACACCCTTAGATAAGTACAATGGACTATCCCAAGTTTATTATATCAAACCAGATGGAAGAATCCATTAGTTAAGAAAAGGGTTAATCCTGGGATAAACTTTCTGTTTACTTTTTTTAGAGCAACGTGAAGAAATTGGGCAATGCTATTTGATGCCACATTCGTTGAAATTTTTGACAATGATATCGGTTTTTAGAAGATATTTTTCTTGAGAGTTTAACCCTTAATGCGCCAATCGCAACAAATGTTGTCTGCTTTCCTCGTCTGCTGAAATGATTGAGAAGCCTCTATGGCAAACAGTGTGGACCTAGATCAGACTGCTCCTATAGGAGCAGTATGTTCTGGGTCCACGCTGTTTGCTTCTATACTTAATTAGTCGGTAATGTTAGGAAATTATTTGCAGCAGACGACTTCAGCAGACGACATTTTCAGATACATTTTTTTCTTGGCGCCACTATTTCAGGTATGTCGATGGTAACCATCAAGGCCATTGAATAACATATCGGATGTTCTTAAAGTTTGTATTGGTAAAATAATGATATCGCTGAATTTAAGATCCATCTCATTCATAGGAAACAGGTATCTCTTCTTCATAACACAGAATTGATTTAATGAAGGGACTAGATTGCTGGCCGTGCATGTGTTCGCAAGATTCCAAGCTTTCTTCTCAGTAAAAATGATATACTCTTCAGCATGTTTAGTACTACTTAATCCCTCATTTTCTCTAATCGTCTGTCTGCTATCATAAACTTCAAGTCTACTGTTAAATCATTATAGATATCTAATAACCTAATACGCTTCCTTGACACGGCTGAAAGTTTATCAACTGCTACCTGCTTCAATTTACTCATTGTAAATTTTTCGGCAAAAAGCAATAGATGAATAGTTTCACTAAGATGATCATAAAAGGCAGTGGCACTTTCATTTTTGACTTTCTTGCACATCGCATCCTCCGCTACGGGTAAGACGGTGGATATCTGATACTCATGGGCATACTCGTAGATCTTTGTGATCCATTCATCTGTAAAATAGATACAAAATACAATTACCACACGGGAAAGGCGGCAATCGAAAACGTTAACACTATCGACGGACGTAAATCAAAATTGGTTATAAACAGAGTTTCTGACTGCCATTTTTCGCCCCACTGGCGGCAAATGGCAATCAAAAACACTGTTTCTGGCTATTATTTATCCGCGTTCATAAATTGTAAAGATCGTCTTCTATTGCCGCCTATCCGGAGTGATTACATCTTGGTCTAGGAAATAACCTCATACCCCTCTTTACATAACATTTACATTCTCAGTGTAGTTGCCTTATATAACCAACATTTCTGGCTGCTTGCATTTCTCGATGCAAAACATTGAAATGTCATGTGATCTAGACCGCGCCTCTAGGCGGAGTAACGCCAACGTTATCCAATAACGTTCTTTGTTTATCGACATTTGCGTGACGTCATTCACGTATCGCCACGACATTTCGCTCCAGAAATGATTAATTCATTAAATGAAACGCCAATCTCATCACCAGCTCCGAGAGCAGAGATGACGATGAGCTAGGTGTGCCATGTTCATGTTGTGACAATATGTGACAATGCATACAGGTGACTTCCACAGTAAGGGCTATCTCATGCTGCATCACGTAGCCGGTGCTACCATACAGGTTGCATACCTAGTATCATGTCTAATTTCGCAATTGTATTGCTTTTTGTGCCGATATCTGTATCTTTCTCTTGGTTAGGTCCCCAGGGGTTTTGGGGATCTGGGGAGAATGGCTATTTATTTTCAGGTAGCTTGGGAGCACTGGTAATCATTTTCAGAGATTTGGGGAGCAAGCTCATAGTTTAGGGGATTTAGGGAGCCCTGCAAAAAAGTTAAAAAAATAAAATCTCACCTTAAAGGAAAGGCATTCATTTCGTTTGATTTTTTAGAAAAAATCTTCGGCTTCTCAGACCCCCCTTTGATAATCTAAATATATTTACTTTCGTGCTAACATGCTGATCTGGATTGGTATTGGTAGCTGATATAGCGAATAATTTCTACTATTGTGGGGAATTATCCTTAAAAGTGTTGATTTTTAGGTTGATAATAACGTATTTTGGAAGACTAAGAATGCGCCAGATTGTACCATTTTAATAACAAAATTCTGGGGAGCATGCCCCCGGACCCCCTAGCACGAATCTGATTCTACATCACTATAAGGCTATCTACGCGCCTGGTATGTAACATTTGATGTAGAAAAGGAAAAACCTCCATGTTAGCACATTTTTTTGGCTTCTGGGGGCTATTGCCCCCAGACCCCCTTGTAAAATATGAATGTATTTATTTTTGTGCTAACGTGCGCATCTGGGCTGATCTTGGAGAAAAATATGGCACGAAATTTGGGTTGTTGGTTTATTATCCTAAAAATTGTGATTTTTAGGTTGAAAGTAACATACTTTTGAACACTCAAAATGCACCAGATCGCAACATTTTTATCAATTTTTCCGGGGGAGCATGCACCCGGACCCCCCTAGCACAAGTATGAATCAACATCATAACAGGGCTAATTACTCAACAGGTATGTAATTCTCTATCTAGGTAATTAGATGGTTTTATTAAAACATTGATGAATGTTGTTAGGATATATTTCAACTTGTTGAAAATGAATTTAAACTTATATATAGGGCCTAATAGTAATTATAACACTTTCTATTGTTGCTCTCACTTTGTCTTACAAAATCTAGTTTCATCTATTGGAACAAGAAAACTCTTACATGAAATATGATATACTGGGGCATTTTAGTGGCTCATAAATGTTTTCCCAGTTTATGAGACTTTAGATATCCATTAAGTGTATACGTCTTGTTTTTTGTTGTTGTTGTTTTCTTGTTGTTGTTTTATTCACTGGAAAAATTCGGCTAGTTTCTAACACATTAAGGTGGGCTACATACATGAGCCGTGACATGTGATTTCCAACAATGTGGTATTTTGACAATTGTAGACTTAGACCAGCCTGTGTAGCCTCCTTTTAAGCTTCAAAACTCCAAATGCTGTTCAGCCAGTAGCTGAACATTCATAGAATATTCAAGCGACTTGCAAAGGCTCTGATCACTGCGCGTATGCACAGGCTGGTCTGAGCCTTTGCTGGTCGCACAGCAGGTACCGTTTATTCATGCGGTCCGGACCCCCAGTACTCACATCCGCGCATGAATAAACGTCCTAAGACTATGAACATTTTTATCACATACAAGTAATACTCCCGATTATACACCCTGGCTAATGATCGAAAGGTTTACAGGTAAACTTGGTCTACGAGACAGTGAAGAGTTGAACTAGATCAGATAGCTGCTAGAGGCGCGTTCTAATCAGGATCTGCACTGTCTGACGCATCGCTTTGTGATACAGATTTATCACATTAAGTGAACTCCCTTAAATGTTACTATTTTTATTACGCACGTGCGTAACCTGCGTAATGGGTGCTACGCCAATGTAATTTCAGTGTATGTTATTATTTTTTTTGCTGGAGAGGGCTGCTACATTTGGTGTGGTACTGCATCGTTACAAAGTACCTGTAAAGTAAGTAAGGGTGCAAAGATCAGGAATCGATACAATCAGGTACCACATCTGACCCAGGATATCAATGGGAAAGTGACAAGCTCACAGCAGACACCACAGACGAGAGCCAAGAGGTCAGCCCTTTCCCAGCAGATGACCACAAAGCACATATAAACAAACGCGCACAAAAACATAGCAAACACAAGGCAGAACAAAAACATAAAAGATCCACAAAAGAAGTACCGCCTTGGAACGGTCAGTTAAATATTTTACTGGAGGGCTTAAACCGGTTTAATTCTACGATTAAACCTGCTACTTTTGGTGTGGTACTGTATCGTTACAAATTACCTGTAAGTTTTAATTATACTATAAAGCTAGGAGATTCTGACTATGAGGTAATAACAAGTTTTAGTTGTAAATTTACAGTTATCTTACAGCTATTGGAAGTGGTATCGATTTCGGGATGTGCCTCACGTCACTGTCATAAACGATTTGTGGAATAGTACAAGATATTAATTTTATGCTTATAGTTTTGATAAAAAAAAGTTGTTGCTTTTCTTTCTGAAATGCTTTCAATTAGAAAAAAATTTTGTCGAAAAACACTTTTTCTCAAATGGACTAAACCAAAAATTATTTGAATATCCTTCTTTTGTTTTTCCGAGTTTATTTATGATATAATGAAGCCATATAGCATATGAGCCCCGACCCGAGAAAACCTGTGCACTGAAGTTTGCTAACAACAAAGACGCAGACCAGCCTATGCATCTACACAGTTGGATTAGCGCCTTTGTTATTCGCTTGTTGGAAAGTATCATATCTAGAATTGCTAGGAGCGAAATTTCAATTCTCTAGATAAGCTCTGTAGCTGAGCAGGCTGGTTTGAATCTCACTTTGTCGGGAACCCCGAAGACAGGTTTTCTCGCGGCGAGGCCCATATCAAAGTAAGATATAAAGCAGTATGTACAGACCCCCATATCAGGGTGCGTAACGAGAATTATTTTTCTTATTTCTCGATCAAAACATATGTTGTGGTTACTCAAAAGAACCGTCTCACTGAGACGGTTCTTTGATCCACCCAAAACACATGATAAGAAAATAATCTCAATTTTACGCTGACTTTTTTTTTGCTTAACTGGTCCTATGCTATGTACCTGAGAGGTCCTTCCTAATCCTGGGATGTAAATGTAGAAGTATGTACCTGAGAGGTCCTTCCTAATCCTGGGATGTAAATGTAGAAGTATATCCAGGAATGGCTCATATTCTTTTCCACTCATTGAGATACAACGATCATTACTTTCCTTAAAGTCTGATTGTAACATTGCTTCTAAGACGGGAGACATTGCAGACAAAAACCACATTGAAACATAGAGTGACTGTCCATCATCAAACTTTAATTCAACTTCATCTTGAAGTACAGTCACACCTTTGGTAAATGGATTGCTTGCGTCAGACCCTTTTTGTTTGTTAGGCTCCTCCTCTAGACGAGCTCTCTTGGCTTTCTAAAATTATAAAACATTAATGAGCTGTGACATGCGCAGGCTGATCTGAGCCACTGCTGGCCGCACATACGACATTGTTGAATATCTCATGTTGCGGATCAATTTTAATAATAGTCTCTATAATTAACACATAACACATCTGGGCCCAGAATTACAATGCTTCCTTAAAGTTAAGCAAGGCTTAAGTTAAGTATTGATATTTCAACATGCTATATTAAATGTTAAATAAATTGCCTGGATCGATATGGTATTTGTGGTCAAAGATATCATTGTGATCTTCAGAAAAATTAAAACTATTTTGATTTTAATCAGTTTTAAACGTTATTTTTCGTATCCTGAATAATCAACACTTAACTTAAGTTTTCCTTAACTCTAAGGAGGCATTGTAATTCCGGGCTCTGGTAGGTAGTAGTTAAAGATCAAGCCAAACATCCTTGCTATCTAAGAGACAGAGGCCAACATTCTGACTATCAAGTCATGGAGGCTAAGATCCTGACTAATAAGCAATGGAGACAAACTTCTTCTTCTTCCCATTGTAGTTCATCCCTCAGTTGACCGGGTATTTTCGAACTATGTAAACACCCTGACTATCAAGCTATTGAGGATAACATCCTAACTATCAAGCTATTGAGGCTAACATCCTAACTATCAAGCTATTGAGGATAAAATCCTGAATATCAAGCCATGGCTGCTCACATTCTGACTATCAAGCCATGGAGACGTACATACTGACTATCAAACCATGGAGACTAACATTCTGACTATCAAGCCATGTAGACTATTATCCTGTCTATCAAGCCAAGAAGGCTAACATCCTGACTATCAAACGAAGTAGACTAACATCCTGACTATCAAGCCATGGCTGTTCACATCTTGACTATTAAACCATGGAGACTTACACACTGACTAAAAAACAATGGAGGCGAACATCCTGACTATCAAACCATGGAGACTAACACCCTGACTATCACGCCATGGAGGCTAACGTCCTGACTATCAAGCCCTGGAGGCTAACACCCTGACTATGAAGCAATGAAGACACATATCCTGACTACCAAGCCATTAAGGCTAACATCATGACTATTAAGCCATGGAGACTAACATCGTGACCATCAAGCCATGGAAGATAACATCCTGACTATCCAGCCAAAGGCACTAACATCCTGAATATGAAGCCATGAAGACTAACATCCTAACTATAAGGCCAATGGTGCCTAACATTCGATCCACCAATCCATAGAAACTAACATCGTGACTATCAATCAATGGAGACTAACATCGTGACTATCAAGTCATGGCGGCAAACATCCTGACCATCCAGCCATGGGCACTGACATCCTGACTATGAAGCCATGGAGATGAAAATCCTGACTATCAAGCCATGGAGACTAACATCCTGACTATAAAGCCATAGAGCCTAACATCCTGACCACCGAGCCACGGAAAATAAAATCCTGACTATCCAGCCATGGGGACTATATCCTGGCTATTACACCATGGAGGCAAACATCCTGACTACCAAGCCATGGAGACTAACATCCTGACTATCAAGCCATGTAGGCTAACATCTCAACTATCAAACCATGGAGACTAACATCATGACTATCAAGCCATGGAGACTAACATCATGACTATCAAGCCATGGAGACTAACATCCTGACTATCAAGCCAGGTAGACTTATATCCTGACTATCTAGCCATGAAAGCAAGCATCCTGACTATTAAGCCAGGTAGGCTAACAATCTGAATATAAAGCCACATGAATTCTAACATCTTACTATTAAGCCATTGAAGCTAGTATCCCGACTGTTAAGCCAAAAACGCAAGCATGCTGACTAGCATCAAGCCATGCATGTTAGCACTCTGCATATCAAGTAAAGCATACAGACCCCTTGACTATCAATCCATTGATGTCTATCAAACCATGGAAACTAACATCCTGACAATAAAAGCTGCATACTCTGTAACTATGAACATTTTTCGAAAAAAAATATTTTCTTTTTAAATCATTTGTAAAAGTAGAATTAAGCTGTGTTTTCACAATAAAAATGTTCAAAACAGCTGAAAACTGCATGGAAGAGTGAATTTTCTTATCAAATAGGTGTGTTTTTCTCTTGTTGGTAATTATTTGCGTCCCTCCAATAATTCTAGACTGTAGAATTTTAACATAAATGCAGTTGTTTTTATAGTGATAACTTGTTAAGATTTACGAAAATGGTAAAATGTTTACCTGAATTTGAGTATTTTTACTGTGTTCTTGAAAAATAAAAACATTATTTTTAAAATAAGAAGATCAAATGTTACAAACTATGCAGCTTTAAGCCATGGAAGCAAGTCTCCTGTATATCAAGCCATCTAGGCTAACATCCTGACTATTAAGCCATTGAAAAAAATATTCGGACCATCAAACCATGGAGGCTAACATCCTGACTATTAAGCCATTGAAAAAAATATTCGGACCATCAAACCATGGAGGCTAACATCCTGACTATCAAGCCATGGAGGCTCACGTTCTGACTGTCAAGCCATGGAGGCTTACGTCCACCGTAAAAACACCCTACACCCTCAGTAATTTATTGTGTCTTACTAGCAATGATTCTCTATTGCCTGAAACTTCCTGGATCTATCTATCTATCTATCTGTAAATCAAGTGCCCTGGGTTCGATTCCAAGCTGGGACAGGTTGGGATTGTTACACTCTACGACAAAGATACGAACACTGAGTTACAATACAACAGGTAGACAATAAAATTTAGGTCACTTCTGACACAAATAACCATAACTCTTGTATGACGTGCTCTCCCCCTCTCATGCCTTTGAAACTCGCCACTGTCCTCTGTCGGACCATTTTTTCGAAAACACGGCGACGCCCATCTAGCAGTGTTGGAGACAACTTTTGGACGGTTTAAATAGCATGTTTGACAGGCTAAATGCATGTAATGGCAACGGACGGGGCCACAAGCAAGGCCACATTACGGGAACAACAGCTGGTTGGTTGATATAAATTCTGCAGAAGTCGACGCACCTCTTGTAGAGTAGAGTAGATTTGTTATATGTACACTTCAAAGGTTAAATGATGAATAGTCCACCACCATATTTACACACTAAAATCTCTTGTAAAATAACTTGAATCAACTAAGGTGAGCCATGGCTTCCATATTATGTATCGTTAAAAGTCTTTAAAATCAGATTTTATTTAACAGCCTTTTTTCTTTTGTGTTTGCTTTTCTTTTCCTTCGTGGTATGATAGAAAGTCTCTGGTACCTCTCAATGTGCAAAGCGTGACATAATCTTCTGACATGGAAAATGATTTCACAAACAGTTTTTTGTATCAGTCAGATAATAGTTGGCGCAATATCTTACTACATTGTATTATTAAAGTCTAAATCAGTATATCATAGTATGTATACTTAAGGACTTTGAAAACGCATCACCCGGATTAAATCCTTTATTTCACAAACCCTGAGAATGTCAGCAAGATCATTGTTATTGCATATCATAGTCTGACCAGCTTGTAGTGTGTCCTAGAAAATTCATGGTTGTAAATGTACTTTAAGGTATTGATAAAGTGTCCGTTTTAAGACAGGGGTGGTCGATTTTGCAGGACACAAATTCAGCTGCAAGTTAACACGCGTTAGTTTTGATTCCTGACTCAACAGATTTGCGTCCTTTGCTTCCTTTACGATTGCACATTCATCATTGAACGATTAATAACGAATTGACAGGCGGTAGGCTCAAAATTACACCCCTTTAAAAATACCGACATACCCCACCCACCCTGATTACTATAGTCTAGTAATAAAATTCAACGTCTTGAACCTTTCAAAGTTTCGATTGTTTACGCCCGGTTTTATTGAAAGAGTCTAAGGACATACACAAATTACAGATTATGCATAAATTACGGTTGTATCACGTGTCTTTTGTATTGTGCAAGTGACGTTAACAAAATTTTTAAGACTTTCTCGATCACATAAAAGCATATCTCCTGCCATGATTTACATCAAAGCGTATTTCCCACATGACTGCCAGTGTATGTAGTCAATATCAGTAATGAAAGCGTACGTAAAGGTAACTTATGGAGATGTTTCAAAAAGGAGCTATAAATTGATGTTCAAATTTGACGTTTATTTTCGAAATATTGAAGTTATCAATTACTTTTAATCAGGAAAAGTCTATAAAATCTTTTGGTGATATGGTATCATACACGCCACAGCTTAAACATAAAAATAATCTAAAAGCTTCATTTAACTGTGCAGAAAGGTGCTGGATGCTGTATGTACCCATGTGGCGTCATCAGCAGCGTCGCGTGATAGTGCAGTCAAATTAACGACTGATTCATACCAATTCTGGGTTGCACATTAAAAGCTGCAAGCAACTTTTCAATCGCATATACGGTTTGCAAGAAAATTGCAAAAATATGGTGATGCGTTTTCAAAGTCCTCTAGTATATTTAAGGTCCTTAAGAATAGGCTCTCTAATGCTTTCAAGGATTGCACAATGTAATAGAAAATGGCTCAAAGTCTCTGCACCGGCCTTACACAATAGGCATGTTGGATCAACCTCATTCTGATTAAAGGGAGCTTTGTTTGATTGTAAAATGTGCGTCCCTTTTGTTTGTTTGATATGATTCTTTACGTCCACTCAACAATCTTTCAGTTATGCGGGACGGTTCTTCCTGGGTTGAACCAGTACTAAGCTAGGATAAATGTGTCTTGCTCAAGGACCACAACGCAGTGACGCCGGTGAGGCTCGAACCCGCGGCCCTTCGGTCTCGAGTCAAGCACTCTACCACTGAGCCACTGCGCTCCCTAATGTGCGTCCCTGTAACGATCTAGAGATGCACTGCTATACGTGGTACTATGACTAACGACATAATGATAATCAACTCCTCAGAATTATAAATAATCGTTATAGATTTTCAGCAAACACTTTATACATATAGGTTGTAAATCGTTTAATTGGAATAGATAATTATAAAGTAATTTGATCCTTTTGAGATGCATTCATTGCCGTTACGCTGACCAATCAAATGTTTTTCGCACATTTGTGTTTGACAAAAAAAGAGAAAGAGAAAAAAAAAAATAGTAAGTGAGTATGATCAGGTAATACCACAATCACAAACTGCAGACAACCTCGTGGCACCGCGAGGAAGAGCCTCTCAACCATCACGAGACACCAGGAAGACAAATTAAGCAAAGCAATCAGCTCTCTCTTCCCCATCAAAATGATTGCAATACTAGACTGGACATAAAGTAACGTACAACAAAACATAGAACAATTACAGACTCCCACAATGGGAGTAACAATAAACAAAAAGTCAACAACAACAGAACCACCGCCTTACAACGGACAGCAGCCTAAGCCACCGGGGGGCTTAAATGCATTTTACTGGTACCAAATCTTCGCCCTAGATTCTGCTGTTGTTGAAGTACAAGAAATGTTCAGCTCGCATGGAGGCCATCTAACTAATGCAATGTATCATCATGGAAAACACTCTAATCAAATTAACACTCCATGATGATATCATCACTGAAAAGTTGTCATTTATTACGAATTCATAATGAAACCAATAAGACACGTCTTATACAATACAAATAATTTATTCAGCATTGACCATCAGTACGATGTTTACAACCATTTATACAACATACACAGTGTGAACAAAATATTTCTTAAAAATAATACCAGGATTATAAAGCTTTAATGTCCGATTTTATTCTTTACATCCTATCAACAATATTTCAGTTATATAGGGACGGGTCTTCCTGGGGGTTGAACCCGTACTAAGCTAGGATAAATGTGTCTTGCTCAAGGACCACAACGCCGTGACACCGGTGAGGCTCGAACCCGCAGCCCTTCGGTCTCAAGCACTCTACCACTGAGCTCCCTGGATTATAAAGCTGTACCTCTAGCCTCGCCTATTGAAAAATGCTATACATACAGATCTGTCCGATACAGATCCGTACCCCTAGACACTGTCTATTTGTATTGTTGCGGTTTTATTTTTTAAAAATAACACTCACCCCTCATAATACGAGGGCTGTTCAAATATGAATGCAAGTAGCTTCATAACTTTCGTAACATATATGCTACGACAAAATGGTATACGTTTCCATAAAGGATTATATGTCACCTTTAAACTGGCACCAGACTTACAGCAAAATACTGTATACTTATCGAGTTATCGCCCTTTGAATGAAGGTCACTTTAGTATACTAACAAACCCAATGCTTCGAACATACCAGTGATATAGACGAGCGTATAATTATTCGATAAATCGGTGAAATTTCTTGAAATTTTTAAGGAAGTATCCCCATATACTTATATAATGATTCTGTGAAAGTTGCGAAAATCCGATATGTTTTTGTTAAGTTACATCGAAGCGTTTTCACTAAAGTCTCCTTATGTTTGCAAATAAATGGTTAACAAAACACCACCTTTCAGTTTTCAGTCATACGTTTCTCTAACAAAATGCACGAAGCAACAGTTAAACTAGTTTTAACTCAAAGACAATATGTTGATCGCTCATACTGAGTTGTTGCTACAAATCATTGAAGGATAGTGGGTAATTTTTAAACGCTGAAAAGCATTTTTATTAAGTCAAAACTGGCTTAAGTGAAGGGGTTATAGAACTTACACTTAATTTTGTTGCTATAACATTACGGTTTTAATCTAAATTTGAACGTTACCTTAAAGCTTTAACAAAATAGGCATTATTTACAATAAAATTACTCACCTGGTCTTGAGGACTAGACAGATTGAACATATTTTAATTAATGTCAACACGTCATTAAGAAGCAGAAAAATGCTTGAAAAATGATATAAAGTGTGATAACTCTGTAAATAGAGGACGCAGCGTTTTGAAAACTTCCTTATGACATAGTAAGCATGTTTTAACCAAAACGCAAAGAAAAAGACACAGCGATGTTCATTATTGCATCACCAGTAGATAACTCAAAATGACGTTTATCATAAAATTAATGACGTCACAAACGTACCTGTTTATTCGAGATCGAAACAGGATTATATGAATTTTTTCCTGCAAGCAACTTTGTCAATGTACCTTAAACTTGCACCTAAAATTTGGTGCCATTTTGTCTCAAACTTACAAAGATATGACACTATATCCGCAAATGTACCAAAACGTGCATGGCAATTTGCTTCAGAAAACGCCAGTATACAGGAATCGCCTTTATATAAGCGTCTGTAACTCGAAAAAAATAGTGAGTTTTTCTTTATGTTTGGTGCCATTTTAAAGGCGACAAATAGTTCTTTCCAGAAAGGTATGACATTTTGTCGTAGCATATATGTGAAGAAAGTATAGAAGCTACTTGCATTCATATTTAAACAGCCCTCGTAATCGGACAATTACATCTTTAAATAGCTAGATGCAGTCTACATGTATTTCCGCTCGCTTGACATCCTGTCTTCGAGTTTCGTCAATTCAGGAACAGCCACAGAGACTATCTACACTATGAAATTTCGTTTGTTGCGTGTGCATTGTGTATCTCAAAGACAAGGCGCAGATGCCCAGGCTGATCAGTGCCATTGATTTTCGCTATGCAGCAAAAACCAGGTTTTGAAGATGACCTCGCTTTGTTCTACAAACTGCAAGGATTACAGACGGTAGCCAGTCCACAAATCCCTGTGGTCAGACAGCCAGAGAAATCCGGTTGCTTGGAACGTACACCTGCTGTTCCTCAGTCACAAAAACTGCAAGAATCACAGACGGTAGCCAGTCCACAGATCCCTGTGGTCAGACAGCCAGAGAAATCCGGCTCCTTGGAACATACATCTGCTGTTTCTCAGTCATCCCAGCTGCTAGATACAGAGACGGTAGCCAGTCCACAGGTCCATGTGGTCAGCCAGCCAGAGAAATCTGGCTCCTTGGAACGTGCATCTTCTGTTTCTCAGTCATTCAGTTATTATATTAACTATTATTAAATAAACTATCTGCAGAGGCTGCAGCGGAGCATTCCAGTAGTTTTTTAAAAGACTGTGAAGTTTCGGACATAGTGTGTGCGCACTGCCTGAAAAAAGGAAGACAGACAGAATAACGTCGCTGTACAGGCTGTAAAAGCTTCAGTTATTGTAACAAAGTCTGCCAGATATCAGATTGGCCTTCACATAAGCAGCTGTGCAAATCTATCCAATCTTTAAATCCAAAAAACTAACTGAAAAAAAGCTCATTTGTGTACATAGAACTTCTTGGTGTGTTGGAAGATATTCAATTGATTACTCACTGTGTTATATTGTACAGTACATTGGTGTTGGTGACTTTTAGTCAGTTAGTGTTTAGAACATTTTATCCATTATTCCCCCTTTTACCGGTTTATCCGGGTGCGTCGATAAGTCAACGGCGGAACTCTACGAGATAACGATAATGTTGCAATGGGCGAGTGCATGTGAAAGGTGAGTTAACTTACCTAAATCTTCAAAGCAGGAGACTGGCTCAACTGTACTGGAAGACTGCAGATAGGTAACTGATGACCATACTCCAGGGCGGGCCCCATGACGTCATTATTGGCGGGAACAGTAGCTCATGGAGCCCGTGGAGGTAGAGGGGTGAGCACATCTCACTATCGTCGTTGTGTATCTCCGGGACTCTCCGGAACTCCCCGGCATTCTCTGGAACTCCCCGGTAACGGCTCTCACAACACTCTACCCCATCTTTGAAAGTCCCTGGCGTATGGTCCTTAAGCCTTACTTAAAACATGCTCTTAAAACTTAACTTAAAAAAATGCCTATAAATTTGGTTTGTTGTCCGAAAGATAATTGATTGAAGAGTTGCTAAAAGATGATTAAAAATAAATGTTCCCTTAATTTGCCTTAATCTAAAAGCATAAAAATGTATATTTATGCAACATAAAAGACACACAAAACATGGACAATTACAGATAATGATTTAAAACTAAGATGACTAGCGGAATTTACAATTTGATGAGTTATGCTGATAAGGTTACAATTAAGATGAGATGGAATTTACAACTTTGGTGAATGATGAATGATATAAGCAGAATTTACAAATATTTACAGAAGTATATGGACGGAATTCTTGCCACCTGAATAATTTACAATATGGACATTTATACAACAATACAAAAACAACACAACAGAGACAATCACAATATACGACAATACCTGTGTAGGGGAGCTGTCAGCTTGTGACCCTTTTCTCCAGAGTAAGTCCTAGAGGCTCAATGAGTCCCAGGACAATGAAAACACAAAAGCAACGAAAAAGCTAAGCGAAACGGAAAAGCAACTAAAGATAATAAGCGAATACTCTCCAGAGATCACTGCAGTGTCAAGTGGCATGAATTTTACAAAATATAACAATTATAAATATGCTAACAGATTAAAATATCACAGGTATTTTGAGATATCCTTAATATATATGCAATTAGTGTATCATAATTATATAAATATTTGAATATGTATATGCAATGATACACCTGGTGTTTAGAAAATATCACAGAAAGTTTTACAAAATGAATGGTGAATTTGAAACACAAATATATAAATAGATCCCAGAGTTTTTATCACTAAAGGTGGTCAAAACGGTCAAAATGAAATAATTTATGCAGATTTTTGAATAAGGATAACCCAAACTAATACAGAAATATGTAAACTCTGTGATCGGTAATTCACGTTAGTTATCTCTGGAAAATATAAAAGCAAAGGAAAATAAAAATGATAAGGCACGGAGTAGCTACCTGCTACAAAGCAACACAGCACACTACACAAAACTTACTTTTTTGTAACCCGAGGTCTGAAAAACCAGAAAAATATATGTATTAATAAAATGAATATGCAAATCCACTGGAAGAACTTACACCAACAAAACACGCGAAATATTCCGATGAACGCGTAATTCCTCCAGTGACGTGAACATACAAGATCCTTGCCATTGAAGCAATTTCGATAATCATAGCAAAATAATCGCGTCGCGGTAACAAAGCTATCGCTCCTATGAAGTGAACATTCAAGATCCTTGCCATAGAAACAATATATCCTGTCAAAGCAAATTTCATATATAACGGATTTGAAAATGTATTTATCCAGGTAAAGGTGATTAATTAACCCAATAAGAGTGTCTTTACCAAGGCAAGCTGTACATCTTGGCAGCATTCTTATTACACACTCTCACAAGCTCCATTGTCGGTATACCCATAATTTCGGCAGCTTTTACCCCATTTTCATATGCCATCCATGGTCTTTCATGTTTATCCAAATATGGGGAATCCGTCTCTAACAGAAAACGGTCAGGCCTTCCCGCAGACATCAGACAAGCTTGCGTCCTACTATCTGCAACAGATTTCCTGGAAAGGCTAAAGAAGCAGTTAAGAAGTAGAGAGCTCCACTGATTGAACTCTTCCACTTCCCCTACAAAACAATGGCGATGTATCCACGCCTCTTGCAGACCTAAATCTAAAATAATTTCTAAGGCCTGCTGAGCAGCTTTAGCTTCCACATCATTGTTTTCACTCCGGATGTGCAAGACAATCACCTTACCCAGTTGTTTTGCCAGTGATAAAGTGAGACGCAGGAACTGGCGTTGGGTTTCGATTTTCTCTGCTCGACAACGATCCTTGTCATGTGACTCGGAACAATTGCAACGAGCAGTGTGGTCGATACCAACTTCGCCAATACCTATCGCCTCAGGATATTCCTCCAGTTTCCTTTTCAGTTTTTGAAATTCCATCTTGGGTCTATTCTTGGCCAGCACATGGGGGTGAATTCCAAGAGTGAATCTCAGTCTTGGTTCGCCCGCCATCTGCCTACCAATCTTAAACCAACGAGATGGGAAGACAAAATTCTGAATCGCAAAACGCAAAGTAGCGGAAAAGGGATATTCATCGAGCGCTCCAGATCCGACAAAGTAGTGGAATGTTGATGGGAGAATCCATCCAAATGAAAATGTGAATCAATGATTCCCACTGTCATTTTAGGATGTCCATAAGGAAGCGAGGAACCATCCGATCGAATATACTGATGTACCGAGAGAACTGCTAAACGAACTGCTGGACTAAGTCGTGCCAATAATCTGGTAAAAACAGAAAAGTTCGAAAGCACAATAAGTCTACTCGGTGGGATCTCCTTATAACCATCAGCAATAACCGGTTCCAGGCCAGATCTTCGATCAAAATCTCTGAAGAAAAACAATTCATCTTCTGAGAAACGAAAAATGTTTGGGTAGAGGTTGTGCGCCACCACATACCCCAGCAGATCATGGATACCCCCGAGACCCAACTCTCTCGCCATGAATAGAAAAATTCCATTCATGAGGAGAAACCAGGCCTCAAGCAAGTAAACACCGATGATCCGCTGATGCATATGGTGGAAACGCTCAACGTCTCTCGGACACCCTTCGCCACGCTGGCAGTCTACACCGGCTGTCGAAGGATCCATATACCATGGCATATGGGTCCTCAGAGCATGCCGCCTTAAATTAATAGAATAATCGCCACAGGATGAACAATTTCCCCTGTTTGCTGGCATTGTTGTGGTCAAGTTATCTACAATATAAATATAAAAAAATATTCAGAAATTGTAAAATTATGAATGAAATGAATTTAATGAGAAAATGGATTTTAGCTTATAATACTTTTTATTTTTGTTTTCCATGAGAATGATGATTAGGTAAAACATAAAACCATAGTTATGTATATACTTTGTATAAAATGTACAATGCCATAAAATTTAAAAATCTACATGAATGGTGATAATAATGAATTATATGAATCTTTTATAATATGTCATGAAATGACTAGGTTTTTTAAAAATTATAATACTTTTTTATGATGAATGTATATGACAATGAAAATTAAATGAAATTGACGCATGCTAATTAAATTTAGCACTAATCGCTAAAAATGTATATATGAAAATAAATATTACAAATTTACATGATAAAAATTAACTATACAAATTCCCTGATAAAAACATAACACAAATTATAGTGGCGTTATACATGCTCGCAGTCCGCGAAAATAAAATGTGCCTGTCATTCTGGCGGAACCAACAGAATGACAAATGCGCAACCAGGATGGATGGTCAAATTGGCCATCCACCCTAGCTGCCCCTGCACTTTCTATCCATATACTTTGAGTGCCCCAAAGTATATGCATAGGACTTATTTGAAAGGGGTCAGATGAGCCGTCCCGGCCCCTAGCTAATAAGTCATGTATAAAAACATGGAAAATTATTTACAAAGGTAAAAAATGCTTGTCAGGTAAATCCAGTGGCGATGATGGCCTTCGCCACTCAAAATACCAGACAAGGGGATAAAAATAAAATAAAATGGAGAGACGGCACGACAGCAGTGTAACCACTACTGCGTAAGCCATCTGGGTGACAAATATGTCTATAGATGGAACCGTCACACCGCCCTGAACATACAAGATCCTTGTTCGGTGTGATCGGCCATCTGCATTAAAATAAGTAGTCTGACGGAAGCTGCCACTCTGTCCTGAACATACAAGATCCTTGTCCAGAGCGACTGCCTCCGCCCTACCGACAATAATATTACAATATGCACCTGCAGGATCCCGAAATAAATGGAACTGCCACGCTGCCCTGAACATACAAGATCCTTGTTCAGCATGACAGGCCATTCAGGTTAAAATACAAAAAGAACGGGGACGGCCACCCTGTCCTGAACATACAAGATCCTTGTCCAGGGTAACTGCCTCCGTCCTGTTAATATTATGCACACTGGCAAGATACCATTAAGAAAAATCCTGCAGGCGCACACAGCCAACATCATTAGCACTGAAAATAAAAACAAGTTAAAATTTACTCTCTGAACCGCGCTGGTAACTGAATCTTTCTACCAGCACGGGTCGTACGAGGCTCGGCAGAGAGTTCGTTGTCGTAGCTATCCTGGAGGTCACCCAGATCCTGTGACGTAATGTCAAAGGGAACCTGACTGTCGAATGGAAGAATGTCGAACTGATTGTCATCCTCCAACAGTTCCGGATCATCCCCCAACATGTAGGGGAGTGTTTCTTCCGGATCGAAAGAATCCACTACATCCTGGGGATCATCCGGCTGCTGATCTACCATGTCAGGCTCGGGCACTGGGTCCTCCATTTCGTCTATAGGCAGAGAATGAAACAATGAATGCCTCTTTCTCTGCAACCATAGAGGAAATGTCGAATCCTCACATGGTTTCAGCCGATCATGATGGACCACCTTTGACTTCTTACGCCCACCGATTCTGTAAATTGGGGGCCGAGCACTAACTCCATGGGGGTCTTAACTTCGAACTGATGCCAATCTCTGTAGATGAGTCCCGTAAATAGACTACATCTCCTACATTATAGGATCTTTCAAAAATCCTGAGGTCATAATATCTCTTTTGGCGCAGTTGGGTTTCTTCAATCTTTTTCCTGGCCAAATTATGGATCTCTGAGAGATTTTGTGCAAGAGTTCCGACCCAGTTTGGCGGGTTTTTGGGACTCTGCTCAGACAATCCTAGGATAAGGTCGATTGGTTGAATCACTTCTCGACCAAGCATGAGATGGTTCGCTGAAAAACCTGTAGTTTTGTTTTTCATCGAATGTAGTGCCATAGAGATAAGGGGAAGGTGCTCGTCCTAATCTTTCTTACCTCGGGAGACGTAAGAACGAACCATTTGCAAGATGGTTCGATTAAAAACCTCACACTGGCCATTTCCGGCAGGATGGTAGGGAGTAGTCCTAGTCTTGGTTATCTCCATTAATTTGCAGAAAGCCAAGAAAAGGTCAGATGTGAAATTTTTACCCTGGTCCGTGTTAACTTCCAGCGGACAGCCAAAAGTCACAACAAAGTGTTTAAGAAATGCCTTGGCTGTCAGCTCTGCATTTTGTGCAGGTAATGCTGCCAGCTCAACCCATTTCGTAAACTGATCCACCATGACAAGGACATATGATGACCCAGACCTACTTCGAGGATTGATCAGGCCAAGAATGTCCAGATGAACCCTCTCCATAGGAAAACCCGCATGATATGTGCCTAGAGCACTTCTAGGAGTTCTATTGCTTTTCTTAACCTGATTGCAAGTAGAACACTGCTTTACATATAAGTTGCTATCTCTAGACATACCATACCAATCAAACCGTTGCTTAAGTCTGTCAAGTGTTTTAGCATTTCCAAGGTGTCAGGCTTCCTTGGCAACATGGCAGTGATACAGAACTCTCAGTCGTAGTTCTGTAGGTACTACCAAACATTGACAACGATTATCATGGTCTGCCCAAACATAGAACAAGACTCCATCTTTAAGAACAAGATGGTCCCTAGCGAGCCAAAGAGCTCGAGTATCCGGACTACTCAATTGCAGTTGCCTAGTGGAAGGTTCATAGGAGTGCTCTAGCCAATGCATGATCGTACCGATATTTTCATCATTTGTCTGGGCCTGTCTTAGTTGAAGGGATGACAAACTTTCTACCCAGTTTGATGACTGATGGGATTCATGGCTAGTTTGTTCTGGAACCCCAAGATCTACCCTACGGACACAAAGGGGAACCACATCATCAACATCTTCATCAAACCTAGCCCACTGCCTATGTGCCCGCCTACAATATGGACAACCACCACACGGAAGATTTTCTAACTTACTACCTGCTGTATAACAGTCACATTTCTTAAGGGGGTCTCTAATGCGACTGAGGGAATCAGCATTTTGGTGTTCTGCGCCCTTCCTGTGCAGGATCTTAAAGTCATATTGGGAAAGTTCTTCCAGCCAGCGGGCCAGCTGACCTTCTATTTGCTTAAATCTGGTCAACCAAACAAGGGAATTGTGATCAGATCTGATCAGGAAGTGGCGTCCCAACAAATAATGCCGGAACTGGCGACAGAATTTAACAACAGCCAAAAGTTCCTTCCGTGTGGTGCAGTAGTTTTGATGCTGCTTAATTAAGACATGGCTGGCATAGCAGATGGGCTTAATTACACCATTTTGGACTTGGGAAAGCTCGGCACCAATCTGAGTTCCAGATGCATCGCAATCCAGAATAAATAGTCCGTCAGGTGACGGATGGGCAAGCATGGGGGCTGAGATGGCAATAGTTTTTAGTTTTTCAAAACAAGATTGATGTTGCCGAGTCCAGAAAAAAAATCCTTGGCATGAGCTAGTGTATATAGGTCAGCAGAGACCTTAGCAAAGCCAGGCATGTGGTTACAGTGGTAATTCATGAACCCCAGGAAAGACATAAGTTCCTTAGCATTTTGGGGGACAGGCCATTCCTTGACGGCCTCAAGCTTATCTGGAGCTATGGAGGTACCGGAACCGCTAACCAATTTTCCCAAAAATTCCACTTCTTCCTTAAAGAAATGGCACTTTCGGGGCTTTAGTTTCAAGTTGTGCATGCAGAACCGGTTCAGGACCTTCCTCAGGGCTGACAATGTATTATTGAAATCGGTACCCAGGACAATGACATCATCAAGGTAAACAATGACTTCTTCCCATTGCAACCCTCTCAAGACCAATGACATGGCCCTTTGGAACGTGGCCCCAGCGGTACAAAGACCCATGGGTAACCTCGTCCATTGAAAACTGCCAAATCTGGTATTAAATGATGTCTTTTTCCTGGATTCCTTTTCCAACGGGATTTGATAATATCCTGAACAGAGGTCAAGGATACAGAACAGTTACTTGCCATACAATGAATCCAAACAGTCCTCAATAAGAGGTAAACTATAACTATCCTTGTATGTCTTCGCATTCAAAGACCGATAATCTATACAGTAACGTAGTTCACCTGTTTTTTTCCTAACTAACACAGGTGGAGCAGACCATTCGGAAACTGATGGTTCAATTACACCCTGTTTAGATAATTTTTCAATGTATTCTTTTTCTTGTTTCTGAAAATGGAAAGGAGTTCTCCTGAATTTTTCTGCTACAGGGATTTCATCATGAGTTTGAATTTTGTGCTCCACTCCAGAAGAAAGACACCCTAAATCGAAATCATCTTTTGAAAATACATCTTGATATTCTGTGATTAATTCTTTAAATTGCAATTTCTCTTTTTCCAAAAGGTTTGAAATATTATCTGAATACATTTGCTCCAGATGTTTTGGCAAATTTCGAATGGCAGTACCTGCCTGCTCTGCTCCACTTTGTGTTGTTTTGCTGATATCAAAATGCTCAGCATTGTTGTGGACAAGTTCAGCTGACTCTGCATGTCCAATTGACTTCCATTTCTTAAAAGTAACATAACTGTCTGAATCATTCACAACTTTTAATATGACTGAAATACCGTTGCCAAAGACATTAGACACCAAAGCCTTCTTATTGGAAGCCCCAGATACTATGTAGCTTCCATCAATTGGGCTATCTAATTTTGCTGGAACAAATCCAACAGACTGCAGCTGTATGACAGGTCGCCGTACAATGGACACATTTGATGCTTGCAAACCAGGGTGCTTATTGACCCTGATCGGCATAACATCATCCTCAACTGTCAAAGTGTTTCGACCTAGATCTAAAACAGACCTGGTGGCTATCATGAAGTCTAGCCCAAGCAAACAATTGTCCTTGATAGGGGCTACACAAACAGTATGTAAAAATGTCTGTGTACCCACAGAGATAGGGACATTGTGCACGAGTCTGCCATGCACAGGGTCTGATCCTATCCCTGAAAGTACACAAACGGGGCCAATATTTTTGGGGTAAAGCCTAGACCCTATGAGGTCTTCCCTAACTAGGGTTACCATTGCGGCACTGTCAACTACCGCATCTGTTGGATGTCCACCAATTAAAATATCGACCAAAACAGTCAGATCCCGATGACTAGGTAACGTAACTTCCATTACGTCACAGTGGCGACCTGGGTTAGGCAGGACTAGGAGTTTGTCGCTGGAACACCTAGCCCCTCGGAGTTTAAATCCTTGGGTACTTTGCGTTCCTGTGACGAACCACTAGCCCTCTCCTCAAACCTCTGAGGCCTATGCCCAGAGCCATGCCGATAGGTTGAAGACCTATCACCTCTATTATAGTGGCGATGATCTTCACCATATCGACTATGACCTGGTGGACGGTGTCCCTCTCTATACCTTTCAGGTGTGTGAGATTACCTTCTAGGTGACGGATACCTCCCGGGGGAACTTTCCCTCGAAGATGGATATCTGTCCCCAGACGGACTCCGGCTACCCCCTGAAGGTGAATGAGACAGATACCTTCCATCACCGCGTGGAGAGCGGCCAGCGAAATGACCTGACGCAGAACGCGAAAAATTACCGGACGGTGAACGGTGATATCTGTGTGGTGAATACCGCGCGTACCGGTCAGGCGACGTATGGGGGTACCGTTCCAGCGAAGAACGTTGAGGCGAACGATACGAATTACGTCGATCTGAATAATAATTACGGTCACCTCCAGATCGATACCCATGATGAGGCGATTTCGTCCTCACCATGTAAGTCATTTCGCTGACCTTTCTTTCCAAGTCAGAGGCTCTTTTCTCCTCTTGTGCAGAAAAGAGTCTCTCTTGAAAAGAGACTTTCGGACCCTCCAGCGCCTTTTTATTTGCCACGATTGTTTTCAATCTCTGGCATGCCTCCTGGATAGTCTTGGGTGTAGAAATAAGGACTAATGAAGCTGATTCCTTATTTCTGCACCCACTGAGAAAAGCTTCTACGGCCATCTGTTGTAAAACAGTGGTTTTGAAATCCCCGTAGCCGTCTGTGGCTACATTAAGAACTTGCTGCATAAAACTTTCCAAGGTTTCATCAGGCTCTTGTTTTAAAGTGTTAAGTTTTTGACGAGCTGCCACGGGCTCATCACTCAGATCGAACCTTAATTTGATCTGATTTTTTAGCTCTTGAAAAGAATTATTTATTTTGCACTTGAATGCAAATTCAAGTGCCTTTTCTGTGAGGCAACTAAGGAGCCGGTCAAGTTTCTTCGCCTCGGACCAGCCGTGACGAATTGCAATTCTTTCAAATTGCATAATGAAACTCGACCACCGCCCCTTAGTTGGGTCTCCAGAAAATATCTGTAATTTAGGTTGCAACGGGTATAACGATCTGTCACTATCAGTGACCGGGCCTCTCTCCTTATTCCTCCTTTGCCTAGACCTACCCCTGGTATTTGAATTGCCACGGGTAAAATCTAGTCTTTCATCATCCTTGGATGGAATGTATTCGTCGAAGGATGATGAAGGAGGGACAGCCAAACACTTTGCCGAATAAATGCCGTCGGCAGGCGTAGCCATCTTTAACCAGCTGTAAAGATTGTCCAATGCAGTCCGTGGATCAATGTCTTCAGCCATCTCTCCCAGCTGGTCGAGTCCACTTTTTTGTTCTGGCTCTTGCCTGCCGACCCCACTTCCGAACCCTCGCTCCCTATCCAGTGAGTGTATGCTGGCCTCTTGCGTGTCCAGCCTATTGTCTACTCTGTCCATAAATTTTTCCACCTAAGCAAGAGTTTCCTCAAAACTACCTATCCGCTGGTGATGGTCTTTTGCCTCGGCTTCAACCATCTCCATACGAGGTCCATAATTGGAAAGACAGTTTGATATGGAGTTGAGTTGAAGGCGAACCGCCTCTCCATCCATACCAATCCGTCTTTCCAAATGGTTTAAACCCTGAATTACTTCTTTCAATGCATCACTCTCACTCACTGGTTTATGTTTGGGTTTGGCAGTGGGTGGCATTTGTATAGATAAAATGCCAGCATCAATTAATCCTTGCCAGTAATCAGCTGGCAATCGAATTTTGGCCAGATCCATGACCGTCAACGGCTCATGTTCGCCGGTCAAGGCTCTGGCACGCAATTCAACAATTCGCTGAATTGATGACTGGCCAATCTTTTCCAACCCAGCCAATTCCTCCTCCGACGCAGTATAAATATTAATCATTGTTGGAAGAGGTACTGGTCTGTTTGAAAACTAACAATTCCAAGTCATATGAAAATTATGGGGGGAAAAAATGAACAACAAAATACTGTTGGGATGATTCTTATCTTCAATATAACAGATTTCCTGGAAAGGCTAAAGAAGCAGTTAAGAAGTAGAGAGCTCCACTGATTGAACTCTTCCACTCCCCCTACAAAACAATGGCGATGTATCCACGCCTCTTGCAGACCTAAATCTAAAATAATTTCTAAGGCCTGCTGAGCAGCTTTAGCTTCCACATCATTGTTTTCACTCCGGATGTGCAAGACAATCACCTTACCCAGTTGTTTTGCCAGTGATAAAGTGAGACGCAGGAACTGGCGTTGGGTTTCGATTTTCTCTGCTCGACAACGATCCTTGTCATGTGACTCGGAACAATTGCAACGAGCAGTGTGGTCGATACCAACTTCGCCAATACCTATCGCCTCAGGATATTCCTCCAGTTTCCTTTTCAGTTTTTGAAATTCCATCTTGGGTCTATTCTTGGCCAGCACATGGGGGTGAATTCCAAGAGTGAATCTCAGTCTTGGTTCGCCCGCCATCTGCCTACCAATCTTAAACCAACGAGATGAGGAGACAAAATTCTGAATCGCAAAACGCAAAGTAGCGGAAAAAGGGATATTCAACGAGCGCTCCAGATCCGACAAAGTAGTGGAATGTTGATGGGAGAATCCATCCAAATGAAAATGTGAATCAATGATTCCCACTGTCATTTTAGGATGTCCATAAGGAAGCGAGGAACCATCCGATCGAATATACTGATGTACCGAGAGAACTGCTAAATGAACTGCTGGACTAAGTCGCGCCAATAATCTGGTAAAAACAGAAAAGTTCGAAAGCACAATAAGTCTACTCGGTGGGATCTCCTTATAACCATCAGCAATAACCGGTTCCAGGCCAGATCTCCGATCAAAATCTCTGAAGAAAAACAATTCATCTTCTGAGAAACGAAAAATGTTTGGGTAGAGGTTGTGCGCCACCACATACCCCAGCAGATCATGGATACCCCCGAGACCCAACTCTCTCGCCATGAATAGAAAAATTCCATTCATGAGGAGAAACCAGGCCTCAAGCAAGTAAACACCGATGATCCGCTGATGCATACGGTGGAAACGCTCAACGTCTCTCGGACACCCTTCGCCACGCTGGCAGTCTACACCGGCTGTCAAAGGATCCATATACCATGGCATATGGGTCCTCAGAGCATGCCGCCTTAAATTAATAGAATAATCGCCACAGGATGAACAATTTCCCCTGTTTGCTGGCATTGTTGTGGTCAAGTTATCTACAATATAAATATAAAAAAAATATTCAGAAATTGTAAAATTATGAATGAAATGAATTTAATGAGAAAATGGATTTTAGCTTATAATACTTTTTATTTTTGTTTTCCATGAGAATGATGATTAGGTAAAACATAAAACCATAGTTATGTATATACTTTGTATAAAATGTACAATGCCATAAAATTTAAAAATCTACATGAATGGTGATAATAATGAATTATATGAATCTTTTATAATAAGTCATGAAATGACTAGGTTTTTTTAAAATTATAATACTTTTTTATGATGAATGTATATGACAATGAAAATTAAATGAAATTGACGCATGCTAATTAAATTTAGCACTAATCGCTAAAAATGTATATATGAAAATAAATATTACAAATTTACATGATAAAAATTAACTATACAAATTCCCTGATAAAAACATAACACAAATTATAGTGGCGTTATACATGCTCGCAGTCCGCGAAAATAAAATGTGCCTGTCATTCTGGCGGAACCAACAGAATGACAAATGCGCAACCAGGATGGATGGTCAAATTGGCCATCCACCCTAGCTGCCCCTGCACTTTCTATCCATATACTTTGAGTGCCCCAAAGTATATACATAGGACTTATTTGAAAGGGGTCAGATGAGCCGTCCCGGCCCCTAGCTAATAAGTCATGTATAAAAACATGGAAAATTATTTACAAAGGTAAAAAATGCTTGTCAGGTAAATCCAGTGGCGATGATGGCCTTCGCCACTCAAAATACCAGACAAGGGGATAAAAACAAAATAAAATGGAGAGACGGCACGACAGCAGTGTAACCACTACTGCGTAAGCCATCTGGGTGACAAATATGTCTATAGATGGAACCGTCACACTGCCCTGAACATACAAGATCCTTGTTCGGTGTGATCGGCCATCTGCATTAAAATAAGTAGTCTGACGGAAGCTGCCACTCTGCCCTGAACATACAAGATCCTTGTCCAGAGCTACTGCCTCCGCCCTACCGACAATAATATTACAATATGCACCTGCAGGATCCCGAAATAAATGGAACTGCCACGCTGCCCTGAACATACAAGATCCTTGTTCAGCATGACAGGCCATTCAGGTTAAAATACAAAAAGAACAGGGACGGCCACCCTGTCCTGAACATACAAGATCCTTGTCCAGGGTAACTGCCTCCGTCCTGTTAATATTATGCACACTGGCAAGATACCATTAAGAAAAATCCTGCAGGCGCACGCAGCCAACATCATTAGCACTGAAAATAAAAACAAGTTAAAATTTACTCTCTGAACCGCGCTGGTAACTGAATCTTTCTACCAGCACGGGTCGTACGAGGCTCGGCAGAGAGTTCGTTGTCGTAGCTATCCTGGAGGTCACCCAGATCCTGTGACGTAATGTCAAAGGGAACCTGACTGTCGAATGGAAGAATGTCGAACTGATTGTCATCCTCCAACAGTTCCGGATCATCCCCCAACATGTAGGGGAGTGTTTCTTCCGGATCGAAAGAATCCACTACATCCTGGGGATCATCCGGTTGCTGATCTACCATGTCAGGCTCGGGCACTGGGTCCTCCATTTCGTCTATAGGCAGAGAATGAAGCAATGAATGCCTCTTTCTCTGCAACCATAGAGGAAATGTCGAATCCTCACATGGTTTCAGCCGATCATGATGGACCACCTTTGACTTCTTACGCCCAACGATTCTGTAAATTGGGGGCCGAGCACTAATGACCAGGAATGGGCCACTCCATGGGGGTCTTAACTTCGAACTGATGCCAATCTCTGTAGATGAGTCCCGTAAATAGACTACATCTCCTACATTATAGGATCTTTCAAAAATCCTGAGGTCATAATCTCTCTTTTGGCGCAGTTGGGTTTCTCCAATCTTTTTCCTGGCCAAATTATGGATCTCTGAGAGATTTTGTGCAAGAGTTCCGACCCAGTTTGGCGGGTTTTGAGGACTCTGCTCAGACAATCCTAGGATAAGGTCGATTGGTTGAATCACTTCTCGACCAAGCATGAGATGGTTCGCTGAAAAACCTGTAGTTTTGTTTTTCATCGAATGTAGTGCCATAGAGATAAGGGGAAGGTGCTCGTCCTAATCTTTCTTACCTCGGGAGACGTAAGAACGAACCATTTGCAAGATGGTTCGATTAAAAACCTCACACTGGCCATTTCCGGCAGGATGGTAGGGAGTAGTCCTAGTCTTGGTTATCTCCATTAATTTGCAGAAAGCCAAGAAAAGGTCAGATGTGAAATTTTTACCCTGGTCCGTGTTAACTTCCAGCGGACAGCCAAAAGTCACAACAAAGTGTTTAAGAAATGCCTTGGCTGTCAGCTCTGCATTTTGTGCAGGTAATGCTGCCAGCTCAACCCATTTCGTAAACTGATCCACCATGACAAGGACATATGATGACCCAGACCTACTTCGAGGATTGATCAGGCCAAGAATGTCCAGATGAACCCTCTCCATAGGAAAACCCGCATGATATGTGCCTAGAGCACTTCTAGGAGTTCTATTGCTTTTCTTAACCTGATTGCAAGTAGAACACTGCTTTACATATAAGTTGCTATCTCTAGACATACCATAACAATCAAACCGTTGCTTAAGTCTGTCAAGTGTTTTAGCATTTTCAAGGTGTCCGGCTTCCTTGGCATCATGGCAGTGATACAGAACTCTCAGTCGTAGTTCTGTAGGTACTACTAAACATTGACAACGATTATCATGGTCTGCCCAAACATAGAACAAGACTCCATCTTTAAGAACAAGATGGTCCCTAGCGAGCCAAAGAGCTCGAGTATCCGGACTACTCAATTGCAGTTGCCTAGTGGAAGGTTCATAGGAGTGCTCTAGCCAATGCATGATCGTACCGATATTTTCATCATTTGTCTGGGCCTGTCTTAGTTGAAGGGATGACAAACTTTCTACCCAGTTTGATGACTGATGGGATTCATGGCTAGTTTGTTCTGGAACCCCAAGATCTACCCTACGGACACAAAGGGGAACCACATCATCAACATCTTCATCAAACCTAGCCCACTGCCTATGTGCCCGCCTACAATATGGACAACCACCACACGGAAGATTTTCTAACTTACTACCTGCTGTATAACAGTCACACTTCTTAAGGGGGTCTCTAATGCGACTGAGGGAATCAGCATTTTGGTGTTCTGCGCCCTTCCTGTGCAGGATCTTAAAGTCATATTGGGAAAGTTCTTCCAGCCAGCGGGCCAGCTGACCTTCTATTTGCTTAAATCTGGTCAACCAAACAAGGGAATTGTGATCAGATCTGATCAGGAAGTGGCGTCCCAACAAATAATGCCGGAACTGGCGACAGAATTTAACAACAGCCAAAAGTTCCTTCCGTGTGGTGCAGTAGTTTTGATGCTGCTTAATTAAGGCATGGCTGGCATAGCAGATGGGCTTAATTACACCATTTTGGACTTGGGAAAGCTCGGCACCAATCTGAGTTCCAGATGCATCGCAATCCAGAATAAATAGTCCGTCAGGTGACGGATGGGCAAGCATGGGGGCTGAGATGGCAATAGTTTTTAGTTTTTCAAAACAAGATTGATGTTGCCGAGTCCAGAAAAAAAATCCTTGGCATGAGCTAGTGTATATAGGTCAGCAGAGACCTTAGCAAAGCCAGGCATGTGGTTACGGTGGTAATTCATGAACCCCAGGAAAGACATAAGTTCCTTAGCATTTTGGGGGACAGGCCATTCCTTGACGGCCTCAAGCTTATCTGGAGCTATGGAGGTACTGGAACCGCTTACCAATTTTCCCAAAAATTCCACTTCTTCCTTAAAGAAATGGCACTTTCGGGGCTTTAGTTTCAAGTTGTGCATGCAGAACCGGTTCAGGACCTTCCTCAGGGCTGACAATGTATTATTGAAATCGGTACCCAGGACAATGACATCATCAAGGTAAACAATGACTTCTTCCCATTGCAACCCTCTCAAGACCAATGACATGGCCCTTTGGAACGTGGCCCCAGCGGTACAAAGACCCATGGGTAACCTCGTCCATTGAAAACTGCCAAATCTGGTATTAAATGATGTCTTTTTCCTGGATTCCTTTTCCAACGGGATTTGATAATATCCTGAACAGAGGTCAAGGATACAGAACAGTTACTTGCCATACAATGAATCCAAACAGTCCTCAATAAGAGGTAAACTATAACTATCCTTGTATGTCTTCGCATTCAAAGACCGATAATCTATACAGTAACGTAGTTCACCTGTTTTTTTCCTAACTAACACAGGTGGAGCAGACCATTCAGAAACTGATGGTTCAATTACACCCTGTTTAGATAATTTTTCAATGTATTCTTTTTCTTGTTTCTGAAAATGGAGTGGAGTTCTCCTGAATTTTTCTGCTACAGGGATTTCATCATGAGTTTGAATTTTGTGCTCCACTCCAGAAGAAAGACACCCTAAATCGAAATCATCTTTTGAAAATACATCTTGATATTCTGTGATTAATTCTTTAAATTGCAATTTCTCTTTTTCCAAAAGGTTTGAAATATTATCTGAATACATTTGCTCCAGATGTTTTGGCAAATTTTGAATTGCAGTACCTGCCTGCTCTGCTCCACTTTGTGTTGTTTTGCTGATATCAAAATGCTCAGCATTGTTGTGGACAAGTTCAGCTGACTCTGCATGTCCAATTGACTTCCATTTCTTAAAAGTAACATAACTGTCTGAATCATTCACAACTTTTAATATGACTGAAATACCGTCACCAAAGACGTTAGACACCAAAGCCTTCTTATTGGAAGCCCCAGATACTATGTAGCTTCCATCAATTGGGCTATCTAATTTTGCTGGAACAAATCCAACAGACTGCAGCTGTATGACAGTTCGCCGTACAATGGACACATTTGATGCTTGCAAACCAGGGTGCTTATTGACCCTGATCGGCATAACATCATCCTCAACTGTCAAAGTGTTTCGACCTAGATCTAAAACAGACCCGGTGGCTATCATGAAGTCTAGCCCAAGCAAACAATTGTCCTTGATAGGGGCTACACAAACAGTATGTAAAATGTCTGTGTACCCACAGAGATAGGGACATTGTGCACGAGTCTGCCATGCACAGGGTCTGATCCTATCCCTGAAAGTACACAAACGGGGCCAATATTTTTGGGGTCAAGCCTAGACCCTATGAGGTCTTCCCTAACTAGGGTTACCATTGCGGCACTGTCAACTACCGCATCTGTTGGATGTCCACCAATTAAAATATCGACCAAAACAGTCAGATCCCGATGACTAGGTAACGTAACTTCCATTACGTCACAGTGGCGACCTGGGTTAGGCAGGACTAGGAGTTTGTCGCTGGA
Source organism: Loripinus fragilis (assembly GCA_964019695.1). NCBI lineage: Eukaryota > Metazoa > Mollusca > Bivalvia > Lucinida > Lucinidae > Loripinus > Loripinus fragilis. The sequence continues at coordinate 158,787 of CAXHUL010000169.1, forward strand.
ACACCTAGCCCCTCGGAGTTTAAATCCTTGGGTACTTTGCGTTCCTGTGACGAACCACTAGCCCTCTCCTCAAACCTCTGAGGCCTATGCCCAGAGCCATGCCGATAGGTTGAAGACCTATCACCTCTATTATAGTGGCGATGATCTTCACCATATCGACTATGACCTGGTGGACGGTGTCCCTCTCTATACCTTTCAGGTGTGTGAGAGTACCTTCTAGGTGACGGATACCTCCCGGGGGAACTTTCCCTCGAAGATGGATATCTGTCCCCAGACGGACTCCGGCTACCCCCTGAAGGTGAATGAGACAGATACCTTCCATCACCGCGTGGAGGGCGGCCAGCGAAATGACCTGACGCAGAACGCGAAAAATTACCGGACGGTGAACGGTGATATCTGTGTGGTGAATACCGGGCGTACCGGTCAGGCGACGTATGGGGGTACCGTTCCAGCGAAGAACGTTGAGGCGAACGATACGAACTACGTCGATCTGAATAATAATTACGGTCACCTCCAGATCGATACCCCTGATGAGGCGATTTCGTCCTCACCATGTAAGTCATTTCGCTGACCTTTCTTTCCAAGTCAGAGGCTCTTTTCTCCTCTTGTGCAGAAAAGAGTCTCTCTTGAAAAGAGACTTTCGGACCCTCCAGCGCCTTTTTATTTGCCACGATTGTTTTCAATCTCTGGCATGCCTCCTGGATAGTCTTGGGTGTAGAAATTAGGACTAATGAAGCTGATTCCTTATTTCTGCACCCACTGAGAAAAGCTTCTACGGCCATCTGTTGTAAAACAGTGGTTTTGAAATCCCCGTAGCCGTCTGTGGCTACATTAAGAACTTGCTGCATAAAACTTTCCAAGGTTTCATCAGGCTCTTGTTTTAAAGTGTTAAGTTTTTGACGAGCTGCCACGGGCTCATCACTCAGATCGAACCTTAATTTGAGCTGATTTTTTAGCTCTTTTAAAGAATTATTCATTTTGCACTTGAATGCAAATTCAAGTGCCTTTTCTGTGAGGCAACTAAGGAGCTGGACCAGCCGTGACGAATTGCAATTCTTTCAAATTGCATAATGAAACTCGACCACCGCCCCTTAGTTGGGTCTCCAGAAAATATCTGTAATTTAGGTTGCAACGGGTATAACGATCTGTCACTATCAGTGACCGGATAGTGACCGGGCCTCTCTCCTTATTCCTCCTTTGCCTAGACCTACCCCTGGTATTTGAATTGCCACGGGTAAAATCTAGCCTTTCATCATCCTTGGATGGAATGTATTCGTCGAAGGATGATGAAGGAGGGACAGCCGAACACTTTGCCGAATAAATGCCGTCGGCAGGCGTAGCCATCTTTAACCAGCTGTAAAGATTGTCCAATGCAGTCCGTGGATCAATGTCTTCAGCCATCTCTCCCAGCTGGTCGAGTCCACTTTTTTGTTCTGGCTCTTGCCTGCCGACCCCACTTCAGAACCCTCGCTCCCTATCCAGTGAGTGTATGCTGGCCTCTTGCGTGTCCAGCCTATTATCTACTCTGTCCATAAATTTTTCCACCTTGGCAAGAGTTTCCTCAAAACTACCTATCCGCTGGTGATGGTCTTTTGCCTCGGCTTCAACCATCTCCATACGAGGTCCGTAACTGGAAAGACAGTTTGATATGGAGTTGAGTTGAAGGCGAACCGCCTCTCCATCCATACCAATCCGTCTTTCCAAATGGTTTAAACCCTGAATTACTTCTTTCAATGCATCACTCTCACTCACTGGTTTATGTTTGGGTTTGGCAGTGGGTGGCATTTGTATAGATAAAATGCCAGCATCAATTAATCCTTGCCAGTAATCAGCTGGCAAACGGATTTTGGCCAGATCCATGACCGTCAACGGCTCATGTTCGCCGGTCAAGGCTCTGGCACGCAATTCAACAATTCGCTGAATTGATGACTGGCCAATCTTTTCCAACCCAGCCAATTCCTCCTCCGACGCAGTATAAATATTAATCATTGTTGGAAGAGGTACTGGTCTGTTTGAAAACTAACAATTCCAAGTCATATGAAAATTATGGGGGGAAAAATGAACAACAAAATACTGTTGGGATGATTCTTATCTTCAATATAACTGGGCAAATGGGATAGAAATGAAAACAAACACTTTTTTACAATTTAATCAAAATGCATGAACTTCACGAAAAAAAAAATCACACTGAATTGATGAAATATTAATTTCCACGCCGGGGGAGCCTAAAATAGCCAGTATTGGATCTGAATTTGACAGAATACACAAAATGTGACTAAAAAAAATAGTATGTACCTTCAATAAATTGAGAAAAAGCCAAAAATAAATCAAAATTTCCTTTGAATTTCAGCTGCTTTATGTTTCCGGTGTCACGCTTGAAATGACTCTCAAACCAAAAGAAAAAAAATCCAAAATTTCCAATAATTCTCTTAAATCAAAATTCGTACACTAAAAAATATGCCAAAAGATTATTTTCCAAAATAAACTGCTAGAAACGATAACTATGCCGAAAAAATATGAAGAAGAAAGAAAAAAAAATGTAAATTAATTCACCTACCTCAAATCCAAAAAATCCGGCTCCGAATGCCAAACTCCCCAGGAATGAATATAACACACAAGAAAATTTAAAATGGCAAACCCGCGTGCCAATTTTTCACTCGCAGCGCCATTGTTGCAATGGGCGAGTGCATGTGAAAGGTGAGTTAACTTACCTAAATCCTCAAAGCAGGAGACTGGCTCAACTGTACTGGAAGACTGCAGATAGGTAACTGATGACCATACTCCAGGGCGGGCCCAATGACGTCATTATTGGCGGGAACGGTAGCTCATGGAGCCCGTGGAGGTAGAGGGGTGAGCACAACTCACTATCGTCGTCGTGTATCTCCGGGACTCTCGGGAACTCTCCGGCATTCTCCGGAACTCCCCGGTAACGGCTCTCACAACAATAACGATGCCCTATTCATATTTGTAGAGATGTTACCTGTACTAACCTGGGGTTGGTCTAAACTTTCAGTCGCCATGGCCCATGGTTTACTTCCTCTATTAAATGTTAATTAAGAGAAATAACTCTTGTAAGATCCTAACTATACAAGCAACTGTAAAAAATAGTAAGTGAGTATGATCAGGAAAATACCACAATCACAAACCGCAGACAACCCCACGGCACCGCGAGGAAGAGCTGCTCAACCATCACGAGACACCAGGAAGACAAATTAAGCAAAGCAACCAGCTCTCTCTTCCCCATCAAGATGATTGCAATACTAGAAAGGACATAAAGTAACATACAACAAAACATAGAACAATTACAGACTCCCACAATAGGAGTAACAATAAACAAAAAGTCAACAACAACAGAACCACCGCCTTAGAATGGACAGCAGCCTTAGCCACGGGGGGGGGGGGGGGGCTCAAATGCATTTTACTGGTACCAAACCTTCGCCCTAGATTCTGCTGTTGTTGAAGTGCAAGAAATGTTCAGCTCGCATGGAGGCCATCTAACTAATGCAATGTATCATCATGGAGAAACATTCTAATCAAATTAACACACCATGATGAAACAAAGAAAAGGGCTCATGACTCACAGATAGTCAGAGCTAAAGAAAACCTCAAGTTGAACCACGGTGGGTCCAGCTACAGATAAGCATCAGGCATAAACCGTGATTGGGTTTAAAACTAGGCATGCAGACTGTCGCATGATATCCAAGTTATATCCAATCCTTATATAACGTTTTACTATCTTTTTGAATTGATCACTAAAATTAGGTTTTCCAACAATACGTTTGAATTTATAAACTAAATCACCATAAAATATAGGTTCTGATATGCCTTGTTGCAGAAGAGTTTTTAACCCAATATTGTATTTAACAATTAACCCTGGGTGTCTGTGGTAGAATTTAGAAAATGCTTTTCGAATTTTATGATATCTGTAACCTTGTTTTAATAACTTAGCATTTAAAAATAAGTTTCTGTTGTTGAAGTAAACTGGGTTATGCCTATCCGGGGAATTCGGACATGTTTTAGCTGCTCTTCAAAATTTGAAAACTATCTGTAAATGGAGTTGTTTATTTAACAGGAAATGTGCTGGTTTTCAACTATGTGGTATGTGCGACCAGCAAAGGCTCAGACCAGCCTGCGCATACGCGCAGTCTGAGTATGTATATAATAGCAATCCACGGAATCTGCGGTTGTTTACTCCTCGGTTACTAGTAGTAGTCTCTTTCGCAGCCGACTATTTGTGTTCTGTATCATGGACAAACGTGGTCTACCAAGTATCTGGGGCGGACTTGATTTAGCAATTTTTTAGAGTACTCGGCGTACGCCAGGACAGCCACATAAACAAGTAAAACAGGGCACTTTGGAGTACTCCAGAATAAATCAAGCGATACAAAATTTTTCCGCACAAGCAGGCAATGATCGGCCATCTTTTTTGGAACAGGTCACGTGACTGTTCTGTCTACACCACCTCGAAAGACGGAGTACTCCGGCCTACGCCAGCACAGATGTTCCAGCACACTTCATTTCTGTTCTGCCTGTTCAGAGTGGAAGGAGTAAAGAGAACAGCTAAATCAAGTCTGCCCCTGGTCGTTATGATACTAATGCACAAAAGAGGAATGTGAACTTTAGGTATAACATTTCTTACCATTCTTAAGTGTCTGTCGGCACTTTTTTGGTCAATTTACTTGATTACAAAAACACTGCCTACATCCTGCCAACAAAAACTTAATAATTTACTGGTGTAAAACCAAGCATTTTTTTAAAAAAAACACCTTAGTATTGATTAGGCTCAAAATGGTAGAAAACATGTCTCGTTTCTAGAGAAAAAGGTGTCTTCTAGTTTCGCAAGAATGGCAGGACTAGTAGATGTATATATACTCAACTACAAAAGAAACCCATCAATCACTTCTCAGGACAATTATGGAAATCAAAATTAAGAAATGAAAATATATTTATGCCATATTCCATAACAATCAGGTCTGCATCATTTCATTGAATAATGTTTTACTTAAAATTGTTCATTTTGTTCGCCAGTGTTTAGACAAGCGGTCATTTTCATTTCACTTGAGAATGAATATCTCGTTTTCGTCAAAATCAGTGCACTTAAGTTAAATTCGTCAAAAATGGACATGATCCTGTCCTGTAGCAATAACTGCCCCATACCGAGGTCGAACCGAAAGCATGTGACGCCGTACAAAGTTCCTTGGAATCCAGCCCATTTTTAATGGAGAGCAAACTGAAGCTGTCGAAGATTCCGAGGTTGCACTGAATGATCCCGGCCGCGTTGCCAGAGCTCATCTTACGCAGTTTGTTTTGGCTTCTGCACACATTTTGCCTCGTCAGAGAGGGACATACCAGTAATAGGACGAAGTGAACTGATTGAGAATAGATCTCCAGTGAAAACCAATTGTCTGAAACTTGTCAGCTTTCGGTTCGACCTTGTTATGAGGCAGTTATTGCTGCAGGAGATAAATCATGTCCGTTTTTTGGACGAATTTAACTCAAAGTAAGTAAGGATGCAAAGATCAGGAATCGATACAATCAAGTACCACACCTGAAGTTCAAGTGAACTGATTTAGACAAGAACGAGATATCCATTCTCAAAATGATACCTTTAGCACAGATGGTAACGTTAAGCACAGTTAAATCTTATTTCCATATCGTCAGTTCGAAAACTTTTTGCCTATGACCTTTGCTTTTTGCAACAAAGATCAGATGTTTAAATTCTATTACAAGCCTCATAATGATTAGATCTATGTACATTAGTTAAACAGATGAAATACGTTCCAGATGGATCAATTATTTTCTTCGTCACTGCTTCCACTGATCAAAAATCACAAGCATTTGGATCATATGACCTTTATAAAGTAGAAAACCAGCACCAAAATATTCAGATTGTGGGACATTTTGGCAAATATTCACTTTCTCCGGGCCACATAGTGCAGTCAGGGTTCCCACAAACTATAGAAAGTAAAATTCCCTGACTTTAAACCGACTTTTCCCTGACCAATTTGCAAAAATCCCTGACCAAAAACGTCGCTATTTACTTATCCTAATTGGTCAGCTATGAGCATAATTAATAAATGTGTACTCCAATCCTTCCCATCAACAAACCTTAATCACCTCTCAATCAGAATATACTTTATATTTATGGTTCACATTTATGGTTTACTTATTGTTATTCATTTTTTTAAATAATGGATGCATGGATGCTCCAAAACAATGCCAAATATCAACCCTAAGAGTTCTATATTACAGATCATATAAAGATTTGGCCACCCTAGAGTTTGAACATATTGATCACTTAAGAGAGGCATGTGTAACCCCCGCCGATGTTCTTACTGCTTTCATATAAAACTAGAGTTTGATCTTTTGCACCAACCTGGGATATTGAACACTAAGGTCAGCCTCCCAGAAGAGTTGTCAACCCTAAATAGTACCCGTTGTTATAAAAAAAAATCATAAGATGTCCTTGATTTTGACCTCTAGCCCCACCCTGGAACATGGATTCAAAATGTCTGAAGCCATCGCGTGGAAGCCAGCCAAGAATAGAACAAATTGTCCAAATATGAATATCTTCCAAGTTGAACCCTATAAAGCAAGATTTATTGCTAATTCTAGTTCTTGTACGACAACAGAACATTCTAAATTGTTAACCTCGTGTCTTACAGCTGTTAAAAACATGTTATCAAGTACTGTGAAAAGATAAATGAGCGATCCGGTAAAAACCTATTTTAGTCTATTTAAAATTCAGGTGAAATTTTAGATACACTGAAATCTAGAGATTTCATGCGACCAGTTTGTCTACTTATGATTTTTCAACACTTTACACTACTTTACCTCATAATTTAATTAAAAATAAACTTATTGATCTTATTGAATGAACCTTCCAGAGAGAAGGCTCTCCTTACCTTGCATGTAATGACGGAAATGCATTTTTTACCTCAGAAAAACCTAAAAATTATCATGCATGGTCATGTCAAAAAGTATGTGATGCGCTGACCTTTTTGTTGGACAACGTTTTTATTCGATTTGGCACCAAGCATAGACAAGTAGTTGGGATTCCTATGGGCATTAATTGTGCTGCCCTGGTCGCAGATTTATTCCTGTTTTGTTATGAGAGGGACTTTATGATTTCTCTTTCTGATGAGAAGCAGGCGTACGTTATTTATGCGTTAAACGCTACATCCTGATATTTGGACGATATTTTAAACATTAATAATGTTTATTTTGACAATATGGTAAGTCAAATATACCCTTCAGAGCTCCAACTTAATTAAGCCAATACCTCTGATACCGAAGCTGCATTTTTAGATTTGCATTTGTCTATTTCTAATGATATAGTGTTTACCAAAATTTATGATATACGTGACGACTTTGATTTTGAAATTGTCAATTTCCCATTTTTAGATGGTGATGTTCCTCGCTCTACATCCTATGGAGTCTATATTTCTCAAAGTAAGTAAGGGTGCAAAGATCAGGAATCGATACAATCAAGTATTACATCTGACCCAGAATACCAATGGGAAAGTGACAAACTCAGAGTTACACACCACACACGAGAGCCAAGAGCCCTTTCCCAGCAGGTGACCAAAAAGCACAAATAAACAGACGCGCACAAAAAAATAGCAAACACAAGACAGAACAAAACCAAAAAACAGATCAACAGAATAAGTACCGCCTTGGAACGGTCAGTAAAACATTTTTATTCGATGTGGCACCACGCTGTAGGTCGACTCATTCGTTTTGTTAGAGCATCTAGCTATATTACTGACTTCAACACTCGCAATAAATTGTTAACTCAGAAACTTCTTAAACAATGCTATCGGTATCATAAACTTCGCAAAACCTTTTCTAAATTTTATAGACTATACAATGATCTGATATCTAAATTCCAAGTTGGAATTTAATCTCTCTTACGCAATGGACTTTCGGAACCTGAATTCTATGGTGACTTGGTGTATAAATTAAAGATTGTTGGCTCTAAAAAAATTCAGCGCAGTTCATTAAAATAATGTCCCATTATAAAAAGATTGGCTATAACATTAATGTATTGCAACAGACTGCATGCTTGGTGGTCAACCCTATCACGGTTGGCAACTTTGCTTTCCTCTTTAATTGCAAGCCAGTGGGTCGGACTTCAGACTCTATGACGGTTCCGACTTAAAGACTTATCTATTGATGAGATGGTAGGCGCCTGATGCTTTGGCTGTTTGTCGGGCCCACCGGGGTTTACCTGTTGGATTTCGTTAGCTCCGGTAGTTCAGTTTATTTACTGTTGAGTCCTTATCTTGGCTTATATGTTCTAGGAGATGATGCATTGATAAGTTAGGGGTCTTTCGTGCAAACCAAACATCAATATGTCTTGATCCACATCTGAACTAAGGGTGAGGTTGGTGCACCGTTAAACCGGTTTAAGCCCTCCAGTAAAATATTTTACTGACCGTTCCAAGGGGGTACTTCTTTTGTGGATCTTTTATGTTTTTTCTGTCTTGTGTTTGCTATGCATATGTATGCGTCTGTTTATATATGCCTTGTGGTCACCTGCTGGGAAAGGGCTGACCTCTTGGCTATCGATTTTGGTGTCTAGCTGTGAGTTTGTTACTTTCCCATTGGTATCCTGGGTCAGGTGTGGTACTTGATTGTATCGATTCCTGATCTTTGCACCTTTACTTTCTTTGGTCAGATACCTGCATAATTCAGAAAATTTGATAATCACTTTGAAGGTATCCCAGATTTTGACCTCTAGCCCCATTCTTGGTAATCAACCCAAAGGTTTGAGGTCACACAGAGAAAGACAGTCCTAAATAATACCTGATGTTCGAAAACCAGTGTATTCTATAAAAGAAAAGAAGAAATATCGTGCGATGTCCTGAGTTTTGACCTCTAGCCCCACCCTGTGGCATTGACCCAAGAGTCATAAGATGTCGGGTGAAAGCCTACAAAAAATGGAACAAATTGTCCAAATATGAATGTATTCTAATACATGTAAAAGGTTTAATAGGTATCTACATAACTCAGAAAAACAGAATAGCACTTTTTAAAAGTTTCCTAGATTTTAACCTCCAGCCCAACCAGGGAGGAGCAGGAACCCTGGGGTCTGCAGTCATGATTTAAATGCCAACCCTGCAGGGTAACTATGGTCCAAATATGAATGGTTTCATTGAGATATACACCGCTTGAGAAAGTTTAACCTAAACTTTGTAATACATTTAAAAATTGCCCTAGACTGTGACCAGGGTAACTATGGTCCAAATACCTTGCTTTCTGATAAGTGGCTGCTGAAATATACACCACTTCTGACTTGAGAAACATTAAACAAAACTTTGTCGCAAATTCCATTAAAATCTGGGGGAAGGAATTTAAATGAACTAACCTATCAAATAACAAAACTAAACTGCAGTCGATGGTACACCATCGCATATACCCTCCTTTTCTATCTTTGACCTTTACCTTGCCCAGTATCCTCTACATCATGTGACCTATGCACCTGCAAAGTTTGAAGTTGCTATGGACAACGGTTTAGGAGGAGATGCAATTACAAGCAAATACATTATCTGACCTTTGACCTTGGCATCAAGGTCACATTAAATATTGACAAGCAACCTCTACATCATGTGACCTATGCACCTGCATCGCTCTACTTCTGATTCTAAAATTCCCTGACTTTTGCCAAAATTTAAATTTCCCTGACTAAACTCAAAATTCCCTTACTTTTCCCTGACCCTGATTTTTTTTCATTTTTCCCTTACTTTTCCCTGACCCTGGGATCCCTGGCAGTCGGTAACGTGTCTGGCCAAGGATGCGTGTCTGACTGCAGATCCAGGGGTCGCAAGTTCGATTTCGGCCCAGTCCATACTTTTGTAGAGATTGATCATGAAATAATTTTATGGTCATTCTCCTACCTTCCATTGATCATTCAGGAAGGTTTGTTGTCAGTTGCATGCGAAAGTATGTGGGTGAAGTACTGGTTAACTACTTGTTCAAGCTTGCTCAGGAAAAAGTGTGGTTAGGTGAATTGGCCGTCCCACCATGACATAGTTGTTCGTATGGGACGTAAAGCAACACTACAGACAAACAAATAACCATTTCCACACTGGTATATACTCAACTACAACAGAAACCCATCAGCCACTTCTCGGGGCAATTATGGAATTAAGATATGAAAATTTATCTATACCATATTCCGTAGCAATCAGTTCTCCATCACTTCATTGAATAATGTAACATTTTTACTTAAATCTGTTTATGCTATTCGCCAGTGTTTAGACAAGGGATCATTTTCAAAAATGACAAGTTTTTCACTTGAGAATCAATATCTCGTTCTCGTCTAAATCATTTCACTTGAGTTTAATTCGTCCAAAGCAGACATGGCGCTCTCCTACAGCAAAAAACTGCCTCATAACGAGGTCGAACCAAAAGCATGTGACGCCACTCAACGGTTTTGGGAATCCACGTCCATTCTTAATGGAGAGCAACCTGAAGCTGTCGAAGATTCCGAGGTTGCACTGAAAGATCCCGGATGCGTCGCTAGAGCTCATCCAACAACTGCTCTATTGTATTGAGATCCGGGAGTACTTAACTTGTTTTGGCTTCTGCACACGCTTGATTGTTTCGTCAGGGAGGGACATACCGGTTATTGGACGAAGTGAACTGATTAAGACTAGAACTCAGGTGAAAACCAATTGTCTGAAACTTGTCATTTTTTGAAATGACCCCTTGTCTATACACAGGCGTACAGCATAAACGGGCTTAAGTAAAACTGTTACATTATTCAATTATTTGATGCATAATTGATTGTTGAAGAATATGATATAAAATATTTTTTGATTTTTTAATTATTTTACCGTAATTGCCCTAAAAAGTGAATGATGGGTTTCTTTTGTAGTTGAGTATATCAATGTCGCTTTGCCGGTATTTACATGTATTGTCGGTATATCATATGATGGTGCCCTGTCATTACACAGCGGATGTGGTAGGTATTTTTTATTTTTGTTGGTGTTAATACTATATAGAAAAACATGCCGTATACCTTACGAACTATAGAATTCAATATTTTTAAGTATTCAGCATGTTAATGGTCTTTAGCATAAAGGAGGGTCTATATGAGGGGTCTGGTATCCACTATTGATTAAAAATTATCCCATTATTCTTCTCATTAAAATTTTGGGTTATTCATTTAAATAAGACCAATTATTCATTAATAGCAAGAAAGGTGGCAAAGAAATCTGATTATTCACTATACATTAATTTTTCTTCAATTTATAAAAAAATAGGATAATTCATTAACTTTTAGGCCCTCATTATTCACTATTCATCATTATTTTTGCTCTTTATTCACTATTCATTATAAAAAAGGTCATTATTCACTAATCATTATACCCCATCCAGATCTTCATTCAGGAAAAGATTCGAGTACCCATCCTGAGGGTAGGTAAAAAAATTAATTTTCCACTTTTACGTGATACAATTTTAATCTGGGTATATTCAATTCACTCTATCCATGCACAAGTCATCCTCTTGTCTCAAAGCTTCGCAAAGGTGTAACTTATAGATAGTTAAACTTGTTTTATGAGAAAAGGAAGGGGGGGCGGTACAGATTGATAAACTGAAAGAAATGCAGCCCAGATAAAAAAAAATCACATAAATGTAAAATATTAAAAAAAACTGACCTACCCTACGGATCCGTACTCGAATCTATTTCAAAACGCTTTCATAAATAGGCATGTACAAGCTGAATACTTAAAAAGATTAAATTATATAGTCCAATAGGGATACGACATGTTTTTCTTTAAAGTATTATTACCAACAAAAATGAAAACACCTACCACTTTCGCTGTTTAATGACAGGGCGCCGCCATTTTATTCCAAATAGGCATATGCGGTACCGGCAATAAGCGTAAATACCAGCAAAGCAACGTTTACATTTACCAGTGTGATTTGGCCGATGACCAATTCGGCCCATAACCATTTCGGCCTATAAAAGTAAATCAAATACACCCTAAAGAAAAGCTGGAAGAACTCCATGCAAGGCATATCCATCAAGAGAACACGATTCAATATTGTAACATGTTTGTGATAATGTGAGGTGTTTATGCTAGTGGCTCTAACACGTCTGATGTCTTGTTACTGTCAATGTTCAGTGACTTTCCTCGAAGTGCCATGAGTTGGTCTTCAGTGAGTGATTGTGTTATTTCCTGATCATACTCTTAATGACAAAGCCCATATTCTGACATGACCACAAGTTTGATTAAAGTAGTCAGTATGAAATTTACATGACTAAGTTAAAGTGCCCAAACGTGCAAACTGACAGGTGGCGGCCATATTTTGGTGGCCATCTTTAACTTTTTGTTTATTGTTACTCCCATTGTGGGAGTCTGTATTTGTTCTATGTTTTGTTGTACGTTACTTTATGTCAATTCTAGTATTGCAATCATCTTGATGGGGAAGAGAGAGCTGATTGCTTTGCTTAATTTGTCTTCCTGGTGTCTCGTGATGGTTTAGCGACTCTTCCTCGCGGTGCCTAGGGGTTGTCTGCAGTTTGTGATTATGGTATTTCCTGATCATACTCACTTACTATTTTTGGTAATCTGAAAAAGAACATATTCAATCTTGGGCGAGCGTTAGATAAAAGTAATCGATATACGAAATGGAGGACACCGGGTAATAAATGACTAAAGTAGAGTGTCCCCAAGTGCAAACTGATAGGGGGAGGCCATGTTATCGACCATCTTGGTTATCAATCGCGGACAAATTCTTTTGTTTGTTTGTTTGTTTGTTTGGTGCTTAACGACGCATCAACCCTTGTGGGTCATTAGCGTCAGACGATATTAAACTAAACATGATGTGGATGGAAAGAGTAGAAATTTGTAAGATAAAATAAAAGGAATGATAATGATGAGTTTGTATAATGATAATAAGTTGCAATACGATTGTTGACAGGAGAGACCACGTACAATATCTGACAGTTTCAAAGAGCTATTCAGATAACTGTACATGTTCTTTAACTGAACAGAATACAACATAATATAATCTGTATTATGGTCTGATACAAATGTAAAACAAAACATGATTTTAAAAATAGCAATTAGATTTTGTTAAAAAGATTTATTTGTCTTAAAAATGTCATAATAATATCAATATGTATATCTTGAAATAATTCTTTCATGTTATAAACATGGAAGGAATTATTTCTTACTTGTTCAAAGTCGCCACATTCCAAAAGGAAGTGACGTACAGTGACATGGTGCGTCGCAACCAACACATTGTGGCTGCTCTTCACCTTGTAGTAAGTATGAATGAGTGACTCTTGTATGACCTAAGCGGAGTCGATCTAAAACTACTTCTACTTTTCTAATGTTTCGAACAACTGATTGATATTCACCAATAGTTGGTTTGATGTCAAGAAGTTTATTTCCAATGCTGTTATTCCATGAAGTTTGCCATTCTTCCAAGATATATTTATTGATAGATGGCTTAAAATTAGAACATGAAATCTTAAACAAAGTTGGTTCTAATGAAAGCGATGTTTTTGCTTGCTTTTCTACCATCTCATTCCCTTGGATACCTATATGACAAGGAATCCAACAGAGAACAACTTCTTTATAAGTTAAAAGCTCATGACATTTTTCTAAAAGTTTCTGAATCTGTGGATTCTTTGAACTGGTATGGTTCATTGCTTTCAATACAGAAAGCGAGTCAGGAAATATAATAAATTTATTGTTTGCATCACAAGTGCTAATGAAATCTAGAGCTAGATCAACTGCTTTGGCTTCAGCAGTGAAAATTGGTGAGTCGTCAGGTATACGTTGCATATAACTATCGTTATCTGATATAACAGCACAACCAACCTTTGAGTCTTCCTTTGACCCATACATCAAGCTGGAATATTTGGTGTAAAATGTTTTTCAATATTTTGTAGTTTGATACTGGCAGATTCTAAGAGTGGTGAAATTCTGATGCCAAATGATTTAATAGCTTTAGGTTTTTGTTCATTTAAATCAACATAATTTGGTGGGAATGTAACTTCATAGGCAGGATTTGATGGGTTAGCAGCAAGTCTTACAGCATATTGCAAAGAGAGTTTCTCTCTTCGTGAGTATAGTGATGGTTCATCTGCTTCCACATAGAGACTAGCAACAGGAGAAGTTCTAAAAGCCCCTAAAGCTAATCTAAGTCCTTGGTTATGTATAGGATCAAGCATTTGAAGATATGATTTTCGTGCAGAGCCATATATAATACAGCCATAGTCTAATTTTGACCGGACTAGAGACCGATACAGCTTGAGAAGTGTAGTTTGGTCTGCACCCCAAGAAGTATGGGAAAGCACTTTTAAAAGATTCAATGCTTTTAAACATTTAGCTTTGAGATATTTAATATGGGGTATAAAACTGAGTTTTCTGTCAAATAAAATGCCACGGAATTTAGATTCCTCAACAACTGAGATAGGTGATCCATATAAATGTAAAACCGGATCATCATGTTGCTTGCGCAACTGACAGAAATGTACACACTGTGTTTTTCATTTGGAAAACTTAAAGTCATTGCTTGTTGCCTAATTTTCAATCCTATTCAAATTTTGTTGAAGTTGACGTTCAAATAAAATCTTCGCAATTGACCCGTTAAGCCACTGCCTTCCAGGAATATTTTATAAAAGAAAAAATATATAAGATAATGGACACGTGGTTGGCATCAGAACGATACTATAGAACGAAGATATTAGAAGTATTTTTTTTACATTTTCAGCTTCCTGGGGCTTAGCATGACAAGACCAATTAGAAACACCGGGCCGTGTTTCCCCTCGGCTCTACCCCGTCAAAGAGGCCGAAGAGACGTGTTGAGTCATACAGAATTTTATACGCCCATATTCTGCATGCTCTCAGTCTTCCAGGCCATCCCCTTCGAGTTACCGAGAAAGCCACCCACGGTGAACAGATGGGACTCTACTCTTGGCACTCCCAGAGGAGACAAGTATTACAACCAATATCGTCCCCTGTGTGAAGTGTGCCCCAGAGACCACGGCAAGGTGGTAGAGTCGCTCCAGGGCGCAGACAAATTCAATATTCAAACTTGAACAAGAGTTTGATGAAAGCAATTCATATATAAAATTTGGAATACATCTGATTAAAAATGAATAAGTTAGAGTGACCATGACAACAGACAATGATATATGGCTGCCATTGTGTCTGCCATCTTGATTATCGTTCGTCGGACAAAACCCTTATTCGAACTTGAGAGTTTGATGGAAGCCATCCATGAGACGTTTCTTTTACGCAAACAAAACATGTGTTTGATAGGTAAACAATGATTACTTTCATTTTTCGGGGGTTATATATCCTTATGTCTCACTCCCTATAATTCGAACTTCCAATACTTCGAAATAAACATGTAGTCCCTCGGACTTCGAATTGACGAGATTCTACTCTATATGGTATGTTATCGTTATTTGTTTTTATTCCTCTGTTATGATATTTCGCAAAAGTTAGGAACCCTCCATGTGAGCTACACATTGTTTTGTGTAAAGACACCAGTACAATCTAGGGCGAACGTTTTGTCAGGAAAATATAATTGAGCGCGGATCTGAGAAAAGGGTCCTTAAGGCATCCCAGCAATTATTTCATAATTTATTTTTGAAAAACACTTATAATGAAAAATATTCACATGCCTTTAAAATTACCACGAAAATGTTCATATCACTTGATGTCATAAGGGAAGCAAATGTTTCTCATCAAATTTAAAGTTTTGTATGCTGCCTGTCGCCATGTCAAAATTAGGCCATAACACCTACAATAATTCATAATGAAGAGTGGGTCACTTTAATTGCCTATAAAACAACGTAGAAAGTATAAATTCATACATTTTCATTTGCAATTACTTTATAATATCGATAACGCTCTTGAATACATTACATTTGTTAAATGATTAAACTGAGTCAAACTACTACGGCAATTTGGGGTTCGTCACCCACTCCGGTAGTATAGTAAAATTACTTTCAAATAAAGATTGACATAAATGAAAACTTTCGAATATATTTGCGTCGAGTTTGCATCGGCTAGTTAACAACCTCTGTCACTGTCTGTGTTGTTTTGCCAAAACGGAGATAGAATCAGTTTTTAAATGTGTTTTTTACAACTATCTAAAAAATTGTCAATTACGGTCCAGTCATAATTATACGGTTTTGTCATTGATTAATTATCCACGATGACTAAACCGTAATTAGTTATTTCATGTTTAGGCATCAAACGTTAAAGTTTTCATATAATTTTTAAGCAAAAAGATACAATGTGAATTTGATGAACACAAATCAATCGGAACCCAATCATTTTTGGACGTTTATCTGTGATTAAATGAAAGAGAACGTTACCTTCACACCGGAAAATGTGACGAGACCCTGGTAGTTAAATGTCCACAGTGAGCACTCTGGCGTCATATTAGATTTAACGTTCTTCTTGACGTCACGTTCCAAACCGGATTACATATGTTGCCTGAAACCTCAATATAATCGTTAATATTGAATGTAACTGCTTCAAAGTTCAAGGAAATGCTCTTAAGAGATAGTACTTTGCAGCGGCAACATTAGCTAGATGTTTGATGAACACAACCTTAAGGTACCTTTTGTCATATCCTGGCCAATATGTAAACTACATGTGATAAGGCAGTGATTCTGCTGCTGGTGATTCATTGTTTGCTGTTGCTCCAATTTCGCATGGGAGTTTGGTGCTGGATATTTGCTGTTGGTATGGGAGTTTTATGTTGGGTCTTTGGTGTTGGTATGGGAGTCTTATGTTGGGTCTTTGGTGTTGGTATGGGAGTTTTTTGTTGGGTCTTTGCTGTTGGTATGGGAGTTTTATGTTGGGTCTTTGGTGTTGGTATGGGAGTTTGGTGTTGTGTCTTTGCTGTTGGTATGGGAGGTTTATGTTGGGTCTCTGCTGTTGGTATGGGAGTTTAATGTTGAGTCTTTGTTGTTGGTATGGGAGTTTTATGTTGAGTCATTGTTGTTGGTATGGGAGTTTTATGTTAGGTCTTTGGTGTTGGTATAGGAGGTTTATGTTGGGTCTTTGCTGTTGGTATGGGAGTTTTATGTTGAGTCTTTGTTGTTGGTAAGGGAGTTTTATGTTGGGTCTTTGTTGTTGGTATGGGAGTTTTATGTTGGGTCTTTGTTGTTGGTATGGGAGTTTTATGTTGGGTCTTTGCTGTTGGTATAGGAGTTTTATGTTGGGTCTTTGCTATTGGTATGGGAGTTTTATGTTGGGTCTTTACTGTTGGTATGGGAGGTTTACGTTGGGTCTCTGCTGTTGGTATGGGAGTTTTATATTGGGTCTTTGCTGTTGGTATGGGAGGTTTATGTTGGGTTTCTGCTGTTGGTATGGGAGGTTTATGTTGGGTCTTTGCTGTTGGTATGTGAGTTTTATGTTGGGTCTTTGCTTTTGGTATGGGAGGTTTATGTTGGGTCTTTGCTGTTGGTATGTGAGTTTTATGTTGGGTCTTTGTTTTTGGTATGGGAGTTTTATGTTGGGTCTTTGCTATGGTTTGGGAGTTTTATGTTGGGTCTTTGCTGTTGGTGTAGGAGGTTTATGTTGGGTCTTTGCTGTTGGCATGGGAGTTCTATGTTGGGTCTTTGCTGTTGGTATAGGATTTTTATGTTGGGTCTTTGCTGTTGGTTTGGGAGTTTTATGTAGAGTCTTTGCTGTTGGTATGGGAGGTTTATGTTGGGTCTTTGCTGTTGGTATGGGAGGTTTATGTTGGGTCTTTGCTGTTGGTATGGGAGTTTTATGTTGGGTTTTTGCTTTTGGTATGGGAGTTTTATGTTGGGTCTTTGCTGTTGGTATAGGAGTTTTATGTTGGGTATTTGCTGTTGGTATGGGAGTTTGATGTTGGGTATTTGGTGTTGGTATGGGATTTTTATGTTGAATCTTTGCTGTCGGTATTGGATTTTTGTGTCCATGGTCTTTGCTGTTGGTATCTGAGTTTGGTGTTGGGTTTTTGCTGTTGTTATGTGAGTTTTATGTTGAATCTTTGCTGTTGGTATGGGAGTTTGATGTTGGGTCTTTGCTGTTGGTATGGGAGGTTTATGTAGGGTTTTCGCTGTTGGTATGGGAGCTTTATGTTGGGTCTTCGTTGTTGTTATGTGAGTTTTATGTTGAATCTTTGCTGTTGGTATGGGAGTTTGATGTTGGGTCTTTGCTGTTGGTATGGGAGGTTTATGTAGGGTTTTCGCTGTTGGTATGGGAGCTTTATGTTGGGTCTTCGTTGTTTGTATGGGAGGTTTATGTTGGGTCTTTGCTGTTGGTATGGGAGTTTTGTGTTGGGTCTTTGGTGTTGGTATAGGAGTTTTATGTTAGGTCTTTGCTGTTGGTATGAGAGTTTTATGTTGGGTCTTTACTGTTGGTATGGGAGGTTTATTTTGGGTTTTTGCTGTTGGTATGGGAGTTTTATGTTGGGTCTTTGCTGTTGGTATGGAATGTTTATGTTGGGTTTTTGCTGTTGGTATGGAAGTTTGATGTTGGGTCTTTGCTGTTGGAATGGGAGTTTTGTGTTGGTTTTTTGCTGTTGGGTCCACGCATGATTATTTTCTTTTCTGTAGCATGTTCCTCCAGTTATTTCAGAACCACCAAGCGTTAAGGCGTTTATAACTCATAAAACATATTTTTATAACTGACATAAAACTTTAATAAAACTATATACAACTTTTAAGGTGGAGGCTAGCAGCAACTATTGCCGTTTTAGTTTTCTAGATCTCAATAGAGGACTTAGTCGCATTAACTCAATGAATCTCAATAAAGGACTCAGTCGCATTAACACAATGAATCTCAATAGAGGACTTTGTCGCATTAACACAATGGATCAAATTAGAGGACTTCGTCGCATTAACACAATGGATCTCAAAAGAGGACATAGTCGCATTAACACAATGGATCTAAATAGAGGACTTAGTCGCATTAACACAATGAATCTAAAAAGAGAACTTAGTCGCATTAACACAATGGATTCTGCATCTCAATATAGGACTTAGTCGCATTAACACAATGGAATGAAATAAAGTCCTGAGCACATTATATAGAGAGTGAGCCCCGTCTTAAGAGGTCACTCAAAAATAGGCAAACAAAGGTTTTAAAGAGAAGTGGTAGCTTAGTGAAGGTAAAAAGAATTGCAGGAGCATTCTGAAATACTTTTGACCTGCATCAACTAAGCAAATATCAGTCTAGAATACATATTTGGGGTATTTCATTGAGTGACCGCTTAAGACAGGCCCTACTGAATGCCTACTTATAGCAGGATGCTGTCAGAATTTTCAGAGTTTAATTTTTAAAAGTTTTTTTCACCTTTTATCACAATTTTAGGCTGCGCTATGCACGTGTCCTCAACATTCCAAGCTTCGGCCCTGTATAGGATCTATTTTTCTCCCACCTTTGCCCATGTAAGATAGACTGTCAGCTCATGTAAGAAATTTCTATCTTACATGACCACGTGACTGCTTTCTTACATGGGCAGAGTTAAATATTCTTTTATTTCGAAAAAGGATACTTAAAGGACCAACATGTTGCGCCTAGGTAACCCAAAGGCACCAAGCAAGGGTAAGCGTTACTAACTGACGTCATACAACGTTAATGACGTCACCGAACGTGCACCGCGTGACGAAAACGGCAATGCGACGCTAATGGCACAGGGAGCCAAGCAGGATTTTATTTTGCATTTTACAACTCAACTAATGCTCCAATCGTAGTTTCCATTGAAAAACAAGGTGCAAACTACGTTTACACCCATTTTAATACCCAATAAAAACACTCGTGAACTCAGAAATAATATTAATGTAACGAGTAAAATGTTAGAATTTTCACGTTTTTTGGACTTTTTATGCTCGGACAAAAAACCTTCGAAAAAGTGGGAGAAAAACAATCCATCATGAGCCTGTCCATGTAGGATAGAGATATCTCACCCGAGGGGTCGGAATTTAAACCAGGGACGAGGCTTGCCGAGTCCCTGGTTAAATTCCGACCCCGAGGGTGAGATATCTCTATCCTACATGGGCACTCATGGTGGATTGTTATAATCTTTTAAGTACTTGTTATTGTCAAATTTGTCTAACCGCTTGTCTGAAATCATTAACTTCAAATTTGATGTTAAATCTTGATAGCTGCTGACCAACCTCAGGTAGTTACTTGGCAAGAATGAAAGTTCCTTCACTACTGTCGACATCAGTTTACTCATGCTATATTTTTCGGCGAAAAGTAATAGAGAAATTGTCCTTTCGATTTCAGGATACAAACAACCACCAGGAAGAAATATTATAGCGTTTGTAACTTGTTTGCACAAAATACCTTCAGTTTCGAGCAAGACGGTATCCATCTGATATTCATGAGCATACTCGTAGATCTTGGTTATCATATCGACTGAAAAATAAAAACAAAATACAAATATACCTAAGTCTGCTCAATAATTTCCATTTTAAATGAGTTTTGCTGTAAAAGATTGCTATCCGTATTTCTGTAAGATTGATAAAAGGTTATATTGAACTCATTGTCTTGCTCAAGTATACAACACAGTGGCTCTGTTGGCGGTCAGCCTCGAACCAGCAATCCTTCGATCCACAATCTAACGCTCTATGAACTAAGTCACTGCACTCCCCATAAAATATTTGTGACAAATGCCAAATCAGTAATCTGAGACCATTTTATTTTCAAACCAAAATCATTCAGTTTGCCATATATGAACTCACTCCATCGTTAAATGAACGAAGGATTCACGTTATGAGTGAGATTCTTTATAAGGGACCTTGAACTTTGATACCAAACTGATTTGGCAAGCATAATTACTAAAATCATAAATCCATCCTCTAGTTCAGAAAACAGAGCTCAAAAAGGCTGATTGTACAGTTTTAAGAAGATGTTAAACTTGAAAATAAGGTGACCTTTAAAAAAAATTCAATGCCACTAAAGTCTTATAAATACTTCATTTGGCTACAATGATACAGCAAAAAGTTTAGTTTGAATCCGTTGTTCAATGTAAGGGATATAATACAGAAACTTTATTTTTTATTGTGTGGCTCTTCCTTACTGCACCACGGGTTTGTCTTCAGTTTTTGATTGTGGTAATTCCTAATAATACTCACTATATTTGTTAAAAATTTGACATTTCAAAGTGCTGGTGTAACCTTGAAAATAAATTCAAGGTCAATAAAATCTAATCAATATCTAACAATTTATATATGTAAGGTTGGTTAAAATTAAATCACTGGTTCAGAAGATAGTGAGCTGAAATGTCTGATTTCTAGTCTTTAGATGATAATAACTTTGAAAATTAGGTCAAGGTCACCAAAATCTAATGAGCTCTTCCTACTCTGCTTATAACTTTTCTATGTAGGTAAGGGTAAAATTACCCACTGATTCAGAAGACAGTGTGCCAAAAAAGATGGCTTAGGATGGTGACCTTGCAAATAGGTCAATGTCATCACAATCTAATTAACTCTTATTGTGTCGCAAGAAAACAATATATAGGATTGTTCCTATTCATTGTTTGGTTCAATAAATAACTTACCAAAACCCTGTTTTTGTCGGAATTTGACATTTCATCGTACTTGCATGACATTGAAATAAGTTCAAGTTCACCAAAATCTAATCAACTCTTAACTCCTCTTATTATTACATGTATGTGAGTTTGGTTAAAATCGGACCACTGGTTGAGAAGAAAGTGTGCATAAGTGGCCGATTGAAACAGTCTATATAGGATATTGACCTTACAAATTAAGGTAAGGACAACAAAATTAAGTAAACTTTTCTATCCTCCCAAGACTATTATTATGCAAAAAGTAAGTGAGTATGATCAGAAAATACCACAACCACATACTGCAGACCAACTTATGGCATCGCGAGGAAGAGCCACAGAACATTTATAGTAACAATACATCTGTAAGACAATACTAGCAAAGCAACCAGCTTTCTCTTCCGCTTCAAGATGATAGCAAAACTAGCAAATCGAATCAAATTAACACATTATGATGATACAAAAGAAAAGGCTCATGTTTCACAGATAGTTAGAGCTAACGAAAACATCGCGTTGAGCTACGGTGGGCCTAGCAAACGACTGGTTCAGAAGATAACGCACTGAAACCCTATATGGATATTTCAACGTGCTTGTGTGACCTAAAAATAAGGCCAATGTAACCAAAATCTAATCAACTCGTTCCTACCTCCCATCAATATATATGTACAAGTTCAATTAATATCCATTGACTGGTACGTGCGGAAACGATGCTACACAGACACCAACGCCAACTGGATCCACACCTAAAACAATTCGCCCCCTCTCTTCAGTTGGGCATATTTTGTACGAGACAAATGTGTTGCACACACATTTGGGGATATCTGTTAATGCTAGAGCATAGAAAATAAAAAATATCAATGCACTCGGTGAATTATATTCTTTCATAATAGATCAAATGAATGGAAGGAACTAATGCAATAGTGTACGTTAAAAATGCGAAGATCTTCCGCTGAAGAAGAATAATAGAAATATATGCAAACGTATATACTGGCTAGTGTAAAGCCACAGTTACAATATCTTATGATTCATCAATCAAAATTTGTGTCAACTAGTAATGTAAATCCTTCTTCAGTTTTACTGCATCCTTCATCAGTCATGAAAGCATAAACAAGGGGTGTTATCATTTAAACAGGTTGTTGAACAGAATGATTAGCTGCATACCCTGCAGAAATGGTGATTATTTAATTGTGGTAGTCCAAATATTTGTGTAAACTGTCGGAGAAACAGGGGTTTCCTCTATGATTGCGCGACGATGGGGTCAGGCCTCAAACTCAATGACGGCTCTGACGTAAAGCTTTGAACCGTAGGTTGGTGTCTGATGATTGTATTTTGCTGGGCCCACTGTGACTCAACTTGAGGTTTTTTTTAGCTCTGGCTATCTGTGAGCCGTGGGCCCCTATCTTTGTTTTATCATAGTGTTTTGATTAGATGAGATTGTTTCTCTGTGATGATACATTGCATTAGCTAGGAAGTCTCTATGCGAGCTTAACAAGTTTTGTGTTGTAACGACAACAAATCTAGGGCGTAGATGTGGCGCCAATGAAATGCACTTAAACCCCAAGTGGATTAGACTGCTGTCCGTTTTAAGGCGGATGTTCTTTTTTGTTGATTCATTGTTTTATTTACCGTTCATTGTCTGTGCGGATTCTGTGCTGGGTTCTTGTTTTAATGCATTACTCAGTGTCCTTTGTACTCTATGTTTGCCTTCATCTTGAAGAGGAAGAGAGAGCTAGTTACTTTGTCTTCCTGATATTTTACTGACCGTTCCAAGGCGTTTTTTTTGTGTGTGGATCTTTTATGATTTATTTCTGTCATGTGTTTGCTATGTCTTTGTACGCGTCCGTTTATGTGTGCTTTGTGGTCACCTGCTGGGAAAGGGCTGACCTCTTGGCTCTCGTTTGTGGTGTCTAACTGTGAGTTTGTCACTTTCTCATTGGTCAGGTGTGGTACTTGAATACATCGATTCCTGATCTTTGCACCATTACTTACTTTGTAACGGTAACTATTCGATGACACTCCCTCACGATGTCATGAGTTGGTCTGCAGTGTGTGTATGTGGCAGTTACTGATCAAACTCACTTGCCTTGTTATATATAACTCATGTAGACAGCAAACAGCCAACATAAAAAATGATATACCTATGAGATCATGGAGTGATAAGACAGGTATAAATAAAATATCAAGCAGTGTGTACCATAGAAGTCTTTCTTAATTCTTGGATGAATATGCAACAGCATATCCAGGAAGGGCTCATATTCTTTTCCACTCATTTTGATACAACGGGCATTCCTTTCCTTAAATTCTGACTTGAACATTTTGTCGAAGACAGGTGACATTACAGACAAAAGCCATTTCGAAACATAGAGGGACTTTCCATTATCAAACTTTAACTCGACTTCGTCTTCTTCTACTGGACACACCCCTTTAGTAAATGGATTGCTCGCATCAAACTCAGTTACTTCGCCGTCTTCAGTTGTTTCTACCCCTAAACGAGCTTTCTTGGCTTTCTGAAAGTATAAAGCATCGGTTCATATTCAGGTAGTCTTTTATTTCAAAAAAAAAAATTAAGTCAGCCACATATTAGTTGTTATGAATTGAGGATATTAGTTGTTACGAATTGGAGACAGCATCCGAACTATTGAATCCTGACGATTCAGACACGGGAGCATCCTAACTCCCATGCAATGGAGACAAACTTCCTGAATATCAAGCCTAAAACTAAGTCAAAAACGGCCATAGATCAGTCAAACGTTTGCAGATGACCTCCAAATTCGAATTTGACAGGTATTTTAAATGCTTTATCCTTCTGTAAACCTTGTTTTAAATTGATGCATCCCTCCAAAAAATTTTGACCGCAACCAAGTGTGACGTCAGGACGACGACGACGTCGACGACGCCGACGGAGTCATGATCACTATGCTTCGCAGGCGACACAACGAATGTGAAAAGTCGTTTGACCGATATATTTCTACCGATGAGACAATAGAATTTTAAGCTAGGAGAAAAAGATAGAAATTAAAACAAAAATCAGAATGGAAATAAAAACATGAAAACAGAAAAGAAATTTAAACAATGAAATTGAAATTGAAATTTTAACAAGAAAACAGAAAAGAAATTAAAACATAAATCATACTGGAAATTTAAACACTTATACCGAAGTTATATCGAACTTACGAGATTATAAGTCAATTTAACGATGTATTTCAGCAAATATGAACAAACGCGGTTTAATTCCTATTCTGTTTCCCTGTATTATTTCTGTTCTCGAAGAAAGAAAATGTCCTTCAGGGTTTCGGTTACGCAGGGACTAAATACGTTCTTTTCCTGGATATAAAAAATGACTGGGTTTTATTTTCGAGGGAAACTCTGAAAGCCAGCCTCCAACTTCTTTCATTATAAATTTCTAAAACAAAACAATTCTATTGAAAATAAAGATTTTACAAACCTCGGGCTGGTCTAAACTTCTATCGGCCATGTTTTACTTCCTCCTTCCAATTCTCTGAAACGTGCAAAATATAATGAGCCGCGACACGAGAGTTCCAACAATGTCTTTTGCGCGGCCAACAAAGGCTCAGACCAGCCTGCGCATACGCGCAGTCTGATCAGAGCCATTGCTAGTCGCTTGATTATTCTATGAATATTAAGCTTCTAGCTGAACAGCATTTGGAGTGTCTAAGCTTAAAAAGAGGCTACACAGGCTCGTTTAAGTATATTCATGTCAAAATGTCACATTGTTGGTAACCACATGTCACGGCTCAATTTTAACACAAAAGAGCCGGTCACAAGTAAAGTTGCAAGTTGACATGAGTAAACAGCGAAGATGGAAATCATTCCCACTGTCAGGCCCCTCTTACTTTTCCTGCGCCAGAAGAAACGCTTGATCCTTGTCGGTCCATAGATCGCACAGCAACGATTGACAAGACTGCGGGGAAGCACAGGCTCGTCTGAGACGGGTGCACATGCCATATTTTGTACCTTTTGCTTTGACAAAGAAATCAATAAAAGTTATAGTAGGGACATAGCATACATTGAAATCTTTTCAATACTTTACATACAGTTTGTTTCATGCATGGAGTGTCAAAATATATTTAAACAAAAAGAGCCGATATTTATCATAAGGTTGACATAAGTGAACAGCGTAGATTTCAATCAGTCTGCGCATTCTGATCCATCTTAATGTTTCTGCACCAGAAGAAACGCTGGATGTTTGGCGGTCCGTAGATCGCACAGCAAAGATTGACCAGACTGTGGGGATGCGCAGGCTGGTCTCAGACGGGTGCAAATGTCATATTTTGTACCTTTTGCTTTGACAAAATGGACAAAGAAATCAATAAATATAAGCCGTGACATGTGGTTTCGAACAAAGTGGCATTTTCACATGTGTATACTCGGGCAAGCATGTGCAGCCCCCTTTTAAGCTTAGAAACTCCAAATGATGTTCAGTCAGTAGCTTAATGTTCCTATAATATTCTAGTGACAAGCAAAGGTTCTGATCAGACTGCGCGTATGAGCAGGCTGATCTGAGGGCATTGCTGGTCGCACATACTACATTGTTGTAAATCTCATGTCGCGGCTCATTAATTTAGTTATAATTATAAGCTTTTTGAACAACAAGAACTATCTTTTTAAAATAAAGATTGTCGAGGAACATGTAGCAGGTCTGATTTACCGGCTTCAAGGTGCGCTAAAATATATATCACCGTTTACGCAATTTTGATACCTATTAAGAATAGTTTGTGTCGTGGACTATACTTGCAAATACACTGACCAGACTGAGCTTATGCCTAGGTTGATCTGAGTCTTCTCAAGAAGCACATGCGCATTGCTGGTTTTCTTATTTCGTCGCTCATTATTCTATCCCAAACCACTGAACCTTTTATTTGAGAAAACCTGTATTCAGGGTTTCTTGCCGAATAAAACTCAATGCGCTTTGCTCAACAACAGAGAATGGCGAGAAATTTTAATTGTTGCATGTGCCAAGTTTAGTAATCGAACTTTCAAGACAACGACTTACAATGACGTTGCTCGGACTGCCCAGAAGCGCAGACTGGTCTTTACCTTTGTTGTTGTACCTGTCCTCCAAGATCTATTCAATTATTTCAACCGGAAGTCTAAGTTATGTGACGGCTCCCTGAACACGTGAAAAGATCAGATCTATGTTTACAAGTTGAAGCTTTTTATAAAGCTTGCGATCTTTAAGCGATTTTTCTGCGTGTGACTCCAGTCGATTACCTACATACTGGCTTTTTTGATATGATTGTCTTAAAACATAGGAAGATTGTGGAGAGTAAAAACGGCAAATGGCAAATAGCATGCACCGTAATACCCAGTATGCAAAGAAATAATTAATATCGCAATTCGGAAGAGACGAATGAAACAGAGAAAATATAATAATTACAGCTGAACTCTGTTTTTATTTCTATTTTACATGCAAAATGTCACAGAATTGTTTGTTAATTATGTATTTAGGCACTGCATCTCTAAGGATTAATTGTCCAATAGTACAGCCTATGTGGCCCGGCGTTCACCTGAATTGGCATTCCACCTTCCTCGAACCCACTTAATAACCCTTTGTGTCCTACCAAGTCCACTTAATAAGTTGAAGTATAACTACTATATCTCGTTGAAAAAAACAAGTTTATCATGATATGGTTCAGTTAGCTGCGCCATTTCAGCAATTGACTTAACCTTGTGTTCTTTCAAAGATACCTGCTTATTTTAAAAAACACAACTTATAAACTGTTAACGTTAAAACAGGTCTCTTCTCACCTACCTGTGCTAAATCCACCAGCGTGCTAGATAATTGTTGATGGGTGTTGCCAATTGTGATGCTGTCTCCCTTTATACTAGAGTATATATTCTGAACTTAAGCCTAACAAGAAACATCTTTAAAAAGATAATCGACGATGATCAAACAAATAGGTGTTTGATAGATAGATATTCTTTATTTCCTCCAATCTGGAGCGTTTCAAGTGTTAGGGTTAGGTTGATACACTCGCATCTTGCTCGTATGATTTTCTTAAATAACAACACAATAATAATAATGACATTGAAAAGGCCATTTATTAATTATAAATGACGAAAACTGATTTCAAACTATAAAAAAACTTACACCAAATGCATTAGAAAAGCAATGATGAAAAGCTTACATTAAACAATGTCATATTAATTATCAACTCGCAAAAAATCAAAGATGAGGGACCAGATTTTACGCTTATCAATTTGCAAAAAATCAAAGATGAGGGACCAGATTTTACGCTTATCAATTTGCATAAAATCAAAGATGAGGGACCAGATTTTACACTTATCAATTTGCGAAAAATCAAAGATGAGGGACCAGATTTTACGCTTATCAATTTGCAAAAAAACAAAGATGGGGGGCCAGATTTTACATTTATCAATTTGCAAAAAAATCAAAGATGGGGACCAGATTTTACGCTTATCAATTTGCAAAAAATCAAAGATGAGGGACCAGATTTTACGCTTATCAATTTGCAAAAATCAAAGATGGGGGACCAGATTTTACACTTATCAATTTGCAAAAAATCAAAGATGGGGACCAGACTTTACACTTATCAATTTGCAAAAAATCAAAGATGGGGACCAGATTTTACACTTATCAATTTGCAAAAAATCAAAGATGAGGGACCAGATTTTACGCTTATCAATTTGCAAGAAATCAAAAAAGGGACCAGAATTTACACTTATCAATTTGCAAAAAATCAACGATGAGGGACCAGATTTTACGCTTATCAATGCGAAAAAAAAATCAAAATGAGTGACCAGATTTTACTCTTATCAATTTGCAAAAAATCAAAGATGAGGGACCAGATTTTACACTTATCAATTTGCAAAATATCAAAGATGGGGTACAAGATTTTACGCTTATCAATTTGCAAAAAATCAAAGATGAGGTACCAGATTTAAAGCTTATCAATTTGCAAAATATCAAAGCTGAGGGACCAGATTTTACGCTTATCAATTTGCAAAAAAATAAAAGATGAGGTACCAGATTTTACACTTATCAATTTGCAAAAAATCAAAGATGGGGGACCAGATTTTACACTTATCAATTTGCAAAAAAATCAAAGATGGGGACCAGATTTTACACTTATCAATTTGCAAAAAAATCAAAGATGGGGACCAGATTTTACATTTATCAATTTGCAAAATTTCAAAGATGAGGGACCAGATTTTACACTTATCAATTTGCAAAAAATCAAAGATGGGGACCAGATTTTACACTTATCAATTTGCAAAAATTCAAAGATGAGGGACCAGAGTTTACGCTTATCAATTTGCAAAAATCAAAGATGGGGGACCAGATTTTACGCTTATCAAATTGCAAAAAAATAAAGATGAGGGACTAGATTTTTTGCTTAGCAATTTGCAAAAAAAATCAAAACTGAGTGACCAGATTTTACTCTTATCAATTTGCTAAAAATCAAAGATGGGGGACCAGATTTTACACTTATCAATTTGTAAAATACCAAAGATGGGGGACCAGATTTTACGCTTATCAATTTGCAAAAAATCAAAGATGGGGACCAGATTTTACACTTATCTATTTGCAAAAAATCAAAGATGAGGGACCAGATTTTACATTTATCAATTTGCAAAAAATTAAAGTTGGGGGATCAGATTTTTATACTTATCAATTTGCAAAAAATCAAAGATGAGGGACCATTTTACACTTATCAATTTGCAAAAAATCAAAGATGGGGTACCAGATTTTACGCTTATCAATTTGCAAAAAATCAAAGTTGGGGGATCAGATTTTACACTTATAAATTTGAAAAATATCAAAGATTGGGACCAGATTTAAAACTTATCAATTTGCAAAATATCAAAGATGAGGGACCACATTTTACGCTTATCAATTTGCAAAAATTCAAAGATGGGGACCAGATTTTACACTTATCAATTTGCAAAAAATCAAAGATGAGGGACCAGATTTTACATTTATCAATTTGCAAAAAATCAAAGTTGGGGGATATGATTTTACACTTATCAATTTGCAAAAAAATCAAAGATGAGGGACCAAATTTTACACTTATCAATTTGCAAAAAATCAAAGATTGGGTACCAGATTTTACGCTTATCAATTTGCAAAAAATCAAAGTTGGGGGATCAGATTTTACACTTATCAATTTGCAAAATCAAAGATGGGGACCAGATTTAACGCTTATCAATTTGCAAAAAATCAAAGATGGGGACCAGTTTTACACTTATCAATTTGCAAAAATTCAAAGATGAGGGACCTGAGTTTACGCTTATCAATTTGCATAAAATCAAAGATGAGGGACCAGATTTTACACTTATCAATTTGCGAAAAATCAAAGATGAGGGACCAGATTTTACGCTTATCAATTTGCAAAAAATCAAAGATGGGGGACCAGATTTTAAATTTATCAATTTGCAAAAAAATCAAAGATGGGGACCAGATTTTACGCTTATCAATTTGCAAAATCAAAGATGAGGGACCATTTTACACTTATCAATTTGCAAAAAATAAAGTTGGGGTATCAGATTTTACACTTATCAATTTGCAAAAAATCAAAGATGAGGGACCATTTTACACTTATCAATTTGCAAAAAATCAAAGTTGGGGGATCAGATTTTACACTTATCAATTTGCAAAAAATCAAAGATTGGGACCAGATTTAAAACTTATCAATTTGCAAAATATCAAAGATGAAGGACCAGATTTTACGCTTATCAATTTGCAAAAAATCAAAGATGGGGACCAGATTTTACACTTATCTATTTGCAAAAAATCAAAGATGAAGGACCAGATTTTACATTTATCAATTTGCAAAAAATCAAAGTTGGGGGATATGATTTTACACTTATCAATTTGCAAAAAATCAAAGATAAGGGACCAGATTTTACACTTATCAATTTGCAAAAAATCAAAGTTGGGGGATCAGATTTTACACTTATCAATTTGCAAAAAAATCAAAGATGGGGACCAGATTTTACGCTTATCAATTTGCAAAAGATCAAAGATGGGGACCAGTTTTACACTTATCAATTTGCAAAAAATCAAAGATGAGGGACCAGATTTTACGCTTATCAATTTGCAAAATTCAAAGATGGGGACCAGATTTTACACCAATCAATTTGCAAAAAATCAAAGATGAGGGGCCAGATTTTACGCTTATCAATTCGCAAAAAATTAAAGATGAGGGACTAGATTTTACGCTTAGCAATTTGCAAAAAAATCAAACCTGAGTGACCAGACTTTACTCTTATCAATTTGCAAAAAATCAAAGATGAGGGGGACCAGATTTTACACTTATCAATTTGCAAAATACCAAAGATGGGGGACCAGATTTTACGCTTATCAATTTGCAAAAAATGAAAGATGAGGTACCAGATTTAAAACTTATCAATTTGCAAAAAATCAAGGATGAGGGACCAGATTTTACATTTATCAATTTGCAAAAAAATCAAAGTTGGGGGATCAGATTTTACACTTATCAATTTGCAAAAAATCAAAGATGGGGGACCAGATTTTACACTTATCAATTTGCAAAAAATCAAAGAAGGTGTACCAGATTTTACGCTTATCAATTTGCTAAAAATCAAAGTTGGGGGATCAGATTTTACACTTATCAATTTGTAAAAAATCAAAGATGAGGGACCAGATTTTACATCTATCAATTTGCAAAAAATCAAAGTTGGGGGATCAGATTTTACACTTATCAATTTGCAAAAAATCAACGATGAGGGACCAGATTTTACACTTATCAATTTGTAAAAAATCAAAGATGGGGTACCAGATTTTACGCTTATCAATTTGCAAAAAAATCAAATATTGGGGACCAGTTTTTACGCTTATCAATTTGCAAAAAGTCAAAGATGGTGGACCAGATTTTACATTTATCAATTTGCAAAAAATCAAAGATGTGAGACCAGATTTTACTAACAATGATAAAAAGTTGTTAAACTATAATTAACCAAAACGAACGACATGGATCCATTTTATATGTCGAGGGAGACACCGGGGGAAGGTGGGTGGGTTGTGCGATTTTGATCATTATCTTCATTTTTTCTACAGAGGGCGCCCTCTATAAACAAAGGGATGCAACTCAACATAAATATTGATCACATTCCCACAAAGGATAACTCATTCGGTCAAACCCATCTTAAGTAATCCCAGCTGTCTCCCTTTGACCATATTTATTGTCTCGTAGATCGCAACACTCGCATAATAACTAATAATTAGTGTGATATTCTGAGTTAGACGTGGTACTTGATTGTATCGATTACTGATCATTGCCTCCTTTCCTACTTTCTTGTTGAATTCTGGGACCCCTTTCTTCAAAATTCTAAAAGTGAATTCAGGTTTAGGCGGAAGAAGATCTGAATTATTTAAAAGATATGGAATTCAAAAATCAATAATTTAAAAAATATTAATTTCCAAGTATACTAAAGGACTTTGAAAACGCATCACCCAGATTAAATCCTTTATTTCGCAAACCCTGAGAATGTCAGCGAGATAATTATTATTGCATATCATAGTTTCACCATCTTGTAGTATGTCTTAGAAATTTCATGGTTGTAAATTTATTTTAAGATATTAAAAAAGTATCCGTTTTAAGACAGGGGTGGTCGATTTTGAAGGACACAAATTCAGCTGCAATTTAAAACGCGTTAGTTTTGATTCCTGACTCAACGAATTTGCGTCCTTTGCTTCTTTCACGATTGCACATTCATCATTGAAGGATTAGAAACGAATTGGCAGTTTTGTATGCTCAAAATTATCCCCTTTTAAAATTACCGACATACCCCACCCACCCTGATTACTATAGTCTAGTAATAAAATTCAACGTCTTGGGCCTTTCAAAGTTTCGATTTCTTACGTCTGGTTTTATTGGGAGAGGCTTAGGGCATACACAAATGACAAATTATTCATAAATTACGCTTGTATCACGTGTCTTTTGTATTGGGCAAGTGACGTTAACGTAAATTTTTAAGACGTTCTCAATCACATGACAGCAGATCTCCTGCAACGATTTACATCAAAACGTCTTCCCCACATGCTTGTCAGTGTATGTAATCAATGTCAGAAATGAAAGCGTGCATAAAGGTAACTAATGGAGATGTTTCTAAAAAGGAGCTAAAAGTTGATGTTCAAATTTGACGTTTATTTTCGAAATTTTGAAGTTATCAATTACTTTTAATTAGAAAAAGTCTATAAAATCTTTTGATAACTTGGCATCATATACGCCACAGTTTAAACATAAAAATAATCAAAAAGCTTCATGTATTTGTGCAGAAAGGTGCTGGATGCTGTATGCACCCACGTTACGTCATCAGCAGCGTCGCGTGATAGTGCAGTCAAATTAATGACTGATGCATACCAATTCTGGGTTGCACATTAAAACCTGCGAGTAACTTTTCAATCGCATATACGGTTTGCAAGAAAAGTGCAAAAATATGGTGATGCGTTTTCAAAGTCCTCTAGTATATTTAGTATCTCTAGTTAAGTACAGCTGCATATGAGGAATAAGAATGATCCTCTGTTGAGGATTGGGGTAATTTTGTGGTCATGCTTACGTCCGGTCAACTATTTTTCATTCATGTAGGGACTATTTCTTGTCTTCCTGGTCGGGTAAAATCTCAAGGACAGAAATAAATTACTAAATGGCAATAGCAACCTATGACTCCTTAAAAAACAAAAAAAGAAACATTTATACTAATTGCGTTAATATGTATAGAATAATACTTCGGAAATACCAGAATTCCAAGAATCGGATGTGTCGCCTGGCAAAACAGAAGTCAAACAAGGCAAATTTGTCGAATTTATATCCAGGGCGAAGTTTTTTTAGAGAAGCTAATAAATCACACAACATAAATTCCATTTCTTCAACCCGTAAGTTCGGCTTGGGTATCATACAGATCAAAGTTATAAGCCTAACCATTACTTTTAGCGATTAGTTCAATAAAAATTAAATTTATCTGTACAATTTCAATATCTGAATTCAACCTGACCCAGAGGTCAAGGGTGTGTGTAAGTTCAAAGTATTTGCTTCCAAGTTAGTCTGTACTTCTTTCCCCGTAATTTGATATGCAACATGACTACATTCAGATTTTTTTTACCTTTTAATCCACTGCACATGTTGAGAGTGTGTGAGTAAAGAGAGAATATGTGCTTGCATGATTCCCTTTATTGTGTTATGCAACAAGACCATATTCTGAAAAAGTTAAATTTTGAGCTTTTGACCCCGGGGTTCAGTAGGGTCTGCGGGCTAAATATTTGCTACCAAGTTGCTGCATTTGTGATTCCCTTTAATATGATATGCAACATGACCTTGTTCTGAAAAAGTGGAATTTTGACCTATTGAACCCATCCCCATGGTCAAGGGGAGGGTATGCGGGCAAAATATTTGCTACCACCTGGCTGCATTGGTGACCATATTCTGATGAAGTTGAATTTTGACCTTTTGACCCCTACTTCAGGGTCAAGGGGATGGGGGCGGTCTGCAGGCAAAATATTTGCGACCATGTTGCTTCATTCTTGAATTTGATATGCAACATGACATTGTTACGAAAAAGTTTAATTATTAGTTTTTGACCCCTAGGGTGGAGGTCTGCGGGCAAAACTTCGGCAACCATGTTGCTGCAATTCATGATTCCATTTAATTTGATATGCAACATGTCCATGTTCTGAAAAAGTTGAATTACGACCTATTGATCCCATCCCCTGGTCGGAGGAGGGGGGAGGAGAGGGGGCCTGCGGGAAAAATATTTCTACCATGATGCTGCATTCATGATTCACTTTAAGTAATAAATAAAGGATACTTTTCCGAGACTTTCTTGTTTAAACAGCGAGGTGAGCTACGCCCACCGAGCGGTTTAAACAGAAAGCCGAGGAAGAATCCCTTATTTAGCTTGTAGTATGGCCAATCACAAATAAACACGGGTTACTGACACCTGATGAAATTTGCATTCGCTCCTCCCTGTATCCGGCCTAAGCTGTCAATTATATTACATTTACCTACGGGTTTAGGAGGTCCCCGCCTACATCGCTGTTTAACTAAAATGGGAAGTTAGAGTACACTTTTAAGCTCCTCCTTCGTCGTTATTCTAGGGTGTCTGATTTAAACATCAGCAAAGATCAAAGAAAAAAGAATCGGCCATACTACAATTTGATATGCAACATGACCCATTGTCTTTGCGCAGGCGCGGTACTAAAGAATCGACCTGTCTGCTAAGGCACATCACGACGGAAAAGACGGATTTGTGTCAATACGCGGTGTTCATTACCCAAAACACTACGTTAAAAAAGTAGCAAGCACTGGATGGCTGTAAATAATCCGTTTATGGAGACATCAAGTAACCTTTCCTAGCTTAACAATAACAATGTTTGGTATTACAGTATTTAGCGATACAATAATAATATTTTCTGCAGTAGAATATATTTTGAAACATGTCCCACATGGCCAGGTCAAAAAAAGGTTTCGGTGACGCGTGATGACGCAGATCAATAACAAGTTTGAATCGACCAATCGAGCGAATCACATAATCTGATGACGCTATTGGTAAACAAGTATGTCGCACGCACCCACAATGCTCTAATCAGATAGGTCGGTATGCGATAGTCATGCCACCTAACGGTTAGATATTGGCAACATGACCATGTTCTGAAAAAGTTGAGGTTTGACCTTTTGACCCCATCCCCATAGGG
This sequence comes from Loripinus fragilis, assembly GCA_964019695.1. Taxonomy (NCBI): domain Eukaryota; kingdom Metazoa; phylum Mollusca; class Bivalvia; order Lucinida; family Lucinidae; genus Loripinus; species Loripinus fragilis. The sequence goes on from CAXHUL010000169.1 coordinate 194,017, forward strand.
TCGGTTGGGGAGGGCGTCTGGGGGCAAAATATTTGCTACCATATTGCTGCATTCGTGATTCTCTTTTATTTGATATGCAACATGACCATGTTCTGAAAAAGTTGAATTTTGAACCCATCCCCCTTGGGTCGTCGCGGGAGGCAGGGGGTCTGGGTGCAAAATATTTGCTGCATTTCAAGATGCCATTTAATTTGATATGCAACATGACCATGTTCTGAAAAAGTTGAATTTTGACCTAATGACCTAAACCCCTAGGGTCGTGGGGGAGGGGGTTCTGCGGGAAAAAATGTGCTACCATGCTGCTGCATTTCATGATTCACTTTAATTTGATATAAAACATAACAAGGTACTAAAAACTTTAATTTTGAATTTTAACCCCATCTCCATAGGGTCGTGGGGGAGGGGGGGGTCTTCGGGGAAAATATTTGCTACCATACAGCTGCATACGTGATTCCCTTTAATTTGATATGCAACAACATGACTTTGTTCTGAAAAAGATGAATTTTGGCTTATTGACACCATCCCCAAGGTCAGGGTGGGGGTGTAGGGCGGTAGGCATGCCAAATATTTGTTATCATGTTACTGCATTGATGATTCTCTTTAATTTGATATGCAACATGACCATGTTCTGTAAAAGTTTTATTTTGACCTATTGACCCTAACCCCAGGGTTAGGGGGTGAGTATGGGTTTGCGAGCAAATTATTTGCTACCATACTGCTGCATTCGTGATTCCCTTAAGTTTGATATTGAACATGACAGTGTTCTGAAAAAGTTGAATTTTGGCCTTTTGACCCCAATCCCTTAGTCCACCAAGGGGTTGAGACACAGGCCTTCGATCGAAAATCACGTTTGATATGTTTCATATTTATTGTACCTCTGTTTTTAGGCGAAATTTGAGTACAAAATATTGTTAACTGACTGAGTTATTGCGAAATTTAAACATTTGACCTTTGACCCCACCTAAGGGATCGGGGAGGGGGGGGTAAAATTTTAATCAGTGTCATGTTTATATACAGACACTGGGTAATCATTGCCTATAGTGAGAAGCTTTCAGATATTATAGTTTTGGAGTAATGGGAAGTTGATTTCACAAAAAGGCCAATATAGCTTTTGCATTATCCTAAACCTAATTCAAAAAGGGACATGACTCAGCCAAAAGTTTGCAAATGACCTCCAAATTCCAACTTCATCTATATTTTAAGATGTCAAATTTAAAAAAAATGCATCCCTTCAAAAGTTATTGATCGGAAACCACAAATTGACAATTTAGCCAAATTCTAAATCAGTAAAGGGTCACAACCCCATTCAAATTTTGTGGATTACCCCCCATTTCAAACTTGGCCTGTATTTCATGCCACAAGCCATCTAGTACTTTGCCTGTTGTTTTTTGCGACGTAACGTCACGTAAAGCTGCTTCGACGTAATTAACGTGAAATTACATCGCACCAATAACAGGAGGGACGGTCAAAAATAATTAAGTGCGTTTTTGACATTTCGATTTCATAACAGCAAACATCCGGCCAAGAACTCGGCCAAGAATGCAATACAAGGCAATACAGGGCGTGATATAATTCATTCAGTCTTCGATCAAATGAATATTTTGTGTTAATATTTTTTTATTTTTTTTTTTTTTTGGGGGGGGGAGGCGGGGAGTGTGAAATTTGGCTGGTTTTGACACATATTTGTCGAAGAAACCTCGAGGCTCTGAGTCTCAAAAAGACTTTTTGTAGCTTTTCCATGGGTAGTACCCAATACTGGGCCGGGAGGATTCAGTATGATTTGTGTGTTTTATTATATAACGGGAGCGCCCGAAGGCTCACCGAAAGTGGTGCTCTGAGTCTAGGGGTACGGTTCAGTATCTCTTTTTTCTGATTCTAGGGGTCGATAAAATCTAATCCTTCAAAAACGCATCGCGCGGAGGGGGGACTCTACGCATATATTATTGTCATTTACAAAAGGTATAAGATAAACATGACTTTATTTATGTGTCTATAATTTCTTCTCGCTAGACTTTATTCCTTTATTTGATTGTTTTCTTTTACAAATAGACCATGGATTCCGGTTATTAATCGCATGCATCAATGATCAATATAGTCATTGTCCTCCAAAGCCAAATTATACTATCCACGACCGCGCTTGGTATGCAAGCACATCTGGCGCGTGCACCAAAACCGTCACAATCTTGCGTGGTGGCGTCGATATCTGGCGTTATGGCGTCAATAGAATGCAAACGTGAAAAGAGCGAATTACTTCCACTATTCAGCAGGAAATTATTAGCATTGTGTCATAGGCTGTGTTTTTGGCACCAGAACTGCGTTCGCTGCTGTCTCGCCTACGCATCTTTTGCCTCGTGCTATTTATTTACCGACTTATGCCGATCACTTGGCCGGGGATGCTGTGGTAGCCACTGCACCCAACCAAAAACGAAGTAACAGCATTTACTTTTTAAGATGTTTTCTAAAAATAGCAATCACAGTTGAACTCACATTGTACCAATGCATCCTTCAAATTCATTTTAGACTTTATTTTAACAGAAAATAAATATGACCAATTCTTAATTAAAAAACGACCAGTAAAAGTGTCAGTAATTTCTGGCCCAAAACAACTTCTGCATTAGTGGGTTTGGGGTATTTTTCAAGTTTGAGACATACACTCAGTTGAACACAGGGCAGCTCTCAACATTATTTGATAAAAATAGACTTTTTCAGGCAAATTATACAGAAAACAATTATTTGAATGTTGTTATGCAAACCAATATGAGTCGATAGCATGGCGTACGCCGGTTATGCACTTTTCGGGTCTGCCGGTCACGTGAGAAGTTCCAATCATTGAAAACGTTTTCACCGTTTCGCCACCATGTGATCAAAATCATTGGAGAGCTTGGACGACTTCGGAACTACTACAGGCGTACGCCTTGTGATGCCAATACAACATAGCCATAGAAAGAAATCTATGAGAGCAATTTGAGCTTTTTTTCTTGTGTTTTGTATAATTATTTGATTGTGCAACTAAAACGCATTTTGTTAGTTATAAAACATTTATGAGTTCTCGCTCGACTATCCTCGGGTGACCAAACTGCGCCACGCTAAGCTTTGTCGGTAATTCTTATTATAAAATAAATGAAACATGCACAATTAAATATGCTTACCTTATTTATACATCATTTTTGCATTCGACTGTGATAAATCCTTACTCCGATCCAACATCGTACTATGACACGCGAAGCTTATGTAAACATGGTAAATTGAAGTCCGCCATTTTGGGTGTGACCTACTTCTGCCAGGTGAGTGACGTCACACTATTCCTGCGGAAAAACTCAAAATTTAGGCTAAACATAATTTTAATATTGGGTTTTAACAACATTCAACTTTCATGAAATACAAAATTGGGGAAAAAAGAACCGTTTCAGTGTGTAAAAGCAAAGTATCTATATGCACTCTACCGGACAGCCTGTCTCTCAAAGTGGTGTGGGGTATGTTGAACAGTTTTGCAGCTTTTCTCACTGGCATCTTATTTTCTACACACTAAAAGTAGGCATTTGTCAGTGCATCATAGGCGTAGACCTTTTTGGGGTTCTGAAATCTGTTCTGGTGCAGAATTTGTTGAGGTTTTGACTCAAAAAAACGGACAAAGAAACACACACAAAAACGTCATAGAAATGTGTTCTATTCTAAGACCCCAAGCTACAAAATCAGTATTAAAATAGCTTGGCCTAAAAATTGTGTTACGCTACCATGTGACTTCCATTCATAAAATGTCAACATTGCAGACGACCGGCTTCAATTTTGCCCAAACTTCGGAATTTTAGACTAGAGGACCTGAAGGTCCTGAGGCGCTCACCTGATCTCCTTAAAAATGTTAAAATAGGTCAAGGTCAACTACAGCTTATAATAGAACAAATTTTGTTTTACCATATATGGGGGTTGCAGACATTTTGGTCAAGTGACTAAAACAATCAAATGAATAATCCACCAAACAGCCCAGTGATTTCTGTCAGAGAAATAGATGTTTAGATAGGTGTGTGGCAGTCCAAATGAGTGGCCTTGGATAAAAGCTCACAGGTCAGCTTGGCTTTTGGTACTTAATACAAGATTTTTCCCAAATAAATGCATTTGGAATCAAATTTGACCTTGCCATAAAGTAGGTCAAGGTCAACCTAGATTAATCATTTGTGCAAATCTGGTAGGGCTCACATCCCCAATGCTACATACCAAGTCCCAAGGCCATTGGCCTTTTGGTTCCAGAGAAGAAGACATTTCTGTGAGTTTGTCACTTTCTCATTGGTATCCTGGGTCAGGTGTGGTACTTGATTGTATCGATTCCTGATCTTTGCACCATTACTTACATTTAAAGGGTTTTTACCATATATGGGCGTGGTGGCCATCTTGGTCATGTGACCAGTACACTTGGTATAAATTTTGGCTAACCTATCATTAGGAGTCTTCATATGAAATTTTAGTTCAAATGGCTTAGTGGTTTCTGAGGAAACTATGTTTTGATGTGTTGATGGGACTCCAATATGAGCGACCTTGGCTGAAAAGTTAAAGGTCAATGTTGACCTTTGAAACTTATTTATAGCCATTGTCTCATTTGGTTCAACATATCAAGTTAGAATAATGACTTTGGCCTCAACAGTTTCAAAAAATGAAATTTTCAAAAAAAAATCCCATTTAAATGCATTAAGAAGCAAACATGACCTTGACGTTAAGTAGGTCAAGGTCAACTTAGGTTCATCAATTGAACAAACTTGGTAGGCCCCACATCCCAAATGCTACATACCAAGTCCCAAGGTCATCGGCCTTCTGCTTCTGGAGAAGAAGATTTTTGAATGGTTTTTACCATATATGGGCGTGGCGGCCATCTTGGTCATGTGACCAAAATATTTTGCACAAATTTTGGCTTACTTATCCTAAGGAGTCTTCACATGAAATTTGAGTTCAATTGGGCCAATGGTTTGTGAGAAAACAATGTTTTAATATATTGATGGGACTCCAATATGAGCGACCTAAGCTGAAAGGTCAAAGGTCTCCCTTGACCTTTTGAACTTATTTATAGCCATTGTCTCATTAGGTTAAACATATCAAGTTAGAATAATGACTAAAGCTTCCACAGTTTTCAAAAAAAATCAACTTTTCAGAAATTTTCCCATTTAAATGCATAAGGAAGCAAATTTGACCTTGACGTTAAGTAGGTCAAGGTCAACCTAGGATCATCTTTTGAACAACCTTGTTAGGCCCCACAACCCCAATGCTACATACCAAGTCACAAGGTCATCGGCCTTCTGGTTCTGGAGAAGAAGATTTTTTAAGGGTTTTTACCATATATGGGCGTGGCGGCCTTCTTGGTCATGTGACCAAGACCATTTGAACAAACTTTCGTTCCCCCATCCTAAGGAGTCTCCATATGAAATATGAGTTCAATTGGCCCAGTAGTTTCAGAGGAGAAGATGTTTGAAAATGTTGACGGACGACGGACGACGGACGGACGGACGGACGACGGACGCCGGAGTCACTGGTATACTATTAGCTCACCAATGAGCCTTCGGCTCAGGTGAGCTAAAAATCACATGAGTTATGAAGGGGCATTTTTGGACATAAGTTAAAGTGAGTAAAATAAGCTATCCAAAGTAAATACGCTGTGCTTAACTGTTTGTGCCTCATTTTGACAGGATCAACTTTTCCTCGCAGTGTTTACACTTCTGTTAAAAAATTCCCAGGGTCACTCTCGCGCGCACTCGAGATTTTACAATATTACAGAGTAAAAAACAAACATGGCGGACGTATGGAGCTGGCGATTGTAGGGTATTTGACGAATAGTAGTTGGTTAGGTTATGGTACTGGATAAATACATTTTTTCTTTCATACTTCAAACTGTAAATCTGTTTCGTCACCCTGCTCTTATGGAGCACAGACTCTTTTCATAAAATATAATTATAATTATACCCGTGTCCATCTGGTAACAATTCAGAATAGTTATGCGTAGTACCATGTAGTGGTTCAACCCAGGATTACCCACGCAGATATGGTAGCGCAGTGACTTGGTGACTCGAGACCGAGGGGCTGCGGGTTCGAGTCTCACCGGCATCACTGCGGTGTGTCCTTGAGCAAGTACGCCAATCCTAGCTTAGTACTGGTTCATCCCAGGAAGATCCGTCCCTTTCTAACTGAAAGATTGTTGATGGGATGTAAAGAATCAAATCAAACAAACAGACAAAACCCGCGCAGACAGGACTGAAAAAATCTTGACTGGGATGTAAAGAAACAAATCATAAGAATAAAAGAAAAAAATGTCAAGTTGATGACTACAGGGGTAACAACCTAAAAATGCCGTTGCCTTTGTAATCATTCACCCACAAGTATCGTAGCGGGAGACACGGGAATAATTTTAGCAGCCACCTGCTTCGATATTTGTAGGTGAATGATTATAAAGGCAAAGGCATTTCTGGGAGTGACCATTATTGTGATGTTAGGCACCGCCTGCACTGCTGAGTTTTGACAGACACTAATTAATATAAATTTACGAAGGGAAAAACTTACCTTGTAAATCAAAGATGGTGTCATACTACGTGTTTACAACATCCATGCTATGACGTAGGTTGTTACCCCTGTGACTATAGAGTTCGGATTACAAATTTTCACAACAATAGTTTAGCCTACGCCGTGATAAAACCAGCACTGTGACATTTGCTCCCAGTGGTATCAGAATCTTTGCCAAAAGCATGAAACTAGCTTAGACCCGAAGTCACCTAGAGTGTGCAAGTGGATATTCTAATCGGAATGGGCGGATACGAAATCTAATCTAAGTATTCTTTGGCGATTAAGTCACGTTGCTGGGGTTGCTTTGGTACGACTGAATTATTACCTAAACTACTTATTACAATGTAGCTTTTAAAAACTTAAAAAGCCTGAGTGCAGCTGATGGATAATTTACTGAAAGACGTTAACTAAACAAAAAAAAATCATGAAACGACCCTCAGCGTTAGCGCCGTCATTTCAACGTTATAATGGCACCATTTCTCTGTGACGTTGACGTTATAAACAACAAACGTCTAAGAGGAAGCATAGGTTGCCCGTGGCACAGAACTCGTTAATTGAAATTGATGCATCCCTTCAAGAGTTATTGATCGGAAACCAAAAGTGTGACAATGCGGACGATGACGACGCCGACGACGACGGAGTCCTGATCCCTATGTGTCGACTATGCTTCGCAGGTGTCACAAAAAGGGTTCATGTACTTCATTTTGCATCAACCGAAGCAGATGCTTGCCTCAATTTTCAAAGCTTTCTTTTCAAATGCTTTGTATCACCTATATTGTTTAAGAGTGTCCTGTCAACTATAAGTCTATATAAAGCCTAGCAAAGCAGACACATATGAAGCGCTGGGATATGCAACCACTCACCAGGATCTTACATGAGTGTTCATGTTTTATTGAAATTATCAAACGTGTTAGGGAAAAGAGATAAATGCGAGGCTTGCAACGAGTTTAATAAATTCAATAATACAAGAGCACGAATGTTAGATTCTATTTATCATATGACATTAAGTATACTTTGAAATCTCATTTCTGACATAAAAACGTTATAATTTTGTCATTGTGTAGTTCTGGACGTCATAACGTTTCCCGAAAATCTATAAACCACTATTTCACTCCCAGTCACGACGTCATATGATAATGTTTGTTAATGCATTGTTGTGGGAAAACTTGTGATAGCTGCGGTAATCATGTGTCCATAAGTTTAAGCATGTGTCCATAGGATAAATCATGTGCACACAAGATTCCAAGCTTTGCTCTTGTTCAGCGTGTTAAGTACTACTAAATATGTTCTTAAAAGGGTATTTTCCGATCGTAGATTTGGGGGTAGAGCGTTGTTGGACTGGGGCTGACCGGTGGGGATAACTCGCTAGAAATAAAAAGAAATCCCGTTGTCAGGTTGCTACTTTTTAATATGTGGTACGACGATGCTCTCTCATTCACTTCAACAGTAATTTTCATAAACAATTGAATGTACAATGAATGCAGTAGCAGATATAACAATGTGATAAGATACAGCATCAATATGAAGTACAAAGAAATGTACTATTACTTTAAGAAGTACAAAAGATGCAGTTGTACTCATAGAATAAAATGTGTTCTTATATACCCAACTTACACTACAGTATCACATTGCCAATCTACTACTTACATCAAATAGGCTATCTTAACATATAATATCAAATAAATAAAGCTACATTTTTGTTTTTAAAAGGATGTGCTTGCACTTTCCCAAAGGTGCAATTACAGATATACTCAATTAATGCTATGCATCACATTGCAATGGAATAGTTTCACAGCTTGCAGATATACAAGGTCCGTGTTCTGCTTTATTCTGCAGATGCAAATTCACAAATTTGCAGTTGCAGATATACAAACAAAGCAATAAATAAATATTCAAGTTGAGATTCATGAATATACATTAATGTTTAATATGCAAGAATTTCAGTAATACTCAAAGATGCCGCTGCAGTTATAACAAGGGTTATTTCCCTTAAATTTAAATAAAACAGTTTGTTTCGAACTTTCTTCTTCTATGATAAATCAGCAGAGCCGCCTGCTTCACATTTTCCTTGAATAATAGATTAATTTGCAAGCGAGCGTATTGACCCCGATCAGACTGCTCCCAAGCAGCCTGATCTGGATACATATGGTTTGCATATCACAAAATGCAACAGCAGACAATACTGCATGTGATTTACCTAGGTTAATTCACAAACAAGCATATGGACCTCAATCAGACTGCTCCCAAGCAGCCGGATCTGGATAAATATGGTTTGCATATCACAAAATGTAACAGCAGACAACACTGCAGGTGATTTTACCTAACTAAATTATAAAACTACTAATTTCAGAAAATAGGATGTTTATCATTTAAACATTTAGATAGCAAGAGCAGACGACACTGCAGGTAACTTTACTTTGCTATAAGGGTGCATAGTTTAAGAAAATACCATGACGAAATATTGTGTAAAGCGGTTTGTCTGGATCCGTCAAATTATCAAGTTTTTACTCTAAATCGAATGCCGAGCTTGCAATTCATCCGATGCTCAGGGCATAGCCCACACTGAAGTGGAATGGCCAGTCCTAAATGTAGGACTGCCTGGGAAGGATTAGACTTCTAAGAGCCATGACATGCAATGAACGGCCATAGTGAACTTATAGCAAGTTCAGCGATATGCCGGATACAGAGTTCACTCCAGTACGGGGTTGAGACGCGGACCAGGATGGGCCAAACATAGAATGATAATCATCATCAAAGACAGATCCAGAACAAACCGTACAACCTGTTCTTTTATATAAACGTTTACAAATATATATATCCATATATCACCCAGCTTTCAGCTTCTAAATGTTTTACACTGTGTCCTAAATACGCAGTTAAATTCCATATAGGACAATGTGCCAAACCCGGCAACCACTCCTGGGATGCGACATTATTTTGGTGCGCAGTATAGCCATTGCTATGACTAACAGAAAGCTCACTGATATATTTCTTCAATCATACAAATTTTTACATACTATTTACCCTTACCATGCTGGTCCTGATCTTAAAATAAAACCTACTCTCGATGCTAAATAATGCGTTTAAGTGTCGCATATGCAAAGAACATTTATAAACACGAGCATTTACTTAGCGTGATGAGACAGACATTATCTTATTCACAGAAACCACAGGCGACTGCATTGTATTCTTAAAAACCACTGCATGGTAAGGTTTCACAAGCATTTCCATTCATACAAATAAATGCTGTCTGCAGACTAAGGAGTACAGGTTACCTATGGCAGTAAATGTTTGAACCCTGATCAGACTGCACATGAGCACCTTGATCTGGATCCATACATTTTGCTTCTAGATCTTAAGTACTTTCTTAAGATACAGCAGACTTAATGCTTGAATGCATCGGACAACATCAAGCTTCCCGCATGATCTTGGAAAACTTACACAGAAGATGATCTGACTTGACCAGTGACAAATGAGCAGATAGGCATCTTTCTGCAAATGCATGGTTTTAGTGTACCAGCATTTGCAGCCATGAATTTGATAAATTATGCTTTAGCAGTCCTTTTTCTGAATTTTTGTTTGCTTGTAGAAATTGATTGCGTTCTCAAAGAAACGCTTGCAGCGTGAAAATAAAACCAAATCGCCCTTAGAAGAAACCACACTGCATTATTGGGTTTAGCAGATAACCGACACGACTCATTCGCACAGGTCAAACTCAGTGCATGTTACTAGTTCAAACCAAAATTCCCCAGTCTGCATACAAACATTTTAAACTGGTATACATGTTATAAATAAATAACTTAATAATAAATGAATAAAATATGAGCATGTGCTTGTACATAAGATAAGACTTTAAAGTAATATTTCAAGTAAAAGAGTATATTTTGACTTACCTAGAAATAAAAAGAAATCCCGTTGTCAGGTTGATAGTTTTTAATATGTGGTACGACGATGCTCTCTCATTCACTTCAACAGTAATTTGATTTCGCATTGCTACCTCGACCTATTTCAACCTGACTCTCAGGGAATCACATGACCGAAGTTAACCAATCACATAGGTATAACTGTTAACTTGTCAAATTGGTTCCTACGGACAAAGCCCCATTGTTGTCTGGTGAATACGACAAATGACTTCTCAATATATGCTAATTTACAAACAAGTTTACTGGGGTTGTCATATTTATTCCTCCTAACTTGTGTATTGGTCTGCTCCATTACGTAAAATAGACAACATAGTGACAGTCATCACTTTAAGGTACAAAGGATGTATTGTTTAGACTGACCGATACGATTAATAGAACAGACCGACACAGTTACACCATATTTCGTGTAAAAAAACCTTTTTTGCTTAAATTTTGTTATTCTTTTAAATGTTACTGTTTTTCTAAAAAAGCTTTAAACCAAAATGTATAGAATTTTCCAGCATGACAATTACCCCCCGGTCAACATGACATTGTTCCTACAATGTTTGAAAAAATAATATGATTCAGTCAAGTGAGTTCTTAGGTACAGCACATGTCATAAAACAATATTTTACAAAATATTTGCAATGAATGGTTTACTCTGCACAGAAGAGTAAACTATAAGTAATTATAAAACAAGAGAATTGCCAAATCTGAAACAATAAGTGCCATTGTAAGTGCACAGCTTTCAAAAGCAACGTTCTCAACTCCACAGATAGAATCTTCAATACTGTGTTATGACATACTGACTGATACACTTGTGTCAGTAATTAGCAAAGTTTGTTTTTGTAAAATGCTTATATTTGGCAATCCTTTACAATGTACATACATGTCAACATACAGTTACAAAAATATAAGTACAAATAAATATGATGAAAAAGAATTAATGAAAGTAAGAAAGGGTGCAAAGTCACTCAAGTACAAAATTGTACTGCTAGGGCTTGTATTAGAGTACTTGCCAGGCTAAAGGTATAGATTAGAAAATATTGCCAACTCAACTGTGAATAAGCTCTAGCCAATTGCTATGGGACCAATAAAAATATGCATCATACGGTTTACTTAGTATTTGCCTCAATTTGTATGCTGAAAGTGGGTTCATATGGTAATTCTTCCCACACTAATGCTTTTATCATTGGTTTTGTTAATGAGTTTAAAATCTGACCATTCAAAATAAACTGTTGGAAAAAACACCCCTTGGACATCAATTGACTTGATGTCACTTGGTAGGTGCACATCCCAGAAGGATGGACACAAAGGCAGACTTTTAATTGGTAAAACTACACACCTATTCCCTGAAGTTAATTTCAACAAAATGGTGTTGGTTTTAGACTTGTTCCATGATTTATAGACCAAATATATGACAATTATCAGCAATGTAAATGTAGTTATCACAAATATGCCATGGTCCCATGAAATTTGCAAATTTTCAAATAAATTTGAGTCAGTTGGAGTTTCCGTTACAGTGGATTTATAATGGAAACTCGGAACATAATTTGCCTTAACTGTGCCAACTGATGACTGTAAAACATGAAACATTATGGCAAGTTTTCGTAACTTGAAGAACATGAGTATAAGAGCAATAAGACTTGCTGCTGCAATGCTCACGGTAGCGAATAACATTAAATGTGTGGTAGAAAGCCAATCTGGGTCTAATTCGATCTCACCACCGAGCAGTGGCTCAGCAAGTGACTGAAAGATAACTGCATCTTTCTTTGCTTTTTGTGCCATTTTATTTAGACTAAGATGAATTTTACGATCATCCGCTAACATTGCAGACATGGAATGATTGTAAACCTTAAAATGTGGTAAATCCATGTCGGGAATAGTTTGGTACATTGAATCACCTGTTATGTTTTTCAAAAATGATGAATTGAAAAATTGTTGCAACATGGCTAGATTTACAGGGTGAAGTTTAGTCACAGTTTTAGAGTGATTATGACATTCGGCTAGTCTAGGGGGCAAATAAAATTTTGCTGTGCTAACTCCGCATTCACATGGAATAGAAAAAGTACAAAAACTACAGCCCTTCATCATTCTTTTGCCGCTTTTACAGTCAAGCTCTAAGTTGGGTGATTTATAAACTAAAATTGAAGATTTGCTTATTTCTACTGTTCGTGGTGATAGGTGATTAAGCAACACTCTAAAATCACAATATTTGCTTATTAATTCTTTGTCATTTGCAAAAAGAGCCAAAATGCAACTTTCTTGGGTAGCAGGTGATAAAGCCTTATTATAGTAGCAGTTTAAATGTGGTGTTTTAGTGCAAGAAGAAAAATCAGAATATTTAAAGGTTGCATAGAATTGAGAATCATGTGTTAGGCCAAAGAACTCTGGCAAATCTAATATTTGCGTGGCATGATCTGAAGTGTCATTGACAGGCACGGGATACGATAAAACTTTAAACAGTAACAATGGCTTTGCATGTGAAGACATTGGAAATTTCACTGTGACATACAGCTTCGAGTCATGACGCATGTAAACAAATTTTGCATTTTCATAAATTTTTGAAGGTTTGTGTTTAATTAAATGAAACCCTGGATATTTCATATGCATAAAGGTTTGTATTTCATTCATGGCTTGCTGGAGAACTGTGACTGGTATAAGGGACGGAGAAAGTCTGCCTTCTACCAAGTCATAAACTCCATTAATCAATTCATTAAGTATAGTTTCAAATTTACCAGATTCTTTTATTTGCTTAGTTATCAGACCATTCATAGAAATAATAGATTGTTCCAAAGATTTAAAAGATCCTTGTAATTGTGTATTAATATGGGAAATGGCCATATAATTTCCTTCGATTCCCTTGCGTAAATTGGTCATTCGTTCATTTGAAGTTTTCATATAGGAAGACAGGTCTTGTTCATGTTGCTGAACCGCATGAATGACATTTGCCGTTTCTTCCTTAAGCTTATTTATGTGCCTAGCTAGTAAATTAGTGTCATCTTCAGTTGCAGTCCCAAAAATTGTCTTGGACAATTTTCCGATTGCGCCAAACCAGCTACGTTTTCCTCTGCTTTTAGGAATTGATTGTTTTTCTGATACCAACCGATAGACCGTTTCGAGTGTAGAATTAAGCCTTTGCTTGGTTTGCATCCTAATTTCATTAACTTGTGTTAAAAATTGATTGATAATTATACATGTGTCTTTATCTTGATTACAGCCCGATATCTGAATAATGTTCATATCTGTTGGTAAAGATATTTCAAATGTATGACGCCAAAATTCTTGACCAAGATACAACTTGCTTTCTGGTCGAAAAACGATTCCGTAGTTGAGCCTTTGGAAATAGTCTGGTTTCGCTGTCACAGCAGATACCAACAAGATACACAAAAAGGTCCATATCATCCGTTTTGGCCCCTTCAACAGAAAATCTAAAAACGAAAAAGAAAGACACTTGTAATCTACCCGGTGAAAGAATAATTACCTCTTTCTAGCACTATAAACAGAAGACCAGCTTCTTGAGGGGTGGATAGACTTCCAAGAGAAAAAAAAATGAAATTTTGAAATTTTGTCCGCGGAATCTGATAAAAGGCCTTCAACATGAGACATGCACAAGTTTAATCTAAGTGTAACCAGACGGTATTGTAGAAACAGCTTAACCTTAATCATTTCCTACTCTTAATGGAATATCTTAAAATTTTTCAACTGAACAGCCAAGTTACAAAATATGACACACTCCAGTAGAGTGGTATACTTATAAAATATGCAATGTATGTTGAGTGATATTCTACAGATCGAATATGCACTGCTTATTGTGTACTAAAATGGAATATGCACTGCATGTTGAGTGATATTCTACACATTGAATATGCACTGCTTGTTGAGTGCTAAAATCGAATATGCACGGCTTGTTTTGTGCTATAATTCAATATGCACTGCTTGTTGAGTGCTAAAATTGAATATGCACTGCTAATGTTGAGTGCTAAAATTGAATATGCACTGCTAATGTTGAGTGCTAAAATTTGAATATGCACTGCTTGTTGAGTGCTAAAATTTGAATATACCTACAAAATGCTAAATTAATTTCATTTTTATTCTGAAAATAATGTTGTTTAAGTGTATGTATGACAAATTACATCAATGAACTAACAATTTACATGGCATGCTATTCAAAGCCTAATTTATCTCCTAAAATACTGGTATTTTCTTTTTCGCTTTCTCCCTTGCTTAGTGTGGGAAATAAAATATTCCCTTCTCAGATTTGGCGAGAGATTTGAGTCCGGTTCCCAGGATGACGGATGATTCCCAGCCCATTTAATAAGAAACTCGCGTTTCCCTGCCCTAACTCTAGTTTTGAGGACTTTTTCTACAGGGAAGAATTGAGTGGTATCCTTACCCACAGGATCAGGGTTACCTTGAGGCTCGGGTGGGTTTTGGGGCTGGTGAGCGGGTATATTGGGTGGGTCAACTGGTGGTTCATAGGGCTGATGGGGTGGGTCATTGGGTGAGTCAACTGGGGGTTCAATGTGCTGATGGGGTGGGTCATCGGGCGGTTGGGGCATATCATTTTGTGGTTCACCTGTTGCCTCAATGTGTTGATTAGGCTGTTCATTGGGTGGCTGGGGTGGGTCATTGGGTACGGGATGACGTGCAATGGGCTCAAATCGATAGTCTTCTGGATCATAGTATCTTTTGAGCGAAGTTGCATTGTGACGTACTGGCCGAACACGATCGGTAGCACTGTCAGCAATGATATAGGTATCATTTGGGCATTTTCTACGAATGTAGTATGGACCATCAAACTTATCATATAGTTTAGGGGTCAGATCTTGAGGTACCTTATTTATCTTAATAAGGACCTGCTCACCTTCAAGAAATTGAGAATCTTGGGCCTTGACATCATGTCTTAGTTTATCTTTTTCCTTAGCTGCCTCAGAGTTGTCTTTTGCAAGTTCTTGAAACAATTTCAAACGCCCAAGGAGATGTTCCATGTGGATTTTAGCATCTGCACCTAAATTATCCCTAGGGATCAAGTTTACATCAAAGGGAAGTCTCATTTCACAGCCAAACAGCATTTTGTATGGAGAGAATCCGGAAGTTTCAAGGTTCGGAGAACTTCTCAGGGACATAAGGGCGACCGGAAGTATCATATGCCAATCTCTCTGACTGCGGTCAACATACATTCTGATTGTTTGAATGACATTTGCATTTTGGCGCTCCACACAGCCATTAGCCTTGGGCCTATAGGAACTTGTGCTATGCCTTGTGACTTGGTACAGCTCACAAACAGCTTGAACTAATTTAGAAAGAAAGTTCCTACCCCTATCTGAGACAATTTCAATTGCAGGACCGAATCTACAAAAGATTTCGTCATGCAGCAGCCGTGCTATTTCAGTTGCTGTTTGGGTTTTTAATGGCCAAGCTTCAACCCATCGAGATTGACTGTCCACCACAACCAGAATATATTGATGACCTTCAGCTGATTTACGCAATGGACCTATGATGTCCATGTGTAACCGACCAAAAATGGACACCACAGGCAGTGGATGTAAGGGAGGAGGAACAGCAGCATTATTTCTTTTGGCGCGCTGACACCTGTCACATGATTTTACAAAATTGAAAATTTCTGAATACATTTTTGGCCAATAGTATTTCATTTGCAGTTGTGAATGAGTCTTTTTAGCCCCAAAATAACCATTGTCATCATGATATGCACGCAAAGCTTTTAACCGTAATTCCGTTGGTAGGCAAATTTAAACAATATCACGTGCTTCTGGGGGCAATTTTTTCCATCTTGATTGACTGAAATGAACCAAAATGCCCTCATTTATGTCAAAATATTCAGACATACCAATAACGGCCTTTGCCAAATTTTGATCTGCAGGTAATTCCTTGGTTTCAAGGTATTTTATTATAGGACCAAAGTCTGGGCACAATTTTTGCTTTTCAAAAAGTGGGATCTGCTGTTCATCCTCAGTTTGTACATCCTGATTGGGAATATTTACCTGTGTATCTTGATCAATTGCTGCTAAAAGTGGTGGTCCAAATTCAAAAGACAATTTAAGCCATTCCTTCGTGGACGCTGAGTCTGATGACTGAACCGCATGAAGTCCTTCCAGGGAGGGACTCTGAGACTCAGTTGCTTCAATGGCAGAAATGGGAATGTCTATTGAATTGGGCCTTAGCTCAGGTACTGATTGGTAGTCAATAGATCTGTTAGACTTGTGCAATTGTGCAGAGGCTGTTGCACTGTCTGCAAGGTCATTGAGATCATTATTGGCTTCCCACAGATAGGCAGAATCTGTCTGGTCCCCCGTGTCTTGAAAAGGGAGCCGTGACAAGGCATCTGCATTGGTGTTGTTGACACCTTTCTATGCTGAATTTCGAACTCAAATTCTTGCAGTTCCATAGACCATCTTGCCAGTCGACCTTGTGGATTAGTGGTCTTTAAGGTCTGAAGGTATTTAAGGGCCTTATGGTCTGTGAAAACTGTAAATTTGCCAGAAGAAAAATAGGTGCGGTACTCTTTGATTCCCTCAACAATTGCCAAACACTCTAGCTCAGTAACAGCATAGTTTTTCTCAGCTTTTCTCAATGCTCTCCCCCCATAGGCAATGACATGCTCCAGTTTGTCATCACTGACCTGACCAAGAATGTAGCCTAGACCACTGCGCGATGCATCACAACTCAGAGTGAATGGTCGATTCATGTCAGGGTATGCCAGGATAGGTGCATTGATCAAAGCATGTTTAAGCGTGTCAAAAGCACTTTGACAGGAGTCATTCCAGACAAAAGGCTTGTCTTTTTGAAGGAGGCCAAAAAGTGGTGCACAAAGTTTTGAGCACCCCTTGATAAATTTCTTATAAAAATTAAAAAGACCCAGTACACTTTTGACATCTGAAGCATTTTTTGGCACTGGGAGATTCTCAACCCTTTCAAATTTTGCAGCATCGGGAAGCACTCCTTGTTTGCTCAATGTATGACCCAGATATCGAATTTGCCTCTGGGCGAAAAAACACTTAGAAGCTGTCAGTT
Organism: Loripinus fragilis; assembly: GCA_964019695.1. NCBI lineage: Eukaryota > Metazoa > Mollusca > Bivalvia > Lucinida > Lucinidae > Loripinus > Loripinus fragilis. Next base: position 211,491 of record CAXHUL010000169.1, read on the forward strand.
TCAGTCCTGCATCACGCAAGGGCTGAAACACCTCGGATAAATGCTGCAAGTGCAATTCAAAGGTAGGGGAGAATATCACAATGTCATCTATGTAGCACTGTACATAACGCCAGTTTATGTTGCGCAAAACCTGAGTCATTAGAGCTTGAAAGGTCGCTGGAGCATTCATTAAACCAAATAGCATGGAATTCCAGGAGTAGACGCCATCATATGTAATAAATGCTGAGCGCTCCTTTGCCCGCTCTGTCAATGGAACTTGCCAGAAGGCCTTGCTGATATCAGCGGAAGTAAAGAACTTTGCATTACTTTCACCAATAGCATCAAACATGTCAGACAATCTAGGGAGGGGAAAGGACTGAGGCTTAGTTATTTTATTTAGTTTACGATAATCGACAGCAAATCTATACTCATTGTTTGATTTCTTAATTAAAACTACCGGGGAATACCAAGGCGAATTGCTAGGTTCAATGATGTTATGTTTTAACATTTCCTTTACTTGACGTTCCGTTTCCCTACGCATTTCAGGTGATTGTTTGTAAAATGCTGATCTGACAGAAGGTGAATTGCCTGTGTCTATATCGTGAGTTTGCAACCAAGTTCTTCCTAAATTGTGTAAACCAGTTGTAAATATGTCCTTGTTTTGTCTTAAGAAAGTGAGCAAAATGGCTTTTTGCTCTTCATTTAAGTCTGAATTTGTAAAGTCAAACTGAAGCTCCTCGTCAGGAATTTCAGCTTGGTCTGAACTGTTGAAATTGTTTTGTTTTGCAATATGTGGGCTCAAAGTGAAGACAGATGCTTGCTGGATTGGTGTAACAATACCAATGACCTTGTTACCTGGCAATTGAATGGGATTATCCGTAGGATTCAAGACACGCATTACCGCTTTCCCTTTTCTGACTGTGACCACGCATTTTGCACCCTGTACATTGAGTTTTTGGAGCCATGTTACTGGCTCAACCAAAACATCTTGTACACTGTCGCACCGTGACATTTTAATATTAATGTTTGACTCAGCCAATGGCGGTATGATGACGGGGTTTGAAATGCGGGCATAGCCACTATTTGTGGAAAGGGTACATACTTGTGTGTCATCTAAAAGACTCATAGTTTTATTTCCAACATCAATTTTGACTCTGAATGATTCCATAAAATCAATGCCTAGAATAAGAGAATGGTGCAGATTCTCAATGACATGGAAGGCAAAAGGGACTATCAATCCATTGAAATTGATATCAAGATCAACTTTTCCTGAGACGCTATGCTGTTCTCCACCCACTCCTACAACAGTTTGTATATTGGTGGGTCTAATCCTGGAGTCAGATCGAAGCACTTTTTGTAGGAAAGCCTTATTGCAGCATGATATGGATGCACCAGTATCGCACAAAGTATTAGTCTTCCTGCCATTGATACTTATCTGCACCATATTCTTATGCATAGGTGCAATTAAGTTGACTGAAGCCTTACTGTAAGTTTGTTTAACATTATTGTGAATTTTGCTTGATTGGCTCTTAGACTTGTCAAATTTTTTTGTATGAAATAGTTTTGTCTGCTTTGTGCCCATCCACTGGTAAATACCCATGGACAGGCCCATACCCCTATTGTTGTTTCTTTTGCTCTCTATCCCTCTGGGCTTGTCGGCAAATAGGTCTAAAATGGTTTGGTAGACCACAGTAGTGACAAATTTTACCTTTAGCTGGGCAAGAATTTCTAGTCTTACAAGACCTACCTCCACATCCCATGCACTGTTGATTTGTTGACTGTGGCCTGGGTTGTTGATGTTGGTTGTTGGTCATCTGCATCTTCTCAAGCAGCCCAAGTATTTGTTGTAGTGCTCCCTCCTGTGGTGCGGAAACTGCACTTACTGCCGCAATGGGTTGTTGCACACGATTGGCAAGTGTCCTCACCTCATCCAAAGTTTTTGGGCCATGTTATTGGATGGCCGACTGAATACTTGGATGCAGTCCACCCACAGCAATTTGCACTTTAAGTTGCTCTGGTAATTCTAACATATGTGTCTGCTTTTCGACACGATAAACAAAGTCATCAATAGACTCAAGGTCTAATTTTTTAGTGTTAAAAATGTCCATCTTTATTTGTTTTTCAACTGAAAATTTATTTTTCAACACTAATTTTAAGGCTGCAAGATCTGCAGGTGGTGGGTTTAAACTGTCAATGTACCACTGTGCCCTTCCCTCTAGTTGAAGGCACAGGAGGTCATACTGCTGTTCAGGTTTGACATTGCACAAGTTTACATATCTGTCAAATTTCTTTAAAAAGTCCGTTATGTTGTCTGTACCATCCCCCCTAAATTTCTCCAGTCGAAACATTGACAAACCTGAAGCCATTGTGTCTTCGCTGTCTTGGTCTGGAGCTAAGTGAGGTGCCTCGTGGATAGCGTTTTCAACACCTTCTACTTCGTCCACTGATCGTAGATAGTAACGAAAGTTCCTCGGCACTGTTCTAGGCATGGAATGGGATCTTTTGATTCAACCACCAACTTTCCGATCGTAGATTTGGGGGTAGAGCGTTGTTGGACTGGGGCTGACCGGTGGGGATAACTCGCTAGAAATAAAAAGAAATCCCGTTGTCAGGTTGCTACTTTTTAATATGTGGTACGACGATGCTCTCTCATTCACTTCAACAGTAATTTTCATAAACAATTGAATGTACAATGAATGCAGTAGCAGATATAACAATGTGATAAGATACAGCATCAATATGAAGTACAAAGAAATGTACTATTACTTTAAGAAGTACAAAAGATGCAGTTGTACTCATAGAATAAAATGTGTTCTTATATACCCAACTTACACTACAGTATCACATTGCCAATCTACTACTTACATCAAATAGGCTATCTTAACATATAATATCAAATAAATAAAGCTACATTTTTGTTTTTAAAAGGATGTGCTTGCACTTTCCCAAAGGTGCAATTACAGATATACTCAATTAATGCTATGCATCACATTGCAATGGAATAGTTTCACAGCTTGCAGATATACAAGGTCCGTGTTCTGCTTTATTCTGCAGATGCAAATTCACAAATTTGCAGTTGCAGATATACAAACAAAGCAATAAATAAATATTCAAGTTGAGATTCATGAATATACATTAATGTTTAATATGCAAGAATTTCAGTAATACTCAAAGATGCCGCTGCAGTTATAACAAGGGTTATTTCCCTTTAATTTAAATAAAACAGTTTGTTTCGAACTTTCTTCTTCTATGATAAATCAGCAGAGCCGCCTGCTTCACATTTTCCTTGAATAATAGATTAATTTGCAAGCGAGCGTATTGACCCCGATCAGACTGCTCCCAAGCAGCCTGATCTGGATACATATGGTTTGCATATCACAAAATGCAACAGCAGACAACACTGCATGTGATTTACCTAGGTTAATTCACAAACAAGCATATGGACCTCAATCAGACTGCTCCCAAGCAGCCTGATCTGGATAAATATGGTTTGCATATCACAAAATGTAACAGCAGACAACACTGCAGGTGATTTTACCTAACTAAATTATAAAACTACTAATTTCAGAAAATAGGATGTTTATCATTTAAACATTTAGATAGCAAGAGCAGACGACACTGCAGGTAACTTTACTTTGCTATAAGGGTGCATAGTTTAAGAAAATACCATGACGAAATATTGTGTAAAGCGGTTTGTCTGGATCCATCAAATTATCAAGTTTTTACTCTAAATCGAATGCCGAGCTTGCAATTCATCCGATGCTCAGGGCATAGCCCACACTGAAGTGGAATGGCCAGTCCTAAATGTAGGACTGCCTGGGAAGGATTAGACTTCTAAGAGCCATGACATGCAATGAACGGCCATAGTGAACTTATAGCAAGTTCAGCGATATGACCGATACAGAGTTCACTCCAGTACGGGGTTGAGACGCGGACCAGGATGGGCCAAACATAGAATGATAATCATCATCAAAGACAGATCCAGAACAAACCGTACAACCTGTTCTTTTATATAAACGTTTACAAATATATATATCCATATATCACCCAGCTTTCAGCTTCTAAATGTTTTACACTGTGTCCTAAATATGCAGTTAAATTCCATATAGGACAATGTGCCAAACCCGGCAACCACTCCTGGGATGCGACATTATTTTGGTGCGCAGTATAGCCATTGCTATGACTAACAGAAAGCTCACTGATATATTTCTTCAATCATACAAATTTTTACATTCTATTTACCCTTACCATGCTGGTCCTGATCTTAAAATAAAACCTACTCTTGATGCTAAATAATGCGTTAAAGTGTCGCATATGCAAAGAACATTTATAAACACGAGCATTTACTTAGCGTGATGAGACAGACATTATCTTATTCACAGAAACCACAGGCGACTGCATTGTATTCTTAAAAACCACTGCATGGTAAGGTTTCACAAGCATTTCCATTCATACAAATAAATGCTGTCTGCAGACTAAGGAGTACAGGTTACCTATGGCAGTAAATGTTTGAACCCTGATCAGACTGCACATGAGCACCTTGATCTGGATCCATACATTTTGCTTCTAGATCTTAAGAACTTTCTTAAGATACAGCAGACTTAATGCTTGAATGCATCGGACAACATCAAGCTTCCCGCATGATCTTGGAAAACTTACACAGAAGATGATCTGACTTGACCAGTGACAAATGAGCAGATAGGCATCTTTCTGCAAATGCATGGTTTTAGTGTACCAGCATTTGCAGCCATGAATTTGATAAATTATGCTTTAGCAGTCCTTTTTCTGAATTTTTGTTTGCTTGTAGAAATTGATCGCGTTCTCAAAGAAACGCTTGCAGCGTGAAAATAAAACCAAATCGCCCTTAGAAGAAACCACACTGCATTATTGGGTTTAGCAGATAACCGACACGACTCATTCGCACAGGTCAAACTCAGTGCATGTTACTAGTTCAAACCAAAATTCCCCAGTCTGCATACAAACATTTTAAACTGGTATACATGTTATAAATAAATAACTTAATAATAAATGAATAAAATATGAGCATGTGCTTGTACATAAGATAAGACTTTAAAGTAATATTTCAAGTAAAATAGTATATTTTGACTTACCTAGAAATAAAAAGAAATCCAGTTGTCAGGTTGCTACTTTTTAATATGTGGTACGACGATGCTCTCTCATTCACTTCAACAGTAATTTGATTTCGCATTGCTACCTCGACCTATTTCAACCTGACTCTCAGGGAATCACATGACCGAAGTTAACCAATCACATAGGTATAACTGTTAACTTGTCAAATTGGTTCCTACGGACAAAGTCCCATTGTTGTCTGGTGAATACGACAAATGACTTCTCAATATATGCTAATTTACAAACAAGTTTACTGGGGTTGTCATATTTATTCCTCCTAACTTGTGTATTGGTCTGCTCCATTACGTAAAATAGACAACAGAGTGACAGTCATCACTTTAAGGTACAAAGGATGTATTGTTTAGACTGACCGATACGATTAATAGAACAGACCGACACAGTTACACCATATTTCGTGTAAAAAAACCTTTTTTGCTTAAATTTTGTTATTCTTTTAAATGTTACTGTTTTTCTAAAAAGCTTTAAACCAAAATGTATAGAATTTTCCAGCATGACAGTATCCTTTGGAAGCAAAGATTGCACCAAAGAACTGAAACTAGAGTGTGCATATTTCCTGGGCCAGACTAGCTAGTTTCTGCCATTTAGGCTTCATCAGTGACCCTCTAATAGTTTCAAAGTCCCACAATGAAACCCATGATCCCAAAGGAAAAAAAAATAAAATCTACACTATAGTGAAACCTAAAACCTTTGTAGGCCGGAAAACCTTTATCAAGAACTTAGCAAACAGTGGAGACCCAGATGGTGCGGCATTTCATCAGAGTCAACACTGTTTGTATGGTAAAAAAATCGACAAAAGAATACTTTTTTACCTATAACCTGACATCCTTAGATAATTATGTACAATGGACTATCCCAAAGTTTTTTATATCAAACCAGATGGAAGAATCCATTAGTAAACATAGGGTTAATCCTGGGATAAACTTTCTGTTTACTATTTTTTGAACTAAATGTAGAAATTGGGCATGCTTTTTGATGCCACATTCGTTGAAATTTTTGACAATGATATCGGTTTTTAGAAGATATCTTTCTTGACGGTTTAAAATAATTGAGCCGTATCAGGTGATTTCCAACAATGTGGCATTTTGACATGTGTAGACCCAGACGAGCCTCTGCAGCCTACTTTTAAGCTTAGAAACTCCAAATGCTGTCCAGTCAGTAGCTTAACAATCATAGAATACTCAAGCGACTAGCAAAGGCTCTGATCAGACTGCGTGTATGCACAGGCTCATCTGAGGCTTTGCTGGTCGCACATACCACATTGTTGGAAATCTCATGCACTGGCTCATATTTGTAATAATGTAAAATGACATTTTTCAGCGTGAACACAGATTCTAGAACCAGTGTTTGTGCCGGGGCACACTATTTAAGGTATGTCGATGGTAAACATCAAGGCCATCAAATAGCATTTTCGGATGTTCTAAAAGTTTGTATTAATAGAAAAATGATATCGCTGAATTTAAGATCCATCTCATTCATAGGAAACAGGTCTCTCTTCTTCATAACACAGAATTGATTTAATGAAGGGACTAGATTGCTGGCCGTGCATGTGTCTGCAAGATTCCAAGCTTCATCCCAGTAAATGATCTACCCTTCAGCATGTTTAGTACTACTTAATCTCTCATTTTCTCTAGTCGTCTGTCTGCAATCATAAACTTCAAGTCTACTGATAAATCATTATAGATATCTAGTAACCTAATACGCTTCCTGGACACGGCTGAAAGTTTATCAACTGCAACCTGCTTCAATTTACTCATCGTAAATTTTTCGGCAAAAAGCAATAGATGAATTGTTTCACTAAGATGATCATAAAAGGCAGTCACACTTTCATTTTTCACTCTCTTGCACATTGCATCCTCCGCTACGGGTAAGACGGTGGATATCTGATACTCATGAGCATACTCGTATATCTTGGTGATCCATTCATCTGTAAAATAGAAACAAAATACAATTACCACACGGACAAGACGGTGGATATCTGATACTCATGAGCATACTCGTAGATCTTGGTGATCCATTCATCTGTAAAATAGAAACCAAATACAATTACCACACGGACAAGACGGTGGATATCTGATACTCATGAGCATACTCGTAGATCTTGGTGATCCATTCATCTGTAAAATAGAAACAAAATACAATTACCACACGGACGAGACGGTGGATATCTGATACTTATGAGCATACTCGTATATCTTGGTGATCCATTCATCTGTAAAATAGAAACAAATACAATTACCACATGATGGGTAAGACGGTGGATATCTGATACTCATGAGCATACTCGTAGATCTTGGTGATCCATTCATCTGTAAAATAGAAACAAATACAATTACCACATGATGGGTAAGACAGTGGATATCTGATACTCATGAGCAAACTCGTAGATCTTGGTGATTCTTTCATCTGTAAAATAGAAACAAAAAGTTGTACCCCTCCCCTGGAAAATGTTAGACCCAATCCGAAACCTTGAAAAAAGATAAATTTTTTTCAAATTAACCATTTGACTTCCGTAAAATAAGCTGAGGACTAAAAGGAGAAGACGAAAAAAAAACGTTGTCAGAGCTCTTTTTGTCAGACTTACCTGGACCACCCTGACGAAACTTCCTGGATCTGCACATGGTCTCTGTAGATGAGCAGGCTGGTTTGAGTCTCACTTTGTAGGAAACCCTGAAAACAGGCTTTCTCGCAAGGTGACCCATATCAAAGTAAGATATACGTAAAACAGTATGTACAGGCCATAGATCAGGGTGCTTAAGAGACTAGATCTGTAACTATGAACATTTTGCGAAAAAAAATAAAATTTTCTTTTTAAATCATTTGTAAAAATAGAATTAAGGTATGTTTTCACAATAAATATGTTCATTACAGTTGAAAACTGCATGGAAAAGTGAATTATCTTATAAAAACAGGTGATTTTTTTCCTGTTAGGAATTATGTACTGTAACATGTATTGTGTTTATCTGTTTCATATTTTGTTTACTTAGTTTCTGTTGACCCAGATATTGGAGATATTGATGGTAAATAAGTTATTGTAAATAAGGTGTTTATTTGATTATAAGACTATTTCTAGAATGATGACTAATCATCTGGAAATTAAAAATGTATTGTCATGGAAGGTTCTGGAACCTTGGAGAAAAGTCCAGAATTTTCTTTTCCATGCCAATAGAAGCTATGAAAAGCTTCTGGAAATTAGTGGAATCTTCCAGGAAAATGTAGAACTTTCCAGAACCCATGTATTGATCAATATTTAGCATATGATATCATACTTTGCGCCTGATCATTCTGGAACTTTCTTAAACAGTATATATAAGAGTAATTTTTTTATAAGGGCATCTTTGAAATAATTTCACCTTTTAAAAGTCTAAACCTTTTGTGCTGGAATTCTATATTGGAATATTTAGTGTTTAACTTATTCATTCTGGATTACTTTGGATTATTCAGTTTTGGATTCAGACTTCGTGTTCATTTGGATTTATCTTCAAAATCTGGGGATCAGAAACTGCTGAAAGACTTGTGTTGAAAAATATTCTGAGGGACAGTTTGGACATACAAGGTATTGTAAATTAGACTTTCTTTGATTGTATAACTATTTTCCATTGCTTATTGTAAATGATAATTTTTTGTTTTTAATAAATTTTGTTAAATTTTAAAAGTGCTTTTTGCTGACTTTCCAAATAGCTAAATTTTGGTTTCCTGAATTTGTTTCTAGTTACGCCTGGCATGTAACAGAAATTGGGGGCTCAGAGTATGGGATTGAAATAACTTTTGCACCAAATTTATTTAAAATTTAAAAGAAATTTAACTGTTTGCTGTTTAGCTAGTTTAAACCAGCAGAAAGCAAATATGTCATTCAAACTTAGTGATTTAACTGCACCTTCTCAGGAGCTGTTAGACTAGGCAAAAATGTCATGACAAATTAAGGTTGGAAATGGAAGAACGGGAGAAGGAAAAACAAAGAGAAATGGAAAGAGAAAGATTAAAACATGAGAAATTAAGGCTAGAAATTGAAGAAAATGAAAAGAAATTAAGGCTAGAAGCTGAAGAACGCATTGAAATTGAAAAAGAAAAAATACATTTGAGTTAAAAATGAAAGAACTTGAGTTAGAAGGAAAATCTAAATCAAAACCTTTGCCTTTAGACTCTGGCAAATCTTTTGATGTAACAAAACACATCCAACTTGTTCCTCAATTTCAAGTAAAAGAAGTTGACAAATATTTTTACATTTTGAGAAGGTGGCAGAAAACCTGAAATGGCCAACCTTACTTTTACAGAGCGTTGTAATAGGCAAAGCTCGAGAAATTTACACTCAGCTTTCACTAGAACAAAGCTCAGATTATGACAAAGTAAAAGAACTTATTCTTAAGGCTTATGAGTTGGTCCCTGAAGCTTACAGGCAAAAATTTAGAGGTTGTAGGAAATAACCTAACCAGACTCATGTGGAATTTGCTAGAACAAAAGAACAATTATTTGATAGGTGGTGCTCTTCAAAGAAAGTAGGTTCTGATCATGAAAAAATAAGACATCTCATGCTTGTTGAAGAATTCAAATGGTGTATAAATTCTGACGTCAGGGCTTTCTTAAATGAAAAAGAAGTTGAAAATTGGATGTAGCAGCTAGACAAGCTGATGATTATTCTTTGACTCATAAAACTTCTGTTGTTAACAAGCCATTTCCAAGGAAACCATTTAACCCTCAATTAAAATTTACACCTCAATCAAGACCATTTTCCCCTCAGTCAAAACCAATATCCCCTCAGTCAGGTCCAAACTCCAACCCCAGTAATCCATCTGATAATTCCAGTCATTCATTTACTCCAAAACCTAGATTTTTCTGGTGAAAACAAAGGTCAAAGTCCTTCATCCCAGCCAATATGCAATTATTGTAAACAATCTGGTCATATCATATCTGAATATATTGCTTTGAAAAGAAAGAGAGAAAAAGAAAGACAGGAGAGTCCTTAACCCACAGGTCTCACATCTTTAAGGCTAAAACCACAGTCTTCTATTCAGGATGAGAATCCTATTTTGGCCAAAACATCTGAGACTGATGCCGTTATGGAGATTTATGAACCATTCTTGTCAGATGGCTCCGTGTCACTAAATAGTGACTTTGCCCAGTCAACCCCTATTAAAATCTTACGAGATACTGGTGCTTCTCAATCCCTTATCTTGGCAGATACCCTGCCTTTTTCTGAGAAGACTTCTTCTGTGACAAGTGTCCTTATCCAGGGTGTAGAGTGTGGATTTAATAATGTACCGCTCCATAACATTTATTTGTCCTCAGACTTAGTAACTGGTCTTGTGGCTGTAGGTATTAGACCTTCTTTACCTTTTAAAGGTGTTCACTTGCTATTGAGCAATGATTTGGCTGGAGATAAGGTTGTGGTAGACCCACTTTTGACCAGCACACCTTGTTTTGATCAACTGCCTAATCCTATTGAGCAGGAAATTCCTGACCTTTACCCTTTCTTGTGCTGTCACTAGGGCAATGGCAAAGAAAGCCAAACAGAATAATGGGGTGCAAGATATTAATTTAGCTGACACCTTTAAAAGTCTAAACCTTTTGTGCTGGAATTCTATATTGGAATATTTAGTGTTTAACTTATTCATTCTGGATTACTTTGGATTATTCAGTTTTGGATTCAGACTTCGTGTTCATTTGGATTTATCTTCAAAATCTTGGGATCAGAAACTGCTGAAAGACTTGTGTTGATAAATGTTCTGAGGGACAGATTGGACATACAAGGTATTGTAAATTAGACTTTCTTTGATTGTATAACTATTTTCCATTGCTTATTGTAAATGATAATTTTTTGTTTTTAATAAATTTTGTTAAATTTTAAAAGTGCTTTTTGCTGACTTTCCAAATAGCTAAATTTTGGTTTCCTGAATTTGTTTCTAGTTACGCCTGGCACGTAACAGTACGTCCCTCCATAAATTCTAGACAGTTGATTTTTAACATAAATGCTGTTGTTTGATAGTGATAATTTAAGATTTATGAAAATGTTTACCTGAATTTGAGTATTTTTGCTGTATTCTTGAATAATAGAAACTTTATTTCCAAAATGAGAAGATCAAAAGTTGCAGACTATGCAGCTTGAACAGAAAACTATTGTTCTTATTTCTCAATCAAAACATATGTTGTTGGTACTCAAAAGAACCGTCTCACTGAGAAAGTTCTTTTGAGCACCCAAAACACATGTTTAAACTGATGGATAAGAAAATAGTCTCAATTTTACGCTGAAATTTTTTGCTTAACTGGCCCTATGGTATGTACCTGAGAGGTCCTTCCTAATTCTTGGATGTAAATGTAGAAGTATGTACCTGAGAGGTCCTTCCTAATTCTTGGATGTAAATGTAGAAGTAAGATATAAAGCTGTATGTACCTGAGAGGTCCTTCCTAGTTCTTGGATGTAGATATAGAAGTAAGATATAAAGCTGTATGTACTTGAGATACCCTTCCTAATTCTTGGATGTAAATGTAGAAGTAAGATATAAAGCCGTATGTACCTGAGAGGTCCTTCCTAATTCTTGGATGCAAATGTAGAAGTAAGATATAAAGCTGTATGTACCTGAAAGGTCCTGCCTAATTCTTGGATGTAAATGTAGTAGTATGTACCTGAGAGGTCCTTCCTAATCCTTGGATGTAAATGTAGCAGTATATCCAGGAAGGGCTCATATTCTTTTCCACTCATTGAGATACAACGGTCATTACTTTCCTTAAAGTCTGATTGTAACATTGCTTCAAAGACAGGTGACATTGCTGACAAAAACCACATTGAAACATAGAGAGACTGCCTATCATCAAACTTCAATTCAACTTCATCTTGAACTACAGTCACACCTTTGGTGAATGGATTGCTTGCGTCAGACCCTTTTTGTTTGTTAGGCTCTTCCTCTAGACGAGCTCTCTTGGTTTTCTAAAATTATAAAACATTAATCAGCCGTGACATGTGATTACCAACAATGTGGCATTTTGACAAGTGTAGACTCAGAAAAGCATGTACAGGATCATTTAAGCCAAATGATGTTCGAACAGTAACTTAACACTGATAGAATATGCAAGTGGCTAGCAAAGGCTCTGACCAGACTGCGCGTATGAGCAGATTGATCTGAGCCTTTGCTGGTTGCACATACCACATTTTTGGATATCCAATGTTGCGGCTCATTTAAAAATATTCTCTATTAATGACACATAACACGTTTGGTAGGTAAGTATTTAAATTCGAGCCGAACATCCTTGCTATATAAGGGATAGAGGCTAACTTCCTGACTATCCAGACAAGGAGGCTAAAATTCTGACTAATAAGCCATGGAGACAAACATCTTGACTATCAAGCCATGGAGGCTAACATCCTGCCTATCAAACCATGGTGACTAGCATACAGGCTATCAAGCCATGGTGACTAGCATACTGACTATCAAGCCATGGAGGCTAACATCCAGGCTATCAAGGCATGGAGGCTAACATACTGACTATCAAACCATGAAGACTAACATCCTGACTAACAAGCCATTGAGGCTAACATTCTGACTATCAAGTCATGAAGCCTAACATTCTGATTATCAAGCCATGGAGACCTACATCCTAACCGTCCAGCCATGGAGGCTAACATTCTGACTATCAAGTCATGAAGCCTAACATTCTGACTATCAAGGCATGGAGGCTAACTTCCTGACTATCAAGTCATGGAGGCTAACATCCTGACTATCAAGTCATGAAGCCTAACATTCTGATTATCAAGCCATGGAGACCTACATCCTGACCGTCCAGCCATGGAGGCTAACATTCTGACTATCAAGCCATGGAGGCTTACATCCTGACTATCAAGTCATGAAGCCTAACATTCTGATTATCAAGCCATGGAGACCTACATCCTGACCGTCCAGCCATGGAGGCTAACATTCTGACTATCAAGTCATGGAGGCTTACATCCTGACTATCAAGTCATGAAGCCTAACATTCTGACTATCAAGGCATGGAGGCTAACTTCCTGACTATCAAGTCATGGAGGCTAACATCCTGACTATCAAGTCATGAAGCCTAACATTCTGATTATCAAGCCATGGAGACCTACATCCTGACCGTCCAGCCATGGAGGCTAACATTCTGACTATCAAGCCATGGAGGCTTACATCCTGACTATCAAGCCATGAAAGCAAGTATCCTGACTAAAAAGCCACGTAGACAAACTTCCAGAATATAAAGCCATGGAAAAATACATTCCGGCTATCAAGCCATGAATGCTAACATCTGCCTATTCAGCCATGAGGCTAGTATCCCGACCATCAAGCCAAGGACGCTAGCATCCTAACTAGCATCAAGCCATGCATGTTAGCATTCTGCCTATTAAGTCAAGCATGAAAACCCCTTGACCATCAAATCCATGGATGCTAACACCCTGCCTATCAAAACATGGAGACTAACATCATGACTATCAAGCCATGCATGTAAGCATTCTGCCTATTAAGTCAAGTATGAAGACCCCTTGACTATCAATCCATGGAGGCCTACATCCTGCCTATCAAACCATGGAGGCTAACACCCTGCCTACCAAAACATTGAGGCTACACCCTGCCTATCAAACCAGGGGGACAAACATCCTGACTATCGAGCCATGGAAGCAAGTCTCCTAAAAATCAAGCCATGTAGGCAAACATCCTGACTATAAAGCAATTGAAAATAACATTCTGACCATCAAACCATGGAAGCAAATATCCTGACTAACAAGCCATGGAGGCTTACGTCCTGACTTTCAAGCCATGGAGGCTTACGTCCACCGTAAAAAAAACACCCTACACCCCAAGTAATTTCTTGTGTCTTACTAGAAATGATTCTCTATTGCCTGAAACTTTCGGGGTCTATTTATCTATCTGTAAATCAAGCGTCCTGGGTTCGATTCCAAGCTGGGACAGGTTTGGGATTGTTACACTCTACGACAAAGATACGTAACACTGTGTTACAAGACAAAAGGTAGACAATACAATTTAGGTCACACTGACACCAATAACCATAACTTTTGTATGACGTGCTCTGTCCATCTCATGCCTGTGCAACTCGCCGCTGTCCTCTGTCGGACCATTTTTTCACAATACAGCGACGCCCATCTAGCAGTGTTGGAGACATGTTTGATGAGTTGCTATGTCCAACTCTGGAGGCCTGAAGAGATCGGTCCTCTTTATTTTTCTACAACAAGATTCTCTATTGAAAAAGAGAATATCTGGCCAATCTCACAGATCAAAATTCACTTTGGACATCACCCAGCTGCCAAAAGTGCATGTTCCCCCAGTACTATTCCACGTTGGAATAGTCTCTCTCTGACTGTGGTCGCAGCTGTGACCCAGAAAGATGTCATTGCGCTTATTTAAATGAATCAGTCAGAGTTTTATTTGTTTGGCAGTGTCTACGGATACGGATCCGTACCTCTAGCCTGTGAGGCTAGGGATACGTATCTGTACCCCGATCTGTACCCCTAGCCTCCCAGGCTAGGGATACGGATCCGTATCTCTAGCATTTATCAATGGGCCAGGCTAGAGGTACAGTTTGATAATTCTAATATTACAGTTTAAGAAATATAAATCAGAGATGTCTTAATGTTATCATTATAATGGTAAGAAATGGCAACTTTGATAATCAGTAACGTGCAAAAAACAATCTACCTGTATGAATTTAATGCAACACAAAGACATTGCCTCTATTTATATTGAAATGATGTCAAAAATAGCAAGTGAAGTTGTGAAGGCCCAGGCGAGCCTGCACTGCACGCACATGCGAGAAGTATGGGATCAATTAGCACAGGTAAAGCAATCTTTATATATTCATGCGCAGTCATCCAGTGGGGAAATAAGCCTAGCCTTCATCTTTGTTCATACTTTGTGTGTGCGAGAAGTGTAGGCTCAGGCGAGTCACATCTGAACATTATAAACTTTAAGACGGATTAAATAGCATGATTGACAGTCTAATACATGTAGTCGCAACGGACAGGGCCACAAGCAAGGCCACATTACAGGAACAACAGCTGGTTGGTTGACATAAATTCTGCCGAAGTCGACGCACATCTTGTAGAGTAGAGTTGTCTTGTTGTATGTACACTTCAACGGTTAAATGAGTCTCCATGGCTTGATAGTCAACCACCCTATTTACACACTAAAATCTCTTGTAAAATAACTTGAATCAACAAAGGTGAGCCACAGCTTCCATATTATGTATTGTTAAAAGTCTTGCAATCATCTTGATGGGAAGAGAGATCTGATTGCTTTGCTTAATTTGTCTTCCTGGTGTCTCGTGATGGTTGAGCGGCTCTTCCTTGCGGTGCCATGGGGTTGTCTGCGGTTTGTGATTGTGGTATTTCCTGATCATACTCACTATTTTTTAAAATCAGATTTTATTTAACAGCCTTTTTTGCTTTTCCTTTCCTACGTGGTATGATAGAAAGTCTCTGGTACCTCTCAATGTGCAAAGCGTGACATAATCTTCTGCCATGGAAAATGACTTCACAAACAGTTTTTATATCAAGTATAGCTGAACAGTCAGTTAATAGTTGGAGCAATATCTCACTTTTATTAAAGTCTAAATCACTATATCATAGTACATGTATGTATTTAAGGTCCTTAAGAATGGGCTCTCTAATGCTTTCAGGGATTGCACATTGTAATAGAAAATGGCTCAAAGTCTCTGCACCGGCCTTATAAAAATACACAGTAGGCATGTTGGATCAACCTCATTCTGGTTAAAGGAAGCTTTGTTTGATAGTAAAATATGCGTCCTTGTAACGATCTAGAGATGCGCTGCTATACGTGGTACTATGACTAACGACATACTGATAATCAACTCCTCAGAATTATAAATGATCGACATAGATTTTCAGCAAACACTTTATACATATAGGTTGTAAATCGTTTAATTGGAATAGATAATTATAAAGTATTTTGACCTTTTCGAGATGCATTAATAGCCGTTTCGTTTTCACCAATCAAATGTTTTTCGCACATTTTTGTTTGAAGAGAGAGAGAGAGAGAGAGAGAGAGAGAGAAAACAATTATCAAAGTTGTAATTTCTTACAAATTCATAATAAAACCAATTAGACACGTCTTATACAATACAAATAGTTTATTCAGCATTGACCACTAGTACGAGGTTTACAGCCATTTATACAACATACACAGTCTCGACGATACTGTTCCTCCCTCCGACACTCAATATACATGTCTGAATAAAAGGACATGATTATGATAAGATCTCATTTATTTAGCTAGGCCCGTGTTAAATAGCTAAATTGTCAAGATATGCAGCGACTTCTTCATAGAAACATAGGTTCTGGGTGTTCAATTGAACCATCTCGACGAGACTGTTCATTTCAACACTCAATACACATGTTTAAACCTACCCGTTGGGTTAAGATCTCATTTATACATGCTGATCGCTTGTTTATCTAGACCAGTGACTATTCAGTATAAAACAGAATTTTCCTACTGGAACAATGGTTTTGGGTGCTCAAAAGAACCGTCACATTGGAGACGGTTCTTTCAGCACCCAGCTAACATGTGACATAAAATGTTATTAAGATACTCACAACAGATCGTAATCCAAAATAACAATAATAAACGAACAGCCTTGACACTACTGAACCCGGATATCAAATGACCCACATTGTGAATATTCTCATGTTTTACTCGTGCAGAAGGTGACATAATTATCCGAGCTGTGCATCGAGAAAAAGGTATACGGATATAAGATAGGCACAACAATCAAGCTGGCCGATGTTTGCGTACGATCGTTCGCCTGTTTGTCTGGCTTGCGCCTGGGTCCAGGTGCAGCCTGGGCGAGTGGGTGTGGGATCGCGTGCAGATGTCAAGATTGTTTCACCGGTGTTATCTCGAGCAGAATCACGCTGCGGGGCTGGCAGAGGTTCATTTACAGACATGAATTTGAGCCACTGCTGTCCGCGGTCTTCTGGCAGAAAACAAATCCCACAACAAATTTCCTTGTAATACATGAACTTGAAACATTGCTGAAAGAATAACATTGAGAATATGGTGGATGACCCCCGACCCCCCCCCCCCCCCTCCAAACGATTAACACTACGCTGACTAATGAATGAGAGCAACCTAACGTACCTATCTGTATAACAGCTTTGTATTAAGAAGAGAAAAAAAAATACCAAGTTCTTTGTAAATTACATTTTGCCATTCACATTGTATCTCTATGTCATGTATGTGGCCTGAGATTAATAAAGATACTGTTCTGTTCTGTTCACAGTGTGAACAAAATGTTTCTTAAAAAATATTACCCGGATTATAAAGCTTTTATTTCCGATTTGATTCTTTACATCCCATCAAAAATCTTTCAGTTATATAGGGATGGGTCTTCCTAGGTTGAACCCGTACTAAGCAAGGATAAATGTGTCTTGCTCAAGGACCACAGCGCAGTGACACTGGTGATGCTCGAACCCGCAGCCCTTCCGTCTCAAGCACTCTACCACTGAGCCACTGCGCTCCCTGGATTATAAAGCTGTACCTCTAGCCTAGCCTATTTAAAAATGCTAGAGATACGGATCCGTATCCCTAGCCTCACAGGCTAGTAGAGGTACGGATCCGTACCCCTAGACACTGACCATTTGTTTTGTTGCGGTTTTATTTTTAAAAATTAACAATCACCCCTCATAATAATCGGACAATTACATCTTTAAATAGCTAGATGCAGTCTATTTCCGCTCGCTTGACATCCTGTCTTCGTGTTTCGTCAATTCAGGAACAGCCACAGAGACTATCTACACTATGAAATTTCGTTTGTTGCGTGTGCATTGTGTATCTCAAAGACAAGGCGAAGATGCCCAGGCCGATCAGTGCCATTGTTTTTTCGCTATGCAGCAAAAACCAGGTTTTGAAGATGCCCTATTCATATTTGTAGAGATGTTACCTGTACTAACCTGGGGTTGATCTAAACTTTCAGTCGCCATGGCCCATGGTTTACTTCCTCTATTAAATGTTAATTAAGAGAAATAACTCTTGTAAGATCCTAACTATACAAGCAACTGTAAACTTGGATAGGCCTATCTGGGGAATTCGGTCATGTTTTAGCTGCTCTTCAAAATTTGAAAACTATCCGTAAATGGAGTTGTTTATTTAACAGGAAATGCGCTGGTTTTCAACAATGTGGTATGTGTGACCAGCAAAGGCTAAGATCAGCCTGCGCATACGCGCAGTCTGAGTATGTATATGATAGCAATCTGCGGAATCTGCGGTTGTTTACTCCTCGGTTACTAGTAGTAGTCTCTTTCGCAGCCGACAATTTGTGTTCTGTATCATGGACAAACGTGGTCTACCAAGTATCTGGTCGTTATGATACTAATGCAAAAAAGAGGAAAGTGCCCTTTAGGTATAACATTTCTTATCATTCTTAAGTGTCTTTCGGCACTTTTTTGTCAATTTACTTCAGTGATAACAAAAACACTGCCAACATCCTGCCAACAAAAACTTAATAATTTACTGGTGTAAAACTAAGTATTTTTTTTTAAAAAAAACTACCTTCGTATTGATTAGGCTCAAAATGGTAGAAAACATGTCTCGTTTCTAGAGAAAAAGGTGTTTTCTAGTTTTGCAAGAATGGCAGGACTAGTAGATGTATATATACTCAACTACATTAAACCCATCAATCACTTCTCGGGACAATTATGGAAATCAAAATTAAGAAATGAAAATATATTTATGCCATATTCCGTAACAATCAGTTCTGCATCATTTCATTGAATAATGTTTTACTTAAATCTGTTCATGTTGTTCGCCAGTGTTTAGACAAGGGGCTATTTTCATTTCACTTGAGAATGAATATCTCGTTCTCGTCAAAATCAGTGCACTTAAGTTAAATTCGTCAAAATAGACGTGATCCTGTCCTGTAGCAATAACTGCCTCATAACGAGGTCGAACCGAAAGCATTTAACGCCGTACAAAGTTCTTTGGAATCCAGCCCATTTTTAATGGAGAGCGAACTGAAGCTGTCGAAGATTCCGATGTTGCACTGAACGATCCCCGACGCGTTGCCAGAGCTCATCCAACAACTGCTCTATCGTATTGAGATCCGGGCTTACTAAACTTACGCAGTTTGTTTTGGCTTCTGCACACACTTGATTGCCTCGTCAGAGATGGACATACCAGTAATTGGAAGAAGTGAACTGATTGGGAATAGAACTCGAGTGAAAACCAATTGTCTTAAACTTGTCAAAATTAATGCTTTCGGTTCGACCTCGTTATGAGGCAGTTTTTGCTGCAGGAGAGGATCATGTCCGTTTTTTTTGACGAATTTAACTCAAGTGAACTGATTTAGACGAGAACGAGATATTCATTCTAAAAATGATACCTTTAGCACAGGTGGTAACGTTAAGCACAGTTATATCTTATTTCCATATAGTCAGTTTGAAAACTTTTTGCCTATGACCTTTGCTTTTTGCAACAATGATCAGATGTTTAAATTCTATTACACGCTTCATAATGATTAGATCTATGTACATGTGTTAAACAGATGCAATACTTTCCAGATAGATCAATTATTTTCTTCGTCACTGCTTCCAAAAGTAAGTGAGTATGATCAAAATCACAAGCATTTGGATCATATGGGCTTTATAAAGTAGGGAACCAGCACCATAATATCCAGATTGTGGGACAGTTTGGCAAATATTAATTTTCTCCGGGTCACATAGTGCAGTCAGGGTTCCCACAAACTAGAGAAAATAAAATTCCCTGACTTTACACTGACTTTTCCCTGACTGAGTTCCTAAATTCCCTGACCAAAAACGTCGCTATTTACTTATCCTAATTGGTCAGCTATGAGCATAATTAATAAATGTGCACTCCCATCAACCAACCTTAATCACCATTCAATCAGAATATACTTTACATTTATGGTTTACATTTATGGTTTACTTATTGTTATTCATTTTTTTAATAAATGGATGCATGGATGCTCCAAAACAATGCCAAATATCAACCCTAAGAGTTCTATATTATAGATCATCTAAAGATTTGGCCATTCCTAGAGTTTGAACATATTGATCACTTAAGAGAGGCATGTGTAACCCTCGCCGATGTTCTTACTGCTTTCATATACAAACTAGATTTTGATCTTTTGCACCAACCTGGGATATTGAACCCTAAGGTCTGTCTCACAGAGGAGTTGTCAACCCTAAATAGTATCCGTTGTTATAAAAGTTCATATGATGTCTTTGATTTTGACCTTTAGCCCAACCCTGAAACATGGACTCAAAATGTCTGAAGCCATCGCGCGGAAGCCAGCTACGAATGGAACTAATTGTCCATATATGTATACCTTCCAAGCTGGTCAGATATCTGCAAAATTCAGAAAATTTGATAAACACTTTAAAGGTATCCCAGGTTTTGACCTCTAGTCCCATTCTGGGCTATCAACCCAAAGGTCTGAGGTCACACAGAGAAAAAGTTAGCCCTAAATAATACCTGATGTTCAAAAAAACCAATGTATATTATAAAAGAAAAGAGGAAATATCTTGCAATGTCCTGAGTTTTGACCTCTAGCCCCACCCTGGGGCATTGACCCAAGAGTCAGAAGATGTCGGGTGAAAGCCAACTAAAATGGAAAAAATTGTCCAAACATAAATGTTTACTAATACATGTAAAAGGTTTGATAGGTATCTACATAACTCAGAAAAAACAGAATAGCACTTTTTAAAAGTATCCTTGATTTTGCCCTCCAGCCCAACCAGGGAGGAGCAGGAACCCTGGGGTCTGCAGTCAGATTCAAAGCCAACCATACAGGGTAACTATGGTCCAAATATAAATGGTTTCATTGAGATATACACCACATGAGAAAGTTTAACCTAAACTTTGTAATACATTTAAAATTGCCCTAGACTGTGACCTCCAGTCCCATCCAAGGGCTCAGGAAGCCTGGGGTCTGAAGTCATGATGTGAATGCCAACCCTCCAGGGTAACTATGGTCCAAATATCTTGCTTTCTAATAAGTGGCTACTGAAATATACACCACTTCTGACTTGAGAAACATTAAACAAAACTTTGTCGCAAATTCCGTTGAAATGTGGGGGAAGGAATTACTAATGAACTAACCAATAAAAAAACAAAACTAGACTGCAGTCGATGGTACACCATCGCATATACCCTCTTTTTCTATCTTTGATTTTTACCTTGCCCAGTACCCTCTACATCATGTGATCTATGCACCTGCAAAGTTTGAAGTTGCTATGGCCAACGGCTTTGGAGGAGATGCAATTACAAGCAAATACATTATCTGACCTTTGACCTTGGCATCAAGGTCAGGTGAAATATTGCCAAGCAACCTCTACATCATGTGATCTATGCACCTGCAACATTCTGCTTCTGCTTCTAAAATTCCCTGACTTTTTCCTGACTTTTGCCAAAATTTTAAAATACCCTGAATAAACTCAAAATTCCCTAACTTTTCCCTGACCCTGATTTTTTCATTTTACCCTTACTTTTCCCTGACCGTGGGATCCCTGGCAGTCGGAACGTGTCTGGCCACAGATGCGTGTCTGACTGCAGGTCCAGGGGTCGCAAGTTTGATCCTGCACAGTCCCATACTTTCGTGGAGATTGATCATGAAATAATTTCTATAGTCAGTATCCTACCTTCCACTGAATCATTCAAGAAGGCTTGTTGTAAGTTGCAAGCGAACGTATGTGCACGGAGTACTTGATCAAGCTTGCCCAGGAAAAAGTGTGGTTAGGTGAATTGACCGTCCCACCATGACATAGCTGTTCGCTTGACTACAGACAAACAAATAACCATTTCCACACTGGTAAATATAAATGTCACTTTGCCGGTATTTACGTGTATTGTCGGTATATTATATGATGGTGCCTTGTCATTAAAGCTGCATAGTCTGTAACTTTTGATCTTTTAATTTTAGAACTAATGTTTCTATTATTCAAGAACACAGTAAAAAACTAAAATTCAGGTATACATTTTACCAATTTCGTAAATCTCAACAAATTATTAGTATCAAAACAACAGCATTTATGTTAAAATTACCTATGTATAATTATTGGAGGGACGCAAATAATTACCAACAAGAGAAAAACACACCTGTTTTTATAAGATTATTCACTTTTCCGTGCAGTTTTCAGCTATAGTAAACAGATTTATTGTGAAAACATAACTTAATTCTACTTTTACAAATGATTTAAAAAGAAAATAAAAAGTTTCGAAAAATATTCAAAGTTGCAGACTTAGTCTCTTTAAACAGCGGATGTGGTATTTTCATTTTTGTTGGTGGAAAACATGCCGTATACCTTACGAACTATAGAATTCAATACTTTTTAAGTATTCAGCATATAAATGGCCTTTAGCATAAAGGAGGATCTGGATGAGGGGGTCTGGTATTCACTATTCATTAACAATCTAGCCCATTATTCATCTCATTAAAATGTTGGGTTATTCATTAAAATAAGACCAATTATTCATTAAAAATAAGAAAGGTGGCAAAGAAATCTGATTATTCACTATTCATTAATTTTTTGTTTAATTTATTTAAAAAAAAAATAAAATAGTTCATTAATTTTTAGGCCCTCATTATTCACTATTCATTATTGTTTTGGCTCATTATTCACTATTCATAATAAAAAGGGTCATTATTCACTAATCATTATACCCCATCCAGATTCTCATTAAGGAAAAGATTCGAGTACCCATCCAGAGGGTAGGTATAAAAATTAATTTTACACTTTTACGTGACTTTTACGTGATAAAACTTTAATCTGGGTATATTCAATTCACTCTATCCATGCACAAGTCATCCTCTGGTCTCATAGCTTCGCAAAGGTGTAACATATGGATAGTTAAACTTGTTTAATGAGAAAAGAAAGGGGGTACAGATTGATAAACTGAAAGAAATGCAGCCCAGATAATAAATATCACATAAAAGTAAAATATTAAAAAAAACTGACCTACCCTACGGAACGGTACTCGAATCTATTGCAAAATGATTTCATAAATCGCCATGTACATTTTGAATACTTAAAAAAGATTAAATTATATAGTCCAATAGGCATACGATATGTTTTTCTATAAAGTATCAACACTAACAAACATGGAAATACCTACCACATCCGCTGTTTAATGACAAGGCGCCGCCATTTTATTCCAAATAGGCATAATGCGGTACCGGCAATAAGCGCAAATACCGACAAAGCAACGTTTACATTTACCAGTGTGATTTGGCCAATGACCAATTCGGCCCATAACCATTTGGGCCTATGAAAGTAAATCAATACACCTTTAAGAAAAGCCGGAAGAACTCCATGCAATGCATATCCATCAAGAGAACACGATCCAATATTGTTACATGGTGGTGATGTGCTAGTGGCTCTACCACGTCTGATGTCTTGTTACTGTCAATGTTCAGTGACTTTCCTCGAAGTGCCATGGGTTGGTCTTCAGTGATTGTGCCATTTCCTGATCATACTCTTATTGACAAAGCCCATATTCTGACATGACCACAAGTTTGATTAATGTAGTCATTATGAAATTTACATGACTAGGTTAAAGTGCCCAAAAGTGCAAACTGACAGGTAGCGGCCATATTTTGGTGGCCATCCTGGTAATCTGACAAAGAACATATTCAATCTTGGGCAAGCGTTAGACAAAAGTAATCGATATACGAAATGGAGGCCACCGGGTAATAAATGACTAAAGTAGAGAGTCCACAAGTGCAAACTGATAGGCGGAGGCCATGTTATCGGCCACCTTGGTTATCAATCGCGGACAAAATCTTTTGTTTGTTTGTTTGCTTGGTGCCTAACGACGCACCAACCCCTGTGGATCATTAGCGTCAGACGATATTAAACTAAACATGATGTGGATGAAAGAGTAAAAAATTGTAAGATAAAATAAAAGGAATGATAATGATGAGTTTGTATAATGATAATAAGTTGCAATACGATTGTTGACAGGAGAGACAACGTACAATATCTGACAGTTTCAAAGAGCTATTCAGATAACTGTACATGTTCTTTAACTGAACAGAATACAGCCTAATATAATCTGTATTATGGTCTGATACAAATGTAAAACAAAACATGATTTTAAAAATAGCAATTAGATTTTGTTAATAAGATTTATTTGTCTTAAAAATGTCATAATATTATCAATATGTATATCTTGAAATAATTCTTTCATGTTATAAACATGGAAGGAATTATTTCTTACCTTACTTGTTCAAAGTCGCCACATTCCAAAAGGAAGTGACGTACAGTGAATGGTGCGTCGCAACCAACACATTATGGCTGCTCTTCACCTTGTAGTAAGTATGAATGAGTTACTCTTGTATGACCTTAATGGAGTCGAGCTAAAACTACTACTTTTCTAATGTTTCGAACAACTGATTGATATTCACCAATAGTTGGTTTGATGTCAAGAAGTTTATTTCCAATGCTGTAATTCCATGAAGTTTGCCATTCTTCCAAGATATATTTATTGATAGATGGCTTAAAATTAGAACATGAAGTCCTAACGAATTTGGTTCTAATGAAAGCGATGTTTTTGCTTGCTTTTCTACCATCTCATTCCCTTGGATACCTATATGACTAGGAATCCAACAGAGAACAATTTCTTTATAAGTTAAAAGCTCATGACATTTTTCTAAAAGTTTCTGAATCTGTGGATTTTTTGAACTGGTATGGTTCATTGCTTTCAATACAGAAAGCGAGTCAGAAAATATAATAAATTTATTGTTTGCATCACAAGTGCTAATGAAATCTACAGCTAGATCAACTGCTTTGGCTTCAGCAGTGAAAATTGATGAGTCGTCAGGTATACGTTGCATATTACTATCGTTGTCTGATATAACAGCACAACCAACCTTTGAGTCTTCCTTTGACCCATCAGTATAAATTTGCTGGTAATTCTTATAACGACTTTGCATTTTTCTGAAATCATCTTTTAATATGTGTGGATTTGATTCAGATGTTTTCCCTGAATGTAAATCAAAAAGAATTTCAGGTGGTTTCATACACCAAGGTGGAATATTTGGTGTAAAATGCTTTTCAATATTTTGTAGTTTGATATCGGCAGATTCTAAGAGTGGTGAAATTCTGATGCCAAATGATTTAATAGCTTTAGGTTTTTGTTCATTTAAATCAACATAATTTGGTGGGAATGTAACTTCATGAGCAGGATTTGATGGGTTAGCAGCAAGTCTTATAGCATATTGCAAAGAGAGTTTCTCTCTTCGTGAGTATAGTGATGGTTCATCTGCTTCCACATAGAGACTAGCAACAGGAGAAGTTCTAAAAGCCCCTAAAGCTGATCTAAGTCCTTGGTTATGTATAGGATCAAGCATTTGAAGATATGATTTTCGTGCAGAGCCATATATAATACAGCCATAGTCTAATTCTGCACCCCAAGAAGTATGGGAATGCACTTTTAAAAGATTCAATGCTTTTAAACATTTAGCTTTGAGATATTTAATATGGGGTATAAAACTGAGTTTTCTATCAAATAAAATGCCAAGGAATTTAGATTCCTCAACAACTGTAATAGGTGATCCATATAAATGTAAAACCGGATCATCATGTTGCTTGCGCAACTGACAGAAATGTACACACTGTGTTTTTGATTTGGAAAACTTAAAGTCATTGCTTGTTGCCTAATTTTAAATCCTAATCAAATTTGGTTGTAGTTGACGTTCAAATAAAATCTTCGCAATTGACCCGTTAAGCAACTGCCTTCTAGGAATATTTTATAAAAGAAAGAATAAATAAGATAATGGACACGTGGTTGGCATCAGAACGATACTATAGAACGAAGATATAAGAAGTATTTTTTTTACATTTTCAGCTTTCTGGGGCTCAGCATGACAAGACCAATTAGAAACACCGGGCCGTTTTTCCCCTCGGGTCTACCCCGTCAAAGAGGCCAAAGAGACGTGTTGAGTCATACAGAATTTTATACGCCCATATTCTGCATGCTCTCAGTCTTCCAGGTCATCCCCTTCGAGTTACCAAGAAAGCCACCCACGGTGAACAGGTGGGACTCTACTCTTGGCACACCCAGAGGGGACAAGTATTACAACCAATATCGTCCCCTGTGTGAAGTGTGCCCCAGAGACCAAGGCAAGGTGGTAGAGTCGCTCCAGGGCGCAGACAAATTCAATATTCAAACTTGATCAAGAATTTGATGAAAGTAATCCATATGTGAAATTTGGAATAAATCTGATTAAAATGATTTAGTTGACCATGACAGCAGACAGTGATAGATGGCGGCCATTTTGTCCGCTATCTTGGTTATCATTCGTCGATCAGAACCCTTATTCGAACTTGAATGAGATTTTGATGAAAGCAATCAATTATTTATGCAAACTTAACAGGTGTTGGATAGGTAAATAACAATTATTTTCATTTTTCGGGGGTTATTTATTCTTATATCTACCTCCCTATAATTCGAACTTTCGATACGTCGAAATAAACCTTTTGAATTGACGAGATCCTACTCTATATGGTATGTTAATTTTATTTGTTTTTATTCCTCTGTTATGATATTTTGCATAAGTTAGGAAGCCTCCATGTGAGCTACACGCTGTTTTGTGTTTTTACACCAGTAGAATCTAGGGCGAACAAATATAATATGTAAAATACATGTGATAAAGGCAGTAATTCTGCTGCTGGTTATTCATTGTTTGCTGTTGCTCCCATTTGGTATGGGAGTTTGGTGTTGGGTCTTTGCTGTTGGTATGAGAGTTTTAGGTTGGGTATTTGCTGCTGGTATGGAACTTTGCTGATGGTATGGGAGCTTAATGTTTAGTCTTTGCGTTTGGTATGGTAGTTTTATGTTGTGTCTTTGCTGTTGGTAATAGAGTTTTATTTTGGGTCTTTGCTGTTGGTAAGGGGGTTTTATGTTGTGTCTTTGCTGTTGGTAATAGAGTTTTATGTTGTGTCTTTGCTGTTGGTAATAGAGTTTTATTTTGGGTCTTTGCTGTTGGTAAGGGGGTTTTATGTTGTGTCTTTGCTGTTGGTAATAGAGTTTTATGTTGGGTCTTTGCTGTTGGTATGGGAGTTTTATGTTGGGTCTTTGCTGTTGGTATGGGGGTTTTATGTTGTGTCTTTGCTGTTGGTATGAAAGTTTTATGTTGGGTCTTTGTGGTTGGTATGGGAGTTTTAAGTTGGGTCTTTGCTGCTGGTATGGGAGTTTTGTGTTGTGTCTTTGTTGTAGGTATGTGAGTTTTATTTTGGGTCTTTGCTGTTGGTAAGGGGGTTTTATGTTGTGTCTTTGCTGTTGGTAATAGAGTTTTATGTTGTGTCTTTGCTGTTGGTAATAGAGTTTTATTTTGGGTCTTTGCTGTTGGTAAGGGGGTTTTATGTTGTGTCTTTGCTGTTGGTAATAGAGTTTTATGTTGGGTCTTTGCTGTTGGTATGGGAGTTTTATGTTGGGTCTTTGCTGTTGGTATGGGGGTTTTATGTTGTGTCTTTGCTGTTGGTATGAAAGTTTTATGTTGGGTCTTTGTGGTTGGTATGGGAGTTTTATGTTGTGTCTTTGCTGCTGGTATGGGAGTTTTAAGTTGGGTCTTTGCTGCTGGTATGGGAGTTTTGTGTTGTGTCTTTGTTGTAGGTATGTGAGTTTTGTTTTGGGTCTTTGTTGTAGGTATGTGAGTTTGGTGTTGTGTCTTTGCTGTTGGTATAGGAGTTATATGTTGAGTCTTTGCTTTAGGTATAGTATACTCATGCTAAAAAGGCCATCCTGAGCTTTGTATACTATTCGTTTAATCTCCTTAGTCAGTTTGGGGGTCACTTAAAGGCCAACGCTATGTAGATGAAGTCCTTCATCCACATGTCCTGCAAATATATCAGACTGTTGGAAACAATCTTCTCTTTCAGCAAGATAATGGATAGATAGATAGATAGATAGATAGATAGATAGATAGATAGATAGATAGATAGATAGATAGATAGATAGGTTTATTTCAAAATTCCAATTGGCTATAAAGTCCATGAGGATACAACAAATACAATATTAACATGGTGATGATGACAGACAGTACAAGCAAGAATGCAATGTGTAAATCAACAAACCTTTGAGTTCTTACAAAATCTTGACAGTTTACATTGCATTTTAGTTTTAACAACACATGGCAGAGAACATGCGGTGGCTAGCCATGTCCAGACACCATGTTCCCTGTCTCCTTGGTATATGATACTAAATTCACCACTGATAAGAACCAATACAGTTATAAGCGTTTGTGGTCGAGCACAACACCCAAAATGCTACTTATTTGACAATCAAATCATATTTTGTGGGTACTCAAAAGAACCGTCTCAATAGGACGTTTCTTTCGATGACACACACCTTATGTTATAACTAAAGAATACAACATATTGACTCGATTACGCTGTTCTAGTTTGTTTACCTTGACCTATGTTCTATGAAAATGGTCAAAGACGGAGAAGGTGTGTAATGAGTAGCCTTTCGCACGATACTTGTCTAAGCTTTAATATGTGTCGAGTACGCCCTTCTACATAGAAGAACGCTCCCGAATAGAACATAATAAAGCATGTTACACAACTAAGCAGTGTCCAGAACCTAGCCTTAGCGAAAACGAAAAATAAAAGGCAGGGTTCCAGACAAATAATATAAAGTATATATATATGAACTTTCACTATCCTTATTATATAACATAACATAACATAAATTTTATTGGACTTAAGCATATACAGCTCATCGTCATATAACATATATACAATGCGTGAGTTACATGCTCTCGTGAGAGTGGCGTTATATTTATACTCTCAACCCCAAAGATACACAAACATGACAAAGGTTTCCGTTAGGTTATATAATACATGCACTCTATAGGTGCTAATCTCGTAATTATCATTCCACAAAAAAACGTAGATGAAATTGGTCGTAATAGTGACCTGAATAGTCATGAATGAATTCCGCCTAACTTTAGCTTGTTGGATTGATAGGTCAGCTGTTGTCACTTTGAAAGCTTGGACATTTTTGGATTTTGTCCCAGAAGGGGACAGGCATAACAACTCATTCCGAACGCCTCACCGTAGACGTTTAGAATGACTTGTCATGCCTGTAGGCTTATGTTAGTTTGCCAAAATGATTTAGAAGACTATTTCGTGTAGCCTAAAAGGAAGTGTTTGGAATATTTTTTCTGGATTATTTAATCTACAGGGGTGATTTCCCTTTGACCTGGATCTGTTCGACATACAGGTAACCGACAGCCATGCTTTTGGTTTGTGAGTTTATCTCTTTTCCTGCACTCACAGGAATCACCTCAGTATGTGATGATCTGGGTGAGTACATGAGGAGCGATAAAGCATTTAGTGTGTGAGATGTCAATTGACAATTTGTTCCAAATACACACCAAAGCCGTCTCACTGAGGCGATTCTGATGTGTGCTTAGAGCATATGCCATAATAACGTTTATAATATATGTGTTTACTACGTGTGGTAGATAAGATATAGAGATATCCTCTGAGAATATGTTCCAAATACACACTAAATCCGACTCACCGAGGCGATTCTGATGTGTTTTTAGGGCATAAACTATAATTACGTTTTATAATACATGTGTTTACTATGTGTGGTACAGTATAGCAATGTCCATCGATGTATCAAAGTATAGTTTGTTTGTGGGTACTCATCAGAACCATCTCAATGAGGTGATCCTAATGTTTAACATAGCAATAGTTCAAAAACCGTGCGCATGTCTGAAATCTATTCTAGATGGCAATTTGGAATAATTACTTGCTCGGGCCTATGCAAGATGCATAAATTTACACATTTATACTGTCGTACATTTGTACGTCCCTTAAATATCGATTTGGACATTTGGGATATTTTGGCCAAGATCTGATCGCAACCTTGTAGTGTACAAGATCACGACCCGATGTTGACGTCGTAAACGTAATTATATATACATATAGTTATGTCTTATTATAAATTTTCATAGAAAAACACAAAAAATAAATCAACGGTCGCCTGCCAATCAACTGAATCATAATGTCAGTATACCTGCAATATGGCAAGGAGATGTTTTCAAGCTGGTCATGTCAAACCTGGCTGGCGTTCCGGGTCCGGATCCAGCTCTGATCGGCCACCCATGTGATATTCTAGGCTGGCAGGTACATGATTGTATCCATTCCCAGCTTTTCCCGAAGTTGAACACAATGGCAATGTATTCCACAAAGGGGTGGGGATACAACCCCAGGCTTCCTTTAAGCATGAGCAAAGGGCTCATAGAATGCATTCGTAAAGGTGGCGGTCATACAATATATGACCTGTTACATTATATAAAACTTGTAATCATAACATGTTTATATCTGTATATATTTCCATGGGTTATTGGTTGATAGATACATGCAAAAATAATAATCTGTTCATAGTCAATGGAAGATTTGGCAAGGATAAGGGGATAGGCACAACAACATTTCGTGATAAATCTTTGATAGATTATACTCTTTGCTCTGCTGGAAGGTTTGAAATTTTGCATGACTTTGAAATAGTTGAGCTTGACCCAGTTTTTTCGGATGGACATTCTTTGCTAGCATAGTCTGTAAAATGCAATAATAAGATGAAAAATTTAAGAGCAATTCTCTGTAACCACTTAAAAAGTTGTGCCACGCATAGTCACGGATTTTGCTGAAACTTTCCTATCTTGGTCATGGTGACCCAAAACCAAGCAATCAACACTTCTTTTATCCATATGCATGCACGTTGCCATGGAAACGGCTTATGAACATATTGGCTGAAAAAGTGACAAAAAATCACTTAAAAATGATGAATTTCCAACTGTAATCATTAGTTTAACGTTAGCCAAAAACCACCGATGATCCATATGTATGAATATATAACACATCCTGGTCAGAAATAAATAATCAAAATTATATTTGGAAAACCTCGGTTTTTATCCATGCTCTGCAAAGTGGGTGGGGTTTCAGAAATTTGTCAAAGGTGATTTTTGAGCATTTTCAAAGGACATTTTCATATCGAGTGCGGTCGGTTACAAATATGCCGGCATATTCCAGAGATAGAGCAAGGTTTCCTAAATTTATATATGAAAAGACATGTTTGGGAAAGTATGGTTCCTGAAGCGTTACCATGGCAACAATCGGTGTACCGTCACAAAAAGCAAATTTATCTGTGACTGTATTTCTGATCTCATAAAAATCTGCTGAAGGGACATATTTGATTTTTAAATAAGGGAATATGTTCCTTATTAAGATAATGTACCGAAAATAATATATTATGTTGTAAGTGACCTGCTAAAGGTCAAGGTCAAGGTCACAGAAGCAAGAAATTGACTTAAAATTAGCAATTTTCGCATATATTTAAGTCTATTTCTCCATTATTTGATGTGACTTGGTTTGTATATTTAATCTTCTTATACGCAGATACACTGATTTCAAAATGAAATAATTTCATCCTCCATATAACTTCAAGGTCAAGGTCAAGGTCAATGAATTTTTTATATTTTTGGTTTTAAACTGGAAATATTCTTAATATTCGTTAACCATTTTCTTAAATTCAGTTATATTTAGCTTCTGTCTTTAGAAATATGCTGCACAGTATAAGATTGTTAAAATAACGTGACAATATGCCTAAATTATCAGTTTGAAGGTCAAGGTCAAGGTCACAGAAGCCAGAAATTACCATAAAATGCGCATTTTTCGCACATATTTAAGTCTATTTCTCAATTATTTGATGTGGTTTGGTTTGTTTATTTAATCTTTACATAAACAACTGCAATGCCTTTTAAACCGAAATAAGTTTATCTTCCATATTACTTCAAGGTCGAGGTCACTAAAACTTAAATATTTTTGGCTGTAAATTGGAAATATTGACACTGTTTGTTTACCGATTTCTTTATTTTGGGTATGTTGAACTTCTTGCTTTAGAAATATGCTGCACAGTATAACATTGTTAAAATAACGTGACAATATGCCTTAATTATCATTTAAAATGTCAAGGTCAAGGTCAAAGAGTCAGGAAATTGGCAAAATGGGGGATTTTCACACATAATAAATTTGGTCATAAATTGGAGATTTGACAATATTTGTTAACCAATTTATTTATTTCAGTTATGTTAAGCTTCTTCTTTTCGAAATAAGCTGCGCAGTATATCATTTGTTTAGATATCATGACAATAAGCATTAAATAGGAATTTGAGGGTCAAGGTCACAGAATAAATAAATTGATATAAAATGAGCGATTTTCGCCCATATTTTAGGCTATCTCTCCATAATTTGGTGAGATTTGGTTTGTATATTTAATCCTAATCTTCACAACTACAATGCATTTTAAACTGAAATAGTTGAATCCTCCAGATACCTTCAAGGTCAAGGTCAAGGTAACTGAAACTTAAATATTTTTGTACATAAATTGGGAAAAAATACAATATTTGATGACCGATTTCTTTATTTCAATCATGATTCGCTTCTTTCTTCAGGAATATCTTTTTTTCTTTTTTTCTGGTTTGTCTTCTATTTTAAGAAACATAATTTTCACAACAGCAGTTATAGATAACATAGATCATAACCCAACAACTACAACAGTCACCGCTTCTTTGCATGGGACAAGTATCTTACCAGCTCTACAAACTTTAAACAAGAGGGCCAAGTGGCCCTAAAGCGCTCACCTTAGTTTTGTTTAAAGCTTACATATAGGTATCTGTAGAAAGCTGACAATGTCCCTGGCGCCCAAGGGGCATAATTTGAACAAACTTGGTAGTGGTCCACTAGGTGATGCTATAAGCCAAATATCAAGGCTCTAAGCCTTATGGTTTCAGACAAGATTTTTTGGATGGTTTTTCCCTATATAAGCCAATACAAAATATGTGACCCCCCGGCGGGGCCATTTTTGGCCCCTGTGGCATAATCACATACCAAATATCATGGCTCTAGGCCTTATGGTTTCAGACAAGATTTTTTTCATGTTTCTCCGTATTCAAACCTATGTAAAGCATGTGACCCCCGGGGCGGGGTCATTTTTGACCCCAGGGGCATGATTTTAACAAACTTGTTAGAGGTCTACAAGGTGAAGCTTCAAACCAAATATCAAAGCTCTAGGCTTTATGGTTTCAGACAAGAAGATTTTTTATGTTTCTCCCTTGGTAGAGGTCCACGAGATGATGATGCATACCAAATATCAAGGCTCTATGCCTTGTGGTTTCAGACAAGAATATTTTTTCAAGCTTCTCCCTATATTAGTCTATGGAAAGCATGTGACCCCCGGGGCGGGGTCATTTTTGGATCCAGGGGCATAATTTAAACAAACTTGTTAGAGGTCTACCAGATGATGCTTCATACCAAATATCAAGGCTCTTTTTCATGTTTCTCCCTATAAAAGCCTATGTAAAACCTGTGACCCCTGAGGCGGGGTCATTTTTGTCGACCCAGGGCTATAATTAGACAAACTTGGTAGAGTTTTATTACTAGATGATGCTACACGTACATACCAAAATCAAGGTTCTAGGCCTTGTGGTTTCAGACAAGAAGATTTTTTCATGTTGCTCCCTATATAAGTCTATGTAAAACCTATGACCCCCAGGGCCGGGCCATTTTGGCCCCATGGCTATAATTTGAAGAAACTTGGTACAGGTCTACTAGATGATACTACATATCAAATATCAAAGCTCTATGCCTTTTGATTTCAGACAAGAAGATTATTTCATGTTGCTCCCTATATAAGCCTATTTAAAACATGTGGCCCCTGGAATGGGGCCATTTTTGGCCCCAGGGCTATAATTTGTATAAACTTGGTAGAGGTCTACTAGATGATACTACATACCAAATGTCATGGCTCTAGGCCTTGTGGTTTCAGACAAGATTTTTTCATGTTGCCCCTATATAAGCCTATGTAAAACATGTGACCCCTGGGGCGGGGCCATTTTTGGCCCCAGGGCTATAATTTGACTAAACTTGGAAGAGGTCTACTAGGTGATGCTACATACCAAATATCATAGCTCTAGGCCTTGTGGTTTGAGAGAAGAAGATCTTAAAAAAATATTCATCTTAGCCTGTGTGACCTAAATATGCAATGGACCAAAACCATTTGAACAATTTTAAAAAGGGGTTAGACAAGGATCATTCCTACCTAATTTGGTCAAAATCCAGCCAATAGTTTAGGAGGAGATGTTGTTTGAAGCAATCGTTGACGATACACGACACACGACGGACATCCAATGATCACAATAGCTTACTCTGAGCCCATGGCGCAGGTGAGCTTAAAATAGTTGAAAAATAATGATAAAATATGACGACCTTGCGACAGTCTGCACGTCTAGTTGTAAACAAAATCATGATTTCTCTTTAATTGCACCACAGCGAGCCAGGCCTTAATTAGACTCGATGACGATCCTGACCCAAATCTTACATCGGTTGGTTGGTGCCTGATGCTTGTCTTTGGGTGAACCCATCTTGGCTCAATTTGAGGGTTTCTTCAGCCCTGACTTTTTATGAGCCTTGAGCCCTTTTCTTTATTTCATAAAAGTTAAAAAGTGTCCTTCAATTTTTTATAAATATCTTGTTCAGTATCACATTGTTAAGGTAATTTGACAATATGCCTTAATTAGAATTTCGGAGGTCAAGCTCACAGAAGCACGCAATTGACATAAAATGAGGAATATGCACACAAATTTAAGTTTAATTCTCCATAATTTGGTTTGATTTGATTTGTATCTTTAATTTTTATCTACACAATTAGCCTTTTAAATGGAAATAATTTTATCCTTCACATAACTGAGGGTCTGGATGGGGGGGGGGGGGTCTGGTATTCACTATTCATTAAAAATTTAGCCCATTATTCATCTCATTAAAATTGTGGGTTATTCATTAAAATAAGACCAATTATTCATTAAAAGTAAGAAAGGTAGCACAGAAATCTGATTTTTCACTAGTCATTATCGTTTTCTTCAATTCATTAAAAAAAATAGAATTATTTAATTTTTTTAGGCTCTCATTATTCACTATTCATTATTTTTGGGCTCATTATTCACTATTCATTATAAAAAAGGCCATTATTCACTAATCATTATACCCTATCCAGACCCTCATAAGTTCAAGGTCAAATTCACTGAAACTTTAATATATTTTGTCATAAAAAGGAAAAATTGACAGCATCCTTATTCCAGTTATGTCTAGCTTTTGCCTTTAGAAATATCAATCATTGTAAAATACTGGTAAAACATTACTATGTGCCTGAAATAGGTCATGGTCAAGGTCACATAAGATGAAAGTAGTCCTGTTGCATATCAAATGAAAGGGAATTGAGCACAGAGCACCATGAAAGCAAGTATGCTGCTGTTCATACACAAACCCTCGACCCCTGGGTTGGGGTCAAAAGGTCAATTTTTTTTTTCGTTTCTGAAAGTAGTCATGTTGCATATCAAATTAAAGTGAAAGAAGTGTAGTCCAACATGCAAGGTAACACTTTAAATTTGCACACACCCTTGACCTCTGGGGTTGGGTTGAAAGGTCATTGATTGACATTGTGCAGATGTAAGTGTATTTTTTTTTATTAAACTAAGCATTAAAACATACTTGACAGGGGTTTGTTATGCACTGAATGATACCGAATGTGAACTTGGGGTTTAGATAAATGGGATTTATTTATTGTGAGTTACATGTTTAGCTAAAATAACCCTTTGTTGGGGGATATAAATTCAACAAATTTGTCTTTTTTGATTAATTAAATAATTGAGGAGAAGAGATAAAATGCGAGTTAATTATTTTGTAATCTCATGTTTTGGCATGAAAATGTCTAGAATTTTGCAATCTATCACACACATTCTGTAGGAGTGATATAACGCTATGCAATAAAACTGATTAATCTAGTATGGTTTACAGATTTATTAGCATAAGGTAATGATGGTTTCACCTCAAAAATAGGATTTTTGGTAATTTCATAGTCATGTGATAAATTGAATCTAACATTGATGCTTCCATTCTATTGAATTTATTAAGTTTTAGTAAAAAGCTATATAATGTTTAACAAATCTCACAGTTGATGCCTTTTCCCCAACTTTTTTAATAAATGGATTTAAAAATGAGCACCATGTAAGGTCTTCTATTTATATTTGATGCTGTTGTGGACATCTATCATGTATATGTAAACCACTAGTGGTAAATCAATTTTAATACATGGTGATACATTTGTATATCACTCCCCATCTTGACATCATATAATAAAATATTGAAATTTTCCTCAGTATGTTTGTTTCAGGTTTATATTGTTTGTATGTTTATGACTTGCATCCCAGCTGGAGGTTTGGTCCATTAAAAAATATGTAAACTCTTTCAAACTCTTTTAGGAGCTTGAAACTTTGTCGGCTGATTAGGAGATAATTAACTGTAGTCAATAATTTTATTTGGGGAGTTATATCATCAGATACATGGTAAGTTTTCAGCGTAGTCGTAAAAGATGATTTCTGAACGTACTGACAATTGAAAAATGGTTATCTCAATTCCTTTTCTAATAGTTATCAGATTCTTGTTTACCCTTCTACTTATACACATCAAGAAGAAGCTATAAGTTACAAAGTTGACCAATCACAAGTGATGTGGCTTATGGCGTCATGTTTCCCACGATATATGAAGAATATACTGTCAGAGGAAGAATTTTCAAAAGAAGCAATCTAAACATAACTGAAACAAAGAAATTGGTTAACAAATATTGTCAATATTTCCAAATTAAAACCAAAAATATTAAAATTTCATTGACCTTGACCTTGATCTTGAAGTAATGATGAGGTAAAACTATTTCAGCTTTAACGCCATTGTAGTTGAGTATCTTTGGAGCAAATAAGGGCTGACGCCCGTCTTTGCTCGTTTTACAAGGTGATTCATGGCTTGGTTGCTGTACCCCTCCCGGACTACATACATCACTCAAATAGAATATCTAGGTACTGCCACTCCATGACCTTCAGGCAGGTCTCAACTTCAACAGGTTATTATAAGTTCTCATTCTTTCCTTTAGCAATTGTTCAATGGAATTCCCTCCCCAAGTCTGTTGCATGCTTGAAAAGCCTTAATGCTTTCAAGGCAGCTGTCTGCAAGCTGCAGCACTCACGCCCATAGATCCCCAAAATGTTTGTTTTTAACTGATTTTAGCTAACTTTTTTCTATCATAACCTATCATCTGTTTTTATCCTTCACTTTTATGCTTTTAAACCTCTCTACTATAATTCTCCCTTTTTTACTGTCTTGTACTAACAGACGCTGCGCTAACCTGCATAGAATGTACGTGAGGGCGTATGACAGTATAAAGAGAAAGAAAGAGAAAGAAATATAAAATTATGTATAAAAACCAAATCACATAAAATAATGGAGAAATAAACTTGAATATAAGCTAAAAGCGCTCATTTATCGCAATTTCTGGCTTCTGTGACCTTGACCTTGACCATCAACTTGATAATTAAAGAAAATTGACATTTTATTTTAACAATGTTATACTGTGTTGCATATTTCTAAAGAAATAACCTTAACATAACTCTAATAAAGAAATTGGTTAACAAATTTTGTGAATATGTCCATATTACAACCAAAATATGACAATTTCAGTGACCTTGACCTTGACCTTAAAGTAATATGGAAGATAAAATTATTTCAGATTAAAAGGCATTGTGGTTGCTGATGTAAAGATTAAATATACAAACCAAATCACATCAAATACTTGCAAAATATACTTAAATATGTGCGAAAATCGCTCATTTTATGATAATTTCTGGCTTCTGTGACCTTGATCTTGACCTTCAAACTGATAATTAAGGCATATTGTCACGTTTTTGTAACAATCTTATGCTGTGCAGTAAATTTCTAAAAGAAGAAGCTATACATAACCGAATTAAAAACATTTGTTAACAAATATTGTCAATATTTCCAATTTTAAACAAAAAATATCAAAATTTCATTGACCTTGACCTTGAAGTAATATGGAGGATAAAATTATTATATTCTAAAAGGCAGTGTATCTGTGTATAAGAAGATTAAATATAACAACAAAGTCACATCAAATAATGGAGAAATAGACTTAAATATGTGCGGAAATTGCTCATTTTAAGTCAATTTTTTGCTTCTATGACCTTGACCTTGACCCTTAGCAGGTCACTTACAACATAATATGTTATTTTCGGTACATTATCTTAATAAGGAACATATTTCCTCATTTAAAAATCAAATATGTCCCTTCAGCAGATTTTTATGAGATCAGAAATACAGTCACAGATAAATTTGCTTTTTGTGACGGTACACTGATTGTTGCTATGGTAACGCTTCAGGAACCATACTTTCCCAAACATGTCTTTTCATATATCAATTTAGGAAACCTTGCTCTATTTCTGGAATATGCCGGCATATTTGTAACCGACCCCACTCGATATGAAAATGTCCTTTGAAAATGCTCAAAAATCACCTTTGTCAAATTTCTGAAACCCCACCCACTTTGCAGAGCATGGATAAAAACCGAGGTTTTCCAAATGTAATTGTGATTATTTATTTCTGACCAGGATGTGTTATATATTCAAACATATGGATCATTGGTGGCATTTGGTTAATGTTAAACTAATGATTTCATTTGAAAATCCATCAATTTTAAGTGATTTTTTGTCACTTTTTCAGCCAAAATGTTCATAAGCCGTTTCCATGGCAACGGGCATGCATAAGGATGAAAGGAGTGTTAATTGCTTGGTTTTGGGTCACCATGACCAAGATAGGAAAGTTTCAGCAAAATCCGTGACTATGCGTGCCATGACTCTATGTAAAAATTTAAGTGGTTACAGAGAATTGCTCTTAAATAGTAATGATAGCAAT
Organism: Loripinus fragilis; assembly: GCA_964019695.1. NCBI lineage: Eukaryota > Metazoa > Mollusca > Bivalvia > Lucinida > Lucinidae > Loripinus > Loripinus fragilis. Next base: position 250,435 of record CAXHUL010000169.1, read on the forward strand.
GTGTCAGATAGTTGCCAAAACGATTTCACCTCCAGCATCGACACAACTGAATTACAAAAACTAAATGCTAAGTTGGAAACAATTTGGCCACAACAAATGGACCCTGCAGTGACCACAAAAATAATGAATGAATGACATAACAGACAGCATTGCTGGCATATTCATACAAGCAGCATCTACATCACTGAAACAATCAAAACAACCATACAAGAGAAAGATTTTCGATAAACCTTGGTTTGGGCCAGCGTGCAAAATTGCAAGGAAAAATATCACTGTGCTCAAAGTAAATACGATAAATCCAAATCTACTCATGCAAAAAACGACCTTCAAACAGCAAGTAAACTTTATAAAAAGACGATGCATAAATACATTCACCTACACAAGACTGACAAGACAAATAAACTAAGAAATATGCACTCAAATCAGCCAAAGGACTACTGGAAATACCTAAATAGCCTGCAACAAAAGAAAACTAACAACCAGCCATACACCAATGATTTTTACGAACATTTTAAAATAATAAACCAGTCAAACGAAGCGCAGGAAGGCACTCCAAATATAAATATTGAAAATGCAGATTATATTCTAAATGCAAAAATTACCTTGGCCGAAATAGATAAATGCATTAAAAATCTTAAAAGCGGGAAGGCTCTAGCCCAGGACAAAATATTAAACGAATACATCAAGTCCACAAAGAATTTTTTTCTACCAATCTACGAAGCATTATTCAATGTCGTTCTCGACAAGGGTATTATTCCCAGTACTTGGCTGGAAGGTACTATTTGCCCTATTTACAAAAACAAAGGAGACCCCAAAATTGTAAGCAACTATAGACCGATCACAATATCAAGCTGTTTGGGAAAGCTTTTCACATCAGTGCTCAACCTCCGTCTGACAAAACTCTTAGATAACAATGAAATATTACACGAAAATCAAGCTGGCTTCAGAAAGGGGATACGAAACGACTGATCACATATTTGTCCTTAATTCTTTATGTGATATACTAAAGCAACGAAAGCAAAAACTTTTCTGCGCGTTCATAGACTTCTCGCAAGCCTTTGACTCTATCTGGAGAATAGGGCTATGGCGCAAACTTCACTTCAATCTAATAGACGGAAAGTTTTTTCGCGTCGTCATCAATATGTACGAAAACATAAAATCATGTGTTAAAGCTAACAACATTACATCGACTTTCTTTGCAACCAGTGCAGTGTCAGACAGGGGGAAAATCTATCCCCCATGCTATTTGGTTTATATCTTAACGACCTAGACTCTTTTCTCTTGTCTGGAGGCGTCGAAACACTAGATCTCGAAATACATACAAATGAATTGAACTTGTACTTAAAGTTACTGATCCTTCTCTATGCCGACGATACTGTCATCCTGTCAAATAATAAAGAAAATTTTCAAAAATGCTTAAATGAATTTTACGATTACTGCCAAATGTGGAAACTTAACATAAACTTCTGTAAAACCGAAATAATAATATTTAATTCAAGGAGTAATGGTCATTTTGAATTCAAATTAGGAGACAATACTATCAAAATCGTAGATAAATACAAATATTTGGGTGTAATATTCTCTAGATCAGGCAGCTTCTTACACGCAAGGAAACACCTTGTTGAACAATCAAAAAAGCTATGCATCTCCTTTTCATGAGAGCGAATAATCTTGATCTTCCACTTGACCTGCAGTTGAAACTTTTTGACAATACAGTGCTACCTATTCTTACATATGGGTCCGAAGTTTGGGGGTATGAAGGCCTGGACATGTTAGAACGTGTTCACACTGACTTTTTGAGACGTTTAACTAAGTGTAGAAAAAGCACACCCAAATACATGCTATATGCAGAGCTTGGCAGACACCCAATTGAAATAACTATAAAACAAAGAATGGTCAGTTTTTGGACACGTCTGATTACTGGGAAAATATCAAAGCTGTCTTATAATATGTTTTTATTTATGCTTAAATCTGAACAAATTAACTCGAAATGGATCCACTGTATCAAAAGCATATTACTCAGGTAAATACGATGCATGGTTAAGGCAATTCACGACAGTAAATTTATCTTTAGGCAAAATAATTAAGCAAAATCTACTAGACCAGTTTCTTCAAAATTGGAATGCACAAATGCATGCCTCCTCCAAAGGACGCAACTATGGCCTATTTAAAACTGACATCAACCTAGAGAAATATATCATTAACCTAAACGGTTCACTATTCTATAGTATGATACGATTCCGTACAGCCAACCATAAGCTGCCGATTGAAACTGGCAGATGGAACAATACAGATCTGTCCGAAAGAAAATGCATTTCTGCACAGGAAATGACCTTGGTGATGAGTATCATTACCTCTTACACTGTACCTTCTTTAAAAAAGAAAGACGCGCCTATATTGACCCATATTTTTTATACTAGCTCAAATACACTAAAATTTAAAGAACTACACCGAATAACTGACAAAAAAACTCAGTAAATTTATGCGAACAATAATGTCGAAATTCCAGTAATACCCGAACAATAACCATTGCCAGATTTACACACCATCGGACTATCAACATAATGTGTTTTGTCTTGTCCGCCAGTTTAACACTTGTTACATGTGCCCAAAGGAGCTGTTTCGTCGAGACGGTTCTTTTGAGCACCAATAACACATGTTCTGGTAAAAATAGGAAAATTCTTATATTGTTTTTCCTCCTTTCAATTTCTTTTTTTTATTTTGAAATTCCAGTAATACCCTACCAATAACCCTTCCAGATCTACACACCATCGTACTATCAACATAATGCGTTTTGTCTTGTCCGCCAGGCTTGAAAGTCGGTATATGTGCTCAAAAGAACCGTTTGCTCGAGACGGCTCTTTTGAGCACCCATAACATATGTACTAGTTAAAATAGGAAATTCCGATATTGTTTTTCATCCTTTCTGTTTTTGAAATTCAGTAACATCAGAACAATAACCCTTGCTAGATATTCAGACTATCAACATAATGCATTTTGTCTTGTCCGCCAGGCTTAACACTCGTTATATGGGCTCAAAAGAGTCGTTTCGTCGAGACGGTTCTTTTCAGCACCAATAACATATGTTCTGGTTAAAATAGGAAAATTCTGATATCAATATTTTATTGTTCATTGTATTCCATTTATGTTGCATACCTTCATGTTTTTCTCTTCGTACATTATGTTGCCAAGTGAGACGCGAGCGTCACGAGTGGGCCTGTTTCTGAGACTAGTATTTATATAAATACCGAGGACGACAATCGGCCTGAGCGCTCGCAGGGTACGGTTGGCGTCAACGGTGTAAGGCACATTCAAACGGTCCAAAAAGCCAGTAAACACGAGTAAACACGACTTGTCACATAGACGGGCTCTCTTGTGCCAAGGTTCACATGACATGTAGAAACTAACATCTATACTTAACGCCAGTAAAAACGCAACTTTTACAGTATAACCTTACTCGAGATTTAATGCTATTTTATCATTCTGTTAAAATAAAAGCATAAACCTATGGTCGCGATATCAAGCCAATACTCTTTTGGTGCAGATAAAGCAGTCCAGATAAGCCAGGCTGTATTTTTTGATAAAGGGACACAACCCAAACCTCGACACGAAAACTGCAAAATCATCTTATTAATCTGGATATCAGATCTTCATTATGAATGGCTCTTTTGGATTCAAACTTTGGGAAAACTTCAACATTGCTCTACTTTCTATACACACGCGACAGATTTTTTTGTCTTGAAGTTTTGACCTTCTAAATGGTCATCAAAGTTTTAGCATAAAAACCGGAAGTTAACGAAAATGCGACACTTTCGACGGTAAATATTGCGATAAATGATAACCATAGGTTATTACCTTACAACTTACGTATGCCAAGTTTTAATTGATTCAGTTTAATTGAAGTTTTAGTGATTTCTCAAATTTTGGGGAAATTTCACAAAAAATGAAATTTAAAACATAAATTTTAGGTCCTTCCAGCAAAGTGAATTTTGTGTTTTAAACCGTTTTCTTGTTTGTTTGAGTGCAACGCAGTACTTGCACGCTGAAATTGAACAAAATTTTAAGATTTAATATGGTTACCAAAAAATTTGATGAATTTGTCATTTTTCACCAAAATTTTTGGCAGAAGTGTGCAATTGAGCTCAAGTTTTGGTAAAACGTTCTCCTACGTTAGGGACGCTTGTTAGTACAAAGACAAAGTGAATCAAGCTGTTATTTATATGAAAAATAACACTTGTACCAGTTGCGTTTTTAATGGCTTTAAGTATATATTCATCCTAACTTACCAAATGAGTCAGTGCATGAGATTTCCAACAATGTGGTATGTGTGACCGGTAAAGCCTCAGATCAGCCTGCGCATATGCGCAGTCTGATCGGAGCCTTTGCCGGTCGTTTAGTGTTCTATGGCTGTAGAGCTACTGGTTGGGCACCGTTTGGAATCTCTGGGCTTGGAGGGATGCTGCGCAGGCTCACCTGGGTCTGCACTTGTCAAGGAGTCAAATTGTTCGAAATCACATGCCACGTCTCAAATTATGTCCATGTGATTATATCATGTCCCCGAATTGGCGATCTGGCCCACACTATATAGACCTCTGAATGAGCTTGATCCTGAATGAACGCCCCTATACGAAGAACACACCTAGGCGCGGAGCAGCCAAGCATATACATCGGCTGATCGACGCTTTTGTGTATTCGCTGTCTGGAATTGAAAAGCCGGCAAAAGCCGCTTTTTCTCTCATGACGAGGCCCAAATCTTCCAATATCGCTGCCTTAAAAGTAACATACAAATGCTTACCCTTGAATATGTACGTCCAATAACCAAATGTCCGCTTTAATGTGTGGCCTGAATAAACTGATGATCACATACACAATAGCACTTACTACAATGGTATGGCTTGACCGCATTTTGTAAATTCCCTGATCGTGCACGAGATTCTCTCCACTTGACCGATTTTGTCAATATTATGAATGAAGCGTCAGAACCGGATAACCTGTTATTACGAGAAAAGGTCCCATATCAAGTTGAAATGACTGGTTCATGTCACACCAGATAGGCGGCAGTCGGGGGATACCTTAACGGCCGACGGGCGCGTGTCGGGGATCGCTTGGGCGGTTTGTTCGGTGGCCATTTGGCGTCAGTCGGGCGACAGATGACGATCGGGAGATCTGTTTCTGGCGGTTTTTGGTCTGTGTTCGTCGGTGGTGGTGGCGTTTTCGATTGCCGTCTGTCAGGTGTGCATATGCTATCTGATATATAAACACATGTTTGGGTGTAATACTTGATACATGTACATTGTAACCCGCACAACAGAAAATTTAACAAAACGGCCCAGACACCCAAGCTCCCCCTTTGTTTTCCTGTTCTGACGCAACAATTTCTTTGATATACTTCTCATTTTCAGTTATTAAACATTCCTCTTGTGTGCATACATGTACGTGGCCGATGCGGACCTTGGTCGAGCGTGGTGCCTGACCGGTCCGCATGGCTCGATAACAAGGGACACAAATCTCACAAACCTAACTTACAATATTCAGATTGTTATTCATCTTATTATGAAGAGCATTAATCTGAAAGAAAAAAAATATGACAAGGGACACAAATCTTACAAACTTAATTATCAATATTCAGATTGTTACTCATCTTGTGATTGAGCATTTTAACCTTGCAAGTATTATGAGTGTATCAACCAATTCGTCAAGAGAGCATCAATTTGAAGATAAAACTGACTTTATGGATGTACGTTCTCCCTCTGACACTTACCATATATTGTACAAACATGATACTAGCAAGGTCTCGACTACTTTACTATCCCAAATGCTGCCACCCTCGCTAACATTATTACTTGTTAAATGTGTAATACCTTTTATGTTGTTAATTCAACAAAGAGAAATAAAGTTATGTCTGTCTGTCTGTCTTCAACAAAGCCGATGAATCGGGGTGGCTTTCTTTTTATTAGCATGAGTATAGTTTGGTGTTGGGTATTTGCTGTATCACGATCGAAATCAATAACAGATAACCGATACGTTTGATGTGTTATCTTTTAATTATCTTAATTCTTAGAATATTTAGCATATAAATATTGACAAAAAATAATTGACAAAAATATTGACGGCTGGACCCAAGCTAGGTCTTTGGTGTTGGTATGGGAGTTTTATGTTGGGTCTTTGCTGTTGGTATGGGAGTTTTATGTTGGGTCTTTGCTGTTGGTATGGGAGTTTTGTGTTGGCTCTTTGCTGTTAGTATGGTAGTTTAATGTTAGGTCTTTGCTGTTGGTATGGGAGTTTTGTGGAGGGTCTTTGTTGTTGGTATGGGAGTTTTATGTTGGGTCTTTGTTTTTGGTATGGGAGTTTTATGTTGGGTCTTTGCTGTTGGTATAGGAGTTTTATGTTGGCTCTTTGCTGTTGGTATTGGAGTTTAATGTTAGGTCTTTGTTGTTGGTATTGGAGTTTTGTGGAGGGTCTTTGTTGTTGATATGGGAGTTTTATATTGGGTTTTTGTTGTTGGTATGGGAGTTTTATGTTGGGTCTTTGCTGTTGGTATGGGAGTTTTATGTTGGGTCTTTGCTGTTGGTATGGGAGTTTTATGTTGGGTCTTTGTTGTTGGTATGGGAGTTTTATGTTGGGTCTTGGCTGTTGGTATGGGAGTTTTATGTTAGGTCTTTTGTGTTGGTATGGGAGGTTATGTTAGGTCTTTGCTGTTGGTATGGGGGTTTATGTTGTGTCTTTGCTGTTGGTATGTGAGTTTTATGTTGGGTCTTTGCTGTTGGTATGGGAGTTATATGTTGGGTCTTTGCTGTTGGTATGGGAGTTTTATGTTGGGTCTTTGGTGTTAGTATGGGAGTTTTATGTTGGGTCTTTGGTGTTGGTATGGGAGTTTTATGTTGGGTCTTTGGTGTTGGTATGGGAGTTAAATGTTAGGTCTTTGCTGTTGTTATAGGACTTTTATGTTGGGTCTTTGCTATTGGTATTGGAGTTTTATGTTAGGTATTTGCTGGTGGTATGGGAGTTTATGTGTATAGTGGCATTCCAAAATGGAACCCCGGTTTTATGCCTTAAGCTCCGAGTGCAGGAACCGGCTACAGCTTAATTTAGTTAGCTGTACTATTTTCATAGTATCATGCCGATGTCGTCTGTTTGTCATTGAAAGATATAAGTTGAGTACTGATAAAATATATGCTTACAAAAAAAAAAAAAAAAAAAAAATGATACAACCTTTATGTTATTGACAATATATCATATACAACTTACCTTAACTTACCCAAACGGAGCTTTGCGGAGTTTGGGGTAGATATCACATGACTAATGGTAGATACCATGGGGACTATGGTATTATTGTATATTAGCTACAATCCTGGCTCCTGCCACAAGGTTTAAAGTTGGGTCTTTGCTGTTGGTATGGGGGTTTTATGTTGGGTCTTTGGTGTTGGTATGGGAGTTAATGTTAGGTCTTTGCTGTTGGCATGTGAATTAATGTTGGGGTTTTGCTGTTGGTATGGAAGTTTTATGTTGGCTCTTTGCTGTTTGTATGGGAGTTTAATGTTGGGTCTTTGCTGTTGGTATGGGAGTTTTATGTTGAGTCTTTGCTGTTTGGTATGGAAGTTTTATGTTGGCACTTTGCTGTTGGTATGGGAGTTTAATATTAGGTCTTTGTTGTTGATATTGGAGTTTTGTGGAGGGTCTTTGTTGTTGATATGGGAGTTTTATGTTGGGTTTTTGTTGTTGGTATGGGAGTTTTATGGTGGGTAATTGCTGTTGGTATGGGAGTTTTATGTTGGGTCTTTGCTGTTGGTATGGGAGTTTTATGTTGGGTCTTTGCTGTTGTTATGGGAGTTTTATGTTGGGTCTTTGCTGTTGGTATGGGAGTTTTATGTTGGGTCTTTGCTGTTGGTATGGGTGTTTTATATTGTGTCTTTGCTGTTGGTATGGGAGTTTTATGTTGGGTCTTTGCTGTTGGTATGGGAGTTTTATGTTGGGTCTTTGCTGTTGTTATGGGAGTTTTATGTTGGCTCTTTGCTGTTTGTATGGGAGTTAATGTTAGGTCTTTGCTGTTGGCATGTGAGTTAATGTTGGGGTTTTGCTGTTGGTATGGAAGTTTTATGTTGGCGCTTTGCTGTTTCTATGGGAGTTTAATGTTAGGTCATTGCTGTTGGTATGGGAGTTTTATGTTGGGTCTTTGCTGTTGATATGGAAGTTTTATGTTGGGTCTTTGCTGTTGGTATGAGAGTTATATGTTAGGTATTTGCTGTTGGTATAGGAGTTTTATGTTGGGTCTTAAATGTTGCTTTGGGAGATTTATGCTGGGTCTTTGCTGTTGGTATGGGAGTTTTGTGTTGGGTCTTTGCTGTTGGTATGGGAGTTTTATGTTGGGTCTTTGTTGTTGGTATGGGAGTTTTGTGTTGGGTCTTTGCTGTTGGTATGGGAGTTTTATGTTAGGTATTTGCTGCTGGAATGAAAGTTTTATGTTGGGCTTTTTCTGTTGGTATGGGAGTTTTATGTTGGGTCTTTGCTGTTGGTATGGGAGTTTTATGTTGGGTCTTTGCTGTTGGTATGGTAGTTTTGTGTTGGGTCTTTGCTGTTGGTATGGGATTTTTGTGTTGGATCTTTGCTGTTGGCATGGGAGTTTTATGTAGGGTCTTTGCTGTTGGTATGGGAGTTTTATGTTAGGTATTTGCTGGTGGTATTGGAGGTTTATGTTGGGTCCTTGCTGTTGGTCTGAGACTTTTATGTTGGGTCTTTGCTGTTGGTATGGGAGTTTTATGTTGGGTCTTTGCTGTTGTTATGGAGAATGTGTTGGGTCTTTGATGTTGGTATGCGAGTTTTATGTTGGGTCTTTGGTGTTGGTATGGAAGGTTTATGTTAGGTCTTTGGTGTTGGTATGGGAGTTTTATGTTGAGTATTTGCTATTGGTATGGAGTTTTATGTAAGGTATTTGCTGATGGTATGGGAGTTTTATGTTTGGTCTTTGGTGTTGCTATGGGAGTTTTATGTTAGGTCTTTTGTGTTGGTATGGGAGGTTATGTTAGATCTTTGCTGTTGGTATGGAGGTTTATGTTGTGTCTTTGCTGTTGGTTTGGGATTTTTATGTATGGTCTTTGCTGTTGGTATGGGAGTTTCATGTTGGGTCTTTGCTGTTGGTATGGGAGTTTATGTTGGGTCTTTGCTGTTGGTATGGGAGTTTTATGTTGGGTCTTTGGTGTTGGTATGGGAGTTTTATGTTGGGTCTTTGGTGTTGGTATGGGAGTTAAATGTTAGGTCTTTGCTGTTGTTATAGGACTTTTATGTTGGGTCTTTGCTATTGGTATTGGAAGTTTATGTTAGGTATTTGCTGGTGGTATGGGAGTTTATGTGTTTATCGGCATTCCAAAAATGGAACCCCGGTTTTATGCCTTAAGCTCCGAGTGCGGGAACCAGCTACAGCTTACTTTAGTTAGCTGTACTATTTTCATAGTATCATGCCGATGTCGTCTGTTTGTCATTGAAAGATATAAGTAGAGTACTGATAAAATATATGCTAACAAAAAAATAATAAAATAAAAAATAAATTTTACAACCTTTATGTTATTGATAATATATCATATACAACTTACCTTGGAGTAAATGTTAGGTCTTTGTTGTTGGTATGGGAGTTTTGTGTTGGCTCTTTGCTGTTTATATGGGAGTTTTATGATGGTTCTTTGCTGTTGGTATGGAGGTTTGTGTTGGGTCTTTGCTGTTGGAATGGGAGGTTTTATGTTAGGTCTTTGTTGTTGGTAGGGGGGTTTTATGTTGTGTCTTTACTGTTGGTATGCGAGTTTTATGTTGGGTCTTTACTGTTGGTATGCGAGTTTTATGTTGGGTCTTTACTGTTAGTATGGGAGTTTTATGTTGGGTTTTTGCTGTTGGTATAGGAGTTTCATGTTGGGTCTTTGTTGTTGGTATAGGAGTTTTATGTTGGGTCTTTGCTGTTGGTATGTGAGTTTTATCTTGGTTCTTTGCTGTTGGCATTGGAGGCTTAATTGGGCCTTTGCTGATTGTATTGGAGTTTTATGTTGGGACTTTGCTGATAGTATGGAAGTTTTATGTTGGATCTTTGCTGCTGGTATGGGAGATTTATGTTGGGTATTTGCTGTTGGTATGGGAAGTTTATGTTGGGTCTTTGCTGTTGGTATGGGAGTTTTATGTTGGGTCTTTACTGTTTGTATGGAAGTTTTATGTTGGGTCTTTACTGTTGGTATTGGAGTTTTATGTTGGGTCTTTACTGTTGGTATGGGAGTTTTATGTTGGGTCTTTGCTGTTGGTATGGGAGTTTTATTTTGGGTCTATGCTGTTGGTATGGGAGTTTTATATTGGGTCTTTGCTGTTGGTATGGAAGCTTGGTGTTGGGTCTTTGCTGTAAATATGGGAGTTTTATTTTGAGTCTTTGCTGTTGGTATGAGACCTTGGTGTTGGGTCTTTGCTATTGGTATGGGAGTTTTGTGTTAGGTTTTTGCTGTAGGCATGGTGTTTTTATGTTGGGTCTTTGTTGTTGGTATCAGAATTTTGTGTTCGATCTTTTCTTCTGGTAACTGAGTTTGCTGTTTGGTCTTTGATGTTGGCAATGTAGTTTTATGTTTGGTCTTTGTTGTTTCATGGAAATTTTACGTTGGGTCTTTGCTGTTGGTATGGGAGTTTTTTGTAGGGTCTTTGCTGTTGGTATGGAAGTTTTATATTGAGTCTTTGTTGTTGGTATGGGAGTTTTGTGTTGGGTATTTGCTGTTGGTATGGGAGTTTTGTGTTGGGTCTTTGCTGTTGATATGGGAGTTTTATGTTGGGTCTTTGCTGTGGTATATGAGTTTTATGTTGGGTCTTTGCTGTTGGTATGGGAGTTTTATGTTGGGTCTTTGCTGTTGGTATGGGAGTTTTATGTTGGGTCTTTGTTGTTGGTATGGGAGTTTTATGTTGGGTCTTTGCTGTTGGTATGGGAGTTTTATGTTGGGTCTTTGTTGTTGGTATGGGAGTTTTATGTTGGCTCTTTGCTGTGGGTATGGGAGTTTTATGTTGGGTCTTTGCTGTGGTATATGAGTTTTATGTTGGGTCTTTGCTGTTGGTATATGAGTTTTATGTTGGGTCTTTGCTGTTGGTATGGGAGTTTTATGTTGGGTCTTTGCTGTTGGTATGGAAGTTTTATATTGAGTCTTTGTTGTTGGTATGGGAGTTTTATATTGAGTCTTTGTTGTTGGTATGGGAGTTTCATATTGAGTCTTTGCTGTTGGTATGGGAGTTTTATGTTGGGTCTTTGCTGTTGGTATTGGAGTTTTGTGTTGGGTCTTCTTGTTGGCATGGGAGTTTTGTGTTGGGACTTTGGTGTTGCTATGGGAGTTTTATGTTAGGTCTTTACTGTTGGTATGGGAGTTTTGTGTTTGGTCTTCTTGTTGGTACGGGAGTTTTATGTTGGGTCTTTGCTGTTGGTATGGGAGTTTTGTGTTGGGTCTTTTCTGTTGGTATGGAAGTTTTGTGATGGGTCTTTGCTGTTGGTGTGTAAGTTTTGTGTTGGGCCTTTGCTGTTGGTATGGGAGTTTTATGTTGGGTCTTTGCTGTTGGTATGGGAGTTTTATGTTGGGTCTATGTTGTTGGTATGGGAGTTTTGTGTTGGGACTTTGCTGTTGGTATGGAAGTTTTGTGTAGGGTCTTTGCTGTTGGTATGGGAGTTTTATGTTGGGTCTTTGCTGTTGGAATGGGAGTTTTATGTTGGGTCTTTGGTGTTGGTATGGGAGTTTTGTGTTGAGTCTTTGCTGTTGGTATAGGAGTTTTGTGTTGGGTCTTTGCTGTTGGTATGGGAGTTTTATGTTGGGTCTTTGCTGTTGGTATGGGAGTTTTGTGTTGGGTCTTTGCTGTTGGTATGGGAGTTTTGTGTTGGGTCTTTGCTGTTGGTATGGGAGTTTTGTGTTGGGTCTTTGCTATTTGTATGGGAGTTTTATGTTGGTCTTTGCTGTTGGTATGGGAGTTTTATGTTGGGTCTTTGCTGTTGGAATGGGAGTTTTATGTTGGGTCTTTGGTGTTGGTATGGGAGTTTTGTGTTGAGTCTTTGCTGTTGGTATAGGAGTTTTGTGTTGGGTCTTTGCTGTTGGTATGGGAGTTTTATGTTGGGTCTTCTTGTTGGTATGGGAGTTTTGTGTTGGGTCTTTGCTGTTGGTATGGGAGTTTTGTGTTGGGTCTTTGCTGTTGGTATGGGAGTTTTGTGTTGGGTCTTTGCTATTTGTATGGGAGTTTTATGTTGGGTCTTTGCTGTTGGTATGGGAGTTTTGTGTTGGGTCTTTGCTGTTGGTATGGGAGTTTTATGTTGGGTCTTTGCTGTTGGTATAGGAGTTTTTCGTTGGGTCTTTGCTGTTGGTATGGGAGTTTTGTGTTGGGTCTTTGCTTTTTGTATGGGAGTTTTATGTTGGGTCTTTGCTGTTGATATAGGATTTTTATGTTAGGTCTTTGCTGTTGGTATGGAAGTTGTGTGTTGGGTCTTTGCTGTTGGTATGGGAGTTTTGTGTTAGGTCTTTGCTGTTGGCATGGGAATTTTGTGTTAGGTCTTTGCTGTTGGTATGGAAGTTGTGTGTTGGTTTTTTGCTATTTGTATGGGAGTTTTATGTTGGGTCTTTGCTGTTGGTATGGGAGTTTTGTGTTGGGTCTTTGCTTTTTGTATGGGAGTTTTGTGTTGGGTCTTTGCTGTTGATATGGAAGTTGTGTGTTAGGTCTTTGCTGTTGGTATGGGAGTTTTGTGTTGGGTCTTTGCTGTTGGTATGGGATTTTTATGTTAGGTCTTTGCTGTTGGTATGGAAGTTGTGTGTTAGGCTTTTGCTGTTGGTATGGGAGTTTTGTGTTGGGTCTTTGCTGTTGGTATGGGAGTTTTGTGTTGGGTCTTTGCTGTTGGTATGGGAGTTTTGTGTTGGGTCTTTGTTATTTGTATGGGAGTTTTATGTTGGGTCTTTGCTGTTGGTATGGGAGTTTTGTGTTGGGTCTTTGCTTTTTGTATGGGAGTTTTATGTTGGGTCTTTGCTGTTGATATAGGAGTTTTATGTTAGGTCTTTGCTGTTGGTATGGAAGTTGTGTGTTGGGTCTTTGCTGTTGGTATGGGAGTTTTATGTTGGGTCATTGCTGTTGATATAGGAGTTTTATGTTAGGTCTTTGCTGTTGGTATGGACGTTGTGTGTTGGGTATTTGCTGTTGGTATGGAAGTTTTGTGTTGGGTCTTTGCTGTTGGTATGGAAGTTTTGTGTTGGGTCTTTGCTGTTGGTATGGAAGTTTTGTGTTGGGTGTTTGTTGTTGTAGGGAGTTTTGTGTTGGGTCTTTCTTGTTGGTATGGGAGTTTTATGTTGGGTCTTTGCTGTTGATATGGGAGTTTTATGTTTTGTCTTTGCTGTTAGTATGGAATTTTATGTCAGGTTTTTGCTGTTTGTATGGGAGTTTTGTGTTGGGTGTTTGCTGTTGGTATGGGAGTTGTGTGTTGGGTCTTTGCTGTTGGAATTTGAGTTTTATGTGTGGTATTTGCTGTTGGTATTGGAGTTTTATGTTGGTCTTTGCTGTTGGTATGGGAGTTTGTGTTGGGTTTTTGCTGTTGGTGTGGGAATTTATGTTAGGTCTTTGCTGTTTGGTATGGGAGTTTTATGTTAGGTCTTTGGTTTGATATAGGAGTTTTATGTTGGGTCTTTGCTGTTGGTATGTGAGTTTGCGTTGGTTTTTTGCTGTTGGTATGGGAGTTTTATGTTAGGTCTTTGCTGTTTGGTATGGGAGTTTGATATTAGGTCTTTGCTGTTGGTATGGGAGGTATATGCTGGGTCTTTGCTGTTGGTATGGGAGTTTTGTGTTGGGTCTTTGCTGTTGGAATGGGAGTTTTATGTTGGCTCTTTGCTGTTGGTATAAAAGTTTTATGTTGGCTCTTTGCTGTTGGTATGGGAGTTTTATGTTGGGTCATTGCTGATGGTATAGGAGGTTTATGCTGGGTCTTTGCTGTTGGTATAGGAGGTTTATATTGGGTCTTTGCTGTTGGTATAGGAGTTTTATGTTGTGTCTTTGCTGTTGGTATAGGAGTTTTATGTTGGGTCTTTGCTGTTGGTATGGAAGTTTTATATTGGGTCTCTGCTGTTGAGATGGGATTTTTATGTTGGGTCTTTGCTGTTGGTATAGGAGTTTTATGCTGGGTCTTTGCTTTTGGTATGAGAGTTTTATGTTTGGTCTTTGCTGTTGGTATTGGAGTTTTATGTTGTGTCTTTGTTGTTTGTATGGGAGTTTTATGTTGGGTTTTTGCTGTTGGTATGGGAGTTTTATGCTTGTTATTTGCTGTTGGTATGGAAGTTTTATGTTTGGTCTTTGCTGTTGGTATGTGAGTTTGGTGTTGGGTCTTTGCTGTTGGAATTATAGTTTTATGTTGGGTCTTCGCTGCTGGTATGGAAGTTTTATGTTGGGTTTTTGCTGTTGGTATGGGAGTTTTGTGTTGGATCTTTGTTGTTGGAATGAGAGTTTTGTGTTGGGTCTTTGTTGTTGGTATGGGAGTTTTGTATTGGGTCTTTGCTGTTGGTATGGGAGGTTTATGTTGGATATTCACTGTGTATATGGGAGTTTGAAGTTGTGCCTTTGCTGTTGGTGTGAAAGTTTTGTATTGGTTCTGGCTTGGAAGCTTTGTGGTTTTCCAGGAGATTTGGACTAGTATTGCTAAGGAAACCTATATGTATTGTTTTGTGATTTTTTCCAGGGAGGGAGGGGGGATCTGGGACCCCCCGCCGTCTGGATCCACGCATGATCATTTTCTTTTCTGTAGCATGTTCCTCCTTTTGTTTCATAATTACAAAGCGTTAAGGCGTTTATAACTTATAAAACATATTTTTATAACTGATATATAACTTCAATAAAACTAAATACAACATTAGGGGTGGAGGTTAGCAGCACTTATTCCCGTTGTACTCACCTGATGATTTAGTTTTCTGGATCTCAATAGAGGACTTAATCGCATTAATACAATGGAGGACTTAGTCACATTAACACAATGGAGGACTTAGTCACATTAACACAATGGAGGACATAGTCACATTAACACAATGAATTCTGGATCTCAATAGAGGACTTAGTCGCATTAACACAATGGAGGACTTAGTCACATTAATACAGTGGAGGACTTAGTCACATTAACACAATGGAGGACATAGTCAAATTAACACAATGAATTTTGGATCTCAATAGAGGACTTAGTCGCATTAACACAATGAATTCTGGATCTAAATAGAGGACTTAGTCGCATTAGATCGGTTTATTTGAAAATTCCAACAGGCTATAAAGCCCATGAGGATACAACAAATACAATATAAACATGGTGATGATGGCAGACAGTACAAGCAAGAATGCAATATGTAAATCAACAAACGTTTGAGTTCTTACAAAATCTTGACAGTTTACATTGCATTTTAGTTTTAACAACACATGGCAGAGATCATGCGGTGGCTAGCAATGTCCAGACACCATGTTCCCTGTCTCCTTGATATATATGATACTAACTTTACCACTGACAAAAACCAATACAGTTATAAGCATTTGCGATCGAGCACAACACCCAGAATGCTACTTATTTGACAATCAAATCATATTTTGTGGGTATTCAAAAGAACCTTCTCAATGAGACGTTTCTTTCGATGACACACACCTTATGTTATAACTAAAGAATACAACATATTGACTCGATTACACTGTTCTATTTTGTTTGCCTTGACCTATGTTCTATGAAAATGGTCAAAGACATAGAAGGTGTGTAATAGCCTTTCGCACGATACTTGTCTAAGCTTTAATATGTTTCGAGTACGCCCTTCCACATAGAAAAACGCTCCCGAATAGAACAAAATAAAGCATGTTACACAACTAAGCAGTGTCCAGAACATAGCCTTAGCGAAAACGAAAAATAAAAGGCAGGGTTCCAGACAAATAATATAAAGTATATATATATGAACTTTCACTATCCTTATTATATATACATATAGTTATGTATTATCATAAGTTTTCATAGAAAAACACAAAAAATAATTCAACAGTCGCCTGCCAATCAACTGAATCATATGTTGTCAGTACTCAAAAGAACCGTCTCAATGAGCCGGTTCTTTTGGGCACCAAAACACATGTTAAAACCGATGGGAAAGAGATTATTTACTACCAGAAATTATGTTTATTTAGACCTGTGTTCCATATAATAGATCAGTCCGACATTTAAAAGCTAGATAGATATATACGCTCAAGTTTCGTAAAAGTTTAACCTTGGTGGTATTCAACAATTCGATAAATTTATACATTGATGGCCTCTTCCAATAATACTTTGGTATATACTTAGTTCTTAGCTCAATAAATATCTTACATTCAATCACGAACTGAAATTCATCTTCTAAAACATTACAATGTACACATTTTCGATCGTTTATAATACTGGTTGGCCTAGCCCATCTGCCCGATTCAATTGCTAACCTGTGCTATGACATCCTTAGTTTGCTCAGTGCTTGCATATATTTGAAGACATTA
The DNA here is from genome assembly GCA_964019695.1 of Loripinus fragilis. NCBI lineage: Eukaryota > Metazoa > Mollusca > Bivalvia > Lucinida > Lucinidae > Loripinus > Loripinus fragilis. Next base: position 266,932 of record CAXHUL010000169.1, read on the forward strand.
ATCTGAAATTGAAGTTTTGCTGCACTTTTATAAAAATTTGCTCTTGATGAGTTATTAAGTCTATCGTGCCAATTTTGCATAAAATTGTCATGTAGCCTCTGCTTTAATACAGACAAAAAAGCTCCTATATTTCCAACCCCTTGAGCTAACCAGACATTACGGAACCCTAATGAAGCTAATAAATCACGAACAAGTGATGCCCAATTTGTCTTGTTTGGTAGCTCCTAAAGATCATTTAACATCATATTATATATAATTTTAGAACACTTATTTTCAGGTGTTTGTAATATTTTGAACCAATATTTAATGATGATTCGTTTTGTGGCATAATTTTCTCTTCCCAGCTCCCCATATACCAAATCATTTTGTGTTGTTTTCTTAACCCCGAGTAGCTTTTTGCAGAATTGCATGTGTACCCTTTCAATTGCATTTGCTTGACAAAATCCCCATACCTCACATGAATAATTTAAAATGGGTGATATAAGCTTATCAAAGAGTTCTTATTTATGTTTTGGTGCAACAAACGTAAACTTATAAAAGTACTTATCTAATTTAAATATGGTCTTTTGGGCTTGTCCTGCCAACGTGTTTTGCGCTTCTGAGAATGAACCCCCTGTAGTAAATACAATTCCTTAATATTTAAATGTCTTAACTATTTCTATAACTTGATGCTCATACATAAATACTAAATTTCTTGGTAGGGCGCCACCCTTTCTGAATATTAAATTTTTTGTCTTCAATACATTGACTTTAAGTTTCCATCGTGTTCAATAGTCTGAGTATAAATTTAAACCTAATTGTAATTCATCAGCATTATTAGCAAAAATAACTATATCATCAGCATATAATAGCATAAAAAGCTTAAACATATCTAAGTCGAGCCCTTCAAAATCAGAATGGATAAAATAGCACAATGGAATGAAATAAAGGCCTAGGGCACATTATGCATTGAGTGAACCCTGTCTTAAGCGGTCAATCCAAAATAGACAAAACAAAGGTTTTAAAGACAAGTGGTAGCTTAGTGCAGGTCAAAAAGATTGCAGGAGCATTCTGCAATACTTGTGACCTGCATCGACTAAGCAAATATCGGTCTAGAAAACATATTTGGGGGTTTTCATGGAGTGACCACTTAAGACAGGCCCTACTGTATGCCTACGTATAGCAGGATGCTGTCACAATTTTTAAAGTTTTATTTTTAAAAGTTTTTTCACCTTTAATCACAATTTTAGGCTGCGCTATGCACCTGTCCTCAACATTCCAAGCTTCGGCCCTGTATAGGATCTAATTTTCTTCTTTTAAGAACTGGTTATTGTCGAATCTTTCTAATCGCTTTTCTGCAATCATTAACTTCAAATCTGATGCTAAATGTTTATAGCTGCTGACCGACCTAATTACGTCCTTTGGCAATATTGACAGTTTATTCACTGCTTCCGATAGCAGTCCTGTAATGCCATATTTTTCGGCGAAATGTAATAGATCAATTGTCCAATTGACTCTACGTTCAACCTGATAATGACAGTTTATGGCTTTTAACTCTTTGTGTAAACGTTTCTCAGCTGAATTCAAGACTGTTTCCATCTGATATTCATGAGCGTACATGTAGATCTTGAGAATCCTGGTAAACCATATATCATAAGGCAGTCCCAAACCAGGGCCTGAAAAAAAATATGTTGGCATTTTCGAGTACATTTTGGCATCCATGCATGAATGAAAGTAATGTAAAATCTCTGTTTAATAATACAGCCATGCTGTATTAGCAAACCGAATCATCGAGACTTGATGTGTGTTTGAATTAAAGGTCATTTAAGTGCAGAATCGGTGAAAATTGTTGCAATATTTTATCTATTTAGGGGCCAAATCTCCAATTTTAAGTTCCCCTGAATCCCCATGGAAGTTGAATTTCAATACTATCCTGTTATTTATGGGTCTATCATGTTTGGAAAGCAATATTTTACCAAGTTTCCTGTGGTCAAATATTCATAATAGGTCTGTAAATTTCGTTACCATATAAAATCAACTAAAATGTAATATGACTAAGAATAACCATTTAATTGTATAGAAATAATTTATTTGCTTAATTATAACTATGAATGCGATATTGCGTGCGATTATCCATCTTCTTATAAATAAAATGTGTTTTAGTTGTTACTTGCGTTACATTAAACCATCCAAAATTGGGCCGTTTTCCCAAAGGTATAATGTTCCTATCTACAGCTTTCATAAAGGACTTGACCATGATCTCGTGCTTATAGGACTAGAAAATATTTCTTTTCTCATTTCCATATTTGTTACATTTGTTCCCACCTATAAGCAATAGCAAAACACTTTTTACAATTACAACACCTGTTAATTGCATATATTAAGCACAGCTTCATGAGAACAAGAAGACCAAACCTCCTTTCATCAAACATCAGACATGTTAAAACTATGATATGATACAGTAAATACCTTATATTGGATGGAATATGTCCTCACATTGGTCTTTACTTCGGCCTGTTAGCAGATGGTAACATACATAACATAAAGCTAATACATACGTACATTTCTAATAATGGCCATCCAGTGAAAGCACGGTTATGGTTAATTTTTTGCAGGGTTATATTTTGGAAAATGCTTCTGACATTAAGGGTAATCTTCCATATAACCTTTTACATTTAATTGTACTCATTTAACTTTTGATTGTATACCTATATTGTAAGTAGTAAAACACAATTATGTACATAACGTATAAGTATTTCATGTGATTCAATTTTCATGACGTTAAGGAATAATGCATAAAAATCATACAGGTATACTGCTATCATTTAAAATCAGTTTAATCAAAATGTATCTCATCATTAATATATAGTATCTATGTTTACATATGTGCTATAATCATATTATTGCAACTATACTACAAAGCTAATTGCCAGCAATTATGCATTTTATGTGAATTACAATATCCCAGGTACTTGCAATATTTTGAGAAAATAAAACATAATCCTAAATTTGCCAGTTCTTTTTGTAGGTTTCAATTACAGGAATGGGGCCTTTCATTTTGCATATCTTAATGAAATGTTGTTGGTTTAAAAGCATCATTTTGGAAAAATCAGGCTGCTTGTTGTAAATGTATTGATCCAAATAAGGATGCTTGTTTGTTTGTTTGATTTGATTCTTTACGTCCCATCAACAATCTTTCAGTTATAAAGGGACGGGTCTTCCTGGGTGGAACCAGTACTAAGCTAGGATTTACGTTCTTGCTCAAGGACACAACGCAGTGACGCCGGTGAGGTTCGAACCCGCGGCCCCTCGGTCTCGAGTCAAGCACTCTACCACTGAGCCACTGCGCTCCCAAAAATAAGGATGCATTATAGATGTGATATTAAAGTTTGCTTGTTTGAATTGATTCTTTACGTCCCATCAACAATATTTCAGTTATAAAGGGAGGGTCTTCCTCGGCTGAACCTGTACTAAGCTAGGATTAATGTTCTTGCTCAAGGACACAACGCAGTGACGCTGGCGAGGATAATATTATAGGAATCATCTAATTTTAATATACCATAAAATATAACTCTATGTCTATACCAGCTCAAATGTTTATAATTGTTTTAGTATCGATAAATTCAATTCCAGTATCATCATTAAACATATTTTGCTGATTATTTTGCAATGATGGTTAGAGATCAAAGCATGCTATGAGGTAATTGGTATGTGTTTCTTTATGTTATTATTTTTAACTGTAAAATACCAAATGCAAGTTTTATTCCAAATTGAATTTCCCCAAAACAGATGTCTCATGACATTTTGGGAACAGTCATTCATCATATTGGAGCAGCTGATGATTGGATTGTACACCTAGTCTTCCATCAGTTAGGGGCCATTTCTTAGTATTGTAGCGTAGCGTTTTCACTTTTGGTCAGTATAGCATAAAGTGTATCGTACATATACAGTACTGCTGCATAAATAAGAATCGATTATAAATGACTTTAGATATACGTTTTCAATTTATGTCACCTTGAACCATCAATAATCGTGAATCATTTCAGGCAGTATTTTGACAAAAGATACTGCCTGGTATTACGACTAATGTTTGCTCTTATAATTCTGATGGTAGAATTTGGGCATTTATTCCACTTATTTGACACTTGACAGGGATAATCCTGGGATAGGCTCAATCCATTTTGTGAGAAAGCTATTATTGTTCTGCAAAGCTTGGGCCCCATATATAAGCTATTCAAGTCTCATGTCAATTATGCTTTAATAAAGATATTAATTAAGGATTCTTGGGCCAATCAAAATTTGCAAAGGGCCCATAGAAATTTTAAAAGGCCAATTAAAATTATGTAATTTGCACGTATTTGAATGGGAAATGGGCCATTGACCCATTTTAAGGGCCCACGGTTATTTTGGTCAAGGATTATTCCTGACTTGAGTGTTACCATTGGAAGAATGTATGTAAACAGCTCAAATTAAACAATTTCAGAAAATGTATGGCTGACTATAAAATTACATATACCATGTAGTTGATAATGTTAGGCCATTTACCACTGTAAGAGTTGTTTCATAAAACTGTCCATAATAGTCACAGTTTTAGTAGAAAATGTCCTTACAAACACAGTAAACAGTATTTACCTGGATCAAACTGATCGTATTGGATAAGTTGGATATGTGTCTACGCTGATTGAACCGCTAATTAATACTATCAACTGAATAGCAGTGCTTAAAAAAACTGGCATGTACAAAACAATCAGTTATCAGGAAATACCACAATCAAAAACTGAAGACAAACCCATGGTACCGCGAAGAAGAGCCATACAACAAAATAGGGTTTCTGTATAATATCCCTTAAATTAAGCAATGGGTTATAACTAAGCATTTTGCTTGACTGTTGCAAAATGAAGTTTGTATAAGATTTTATGGCATTGACCTTATTTGTAAGGTCACCTTATTTTCAGGGTTGCCATCTTTTAAAGACTGAACAATGGGCCTTTTCTGTTTTCTGAACTAGGTGATGACTGGTTCGTGCGAAAACGATGCTAAGCGAACAACAACGCCACTTGGATCCACATCAAAAACAATACGTCCCCCTCTCTTCCGTTTTGGCATATTTTGTACGAGGCAAATGTATTGCACACATATTTGATTATATCTGTGAATACTAGAGCATAGAAAAGGACAAAAACAATGCGCTCAAAGAATTGTATTCTTTCATAATAGATCAAATAAATGGTTTGAACTAATGCAATAGTGTATGTTAAAATGCAAATGATTGAAATATATTCAAACCTATATACTGGCTAGTGTAAAGCCACAGCGAATGGAAACAGTTACAATATCCTACGATGCATCAACCTAATTTTGTGTCAACTAGTATTGTAAAATCCTTCATCAGTTTTACTGCATCCTTCATCAGTCAAGAAAGCATTAACAACAAGTGTTATCATTTAAACAGGTTGTTGAACAGAATGATTAGCTGCATACTTTGCAGAAATGGTGATTATTGAATTCAAATATGTGGTAGTCCAAATATTTGTGTAAACTGTCGGCGAAACAGGGGTTTCCTCTTTAAATGCACGACGATGGGGTCGGGACTCAAACTTAATGACGGCTCTGACGTAAAGCGTTGCACCGTAGATTGGTGTCTGATGTTTTTCTTTTGCCGGGCCCACTGTCACTCAACTTGAGGTTTTCTTAACCTCTGGCTATCTGTTCTTTATTTTATCATAGTGTTTTGATTAGACGAGATTGTTTCTCTGTGATAATGCATTGCATTAGCTAGGAAGTCTCAATGCGAGCTGAACAAGTTTTGTGTTGCAATGATAACAGAATCTAGGGCGAAGATGAGGCGCCAGTAAATGCATTTAAGCTTCAAGTGGCTTAGACTGCTGTCTGTTTTAAGGCGGATGTTCTTTTTTGTTGATTCATTGTTTTATTTACCGTTCATTGTCTGTGCGGATTCTGTGCTTGGTTCTTGTTTTAATGCATTACTCAGTGTCCTTTGTACTCTATGTTTGCCTTCATCTTGAAGAGGAAGAGAGAGCTAGTTACTTTGTCTTCCTGATATTTTACTGACCGTTCCAAGGCGTTTTTTTTTTGTGTGGATCTTTTATGATTTATTTCTGTCTTGTGTTTGCTATGTCTTTGTACGCGTCCGTTTATGTGTGCTTTGTGGTCACCTGCTGGGAAAGGGCTGACCTCTTGGCTCTCGTTTGTGGTGTCTAACTGTGAGTTTGTCACTTTCTCATTGGTCAGGTGTGGTACTTGAATGCATCGATTCCTGATCTTTGCACCATTACTTACTTTGTAACGGTAACTATTCGATGACACTCCCTCACGATGTCATGAGTTGGTCTGCAGTGTGTGTATGTGGCAGTTACTGATCAAACTCACTTGCCTTGTTATATATAACTCATGTAGACAGCAAACAGCCAACATAAAAAATGATATACCTATGAGATCATGGAGTGATAAGACAGGTATAAATAAAATATTAAGCAGTGTGTACCATAGAAGTCTTTCTTAATTCTTGGATGAATATGCAACAGCATATTTAGGAAGGGCTCATATTCTTTTCCACTCATTTTGATACAACGGGCATTCCTTTCCTTAAATTCTGACTTGAACATTTTGTCGAAGACAGGTGACATTACAGACAAAAGCCATTTCGAAACATAGAGGGACTTTCCATTATCAAACTTTAACTCGACTTCGTCTTCTTCTACTGGACACACCCCTTTAGTAAATGGATTGCTCGCATCAAACTCAGTTACTTCGCCGTCTTCAGTTGTTTCTACCCCTAAACGAGCTTTCTTGGCTTTCTGAAAGTATAAAGCATCGGTTCATATTCAGGTAGTCTTTTATTTCAAAAAAAAAATTAAGTCAGCCACATATTAGTTGTTATGAATTGAGGATATTAGTTGTTACGAATTGGAGACAGCATCCGAACTATTGAATCCTGACGATTCAGACACGGGAGCATCCTAACTCCCATGCAATGGAGACAAACTTCCTGAATATCAAGCCTAAAACTAAGTCAAAAACGGCCATAGATCAGTCAAACGTTTGCAGATGACCTCCAAATTCGAATTTGACAGGTATTTTAAATGCTTTATCCTTCTGTAAACCTTGAATTAAATTGATGCATCCCTCCAAAAAATTTTGACCGCAACCAAGTGTGACGTCAGGACGACGACGACGCCGACGACGCCGACGGAGTCATGATCACTATGCTTCGCAGGCGACACAACGAATGTGATAAGTCGTTTGACCGATATATTTCTACCGATGAGACAATCGAATTTTAAGCTAGGAGAAAAAGATAGAAATTAAAACAAAAATCAGAATGGAAATAAAAACATGAAAACAGAAAAGAAATTTAAACAATGAAATTGAAATTGAAATTTTAACAAGAAAACAGAAAAGAAATTAAAACATAAATCATACTGGAAATTTAAACACTTATACCGAAGTTATATCGAACTTACGAGATTATAAGTCAATTTAACGATGTATTTCAGCAAATATGAACAAACGCGGTTTAATTCCTATTCTGTTTCCCTGTATTATTTCTGTTCTCGAAGAAAGAAAATGTCCTTCAGGGTTTCGGTTACGCAGGGACTAAATACGTTCTATTCCTGGATATAAAAAATGACTGGGTTTTATTTTCGAGGGAAACTCTGAAAGCCAGCCTCCAACTTCTTTCATTATAAATTTCTAAAACAAAACAATTCTATTGAAAATAAAGATTTTACAAACCTCGGGCTGGTCTAAACTTCTAGCGGCCATGTTTTACTTCCTCCTTCCAATTCTCTGAAACGTGCAAAATATAATGAGCCGCGACACGAGAGTTCCAACAATGTCTTTTGCGCGGCCAACAAAGGCTCAGACCAGCCTGCGCATACGCGCAGTCTGATCAGAGCCATTGCTAGTCGCTTGATTATTCTATGAATATTAAGCTTCTAGCTGAACAGCATTTGGAGTGTCTAAGCTTAAAAAGAGGCTACACAGGCTCGTTTAAGTATATTCATGTCAAAATGTCACATTGTTGGTAATCACATGTCCGGGCTCAATTTTAACACAAAAGAGCCGGTCACAAGTAAAGTTGCAAGTTGACATGAGTAAACAGCGAAGATGGAAATCATTCCCACTGTCAGGCCCCTCTTACTTTTCCTGCGCCAGAAGAAACGCTTGATCCTTGTCGGTCCATAGATCGCACAGCAACGATTGACAAGACTGCGGGGAAGCACAGGCTCGTCTGAGACGGGTGCACATGCCATATTTTGTACCTTTTGCTTTGACAAAGAAATCAATAAAAGTTATAGTAGGGACATAGCATACATTGAAATCTTTTCAATACTTTACATACAGTTTGTTTCATGCATGGAGTGTCAAAATATATTTAAACAAAAAGAGCCGATATTTATCATAAGGTTGACATAAGTGAACAGCGTAGATTTCAATCAGTCTGCGCATTCTGATCCATCTTAATGTTTCTGCACCAGAAGAAACGCTGGATGTTTGGCGGTCCGTAGATCGCACAGCAAAGATTGACCAGACTGTGGGGATGCGCAGGCTGGTCTCAGACGGGTGCAAATGTCATATTTTGTACCTTTTGCTTTGACAAAATGGACAAAGAAATCAATAAATATAAGCCGTGACATGTGGTTTCGAACAAAGTGGCATTTTCACATGTGTATACTCGGGCAAGCATGTGCAGCCCCCTTTTAAGCTTAGAAACTCCAAATGATGTTCAGTCAGTAGCTTAATGTTCCTATAATATTCTAGTGACAAGCAAAGGTTCTGATCAGACTGCGCGTATGAGCAGGCTTATCTGAGGGCTTTGCTGGTCGCACATGCTACATTGTCGGAAATCTCATGTCACAGCTCATTAATTTAGTTATAATTATAAGCTTTTTGAACAACAAGAACTATCTTTTTAAAATAAAGATTGTCGAGGTACATGTAGCAGGTCTGATTTATCCGCTTCAAGGTGCACTAAAATATATATCACCGTTTACGCAATTTTGATACATGTAGAATAGTTTGTTTCGTGGCTCAACTAAGTGTTGAATCGAGCTACTTCATTTCATTGTTTTCCTGTGGTGAAACATTAGTTAAGAAAAGTATCATTCCCGAACTCTAAAATATTTATGTGTTTTAACAACGGCAGTATCTGTGGCGAAGTTTCGGCCGGTAAGATACATGTATATTTTGCAGCCCATCATCCCACATTATTACGATAATGTCCATTCTTAGGCGTCATTTCCATTATGTGTTTTTCATTCCTTTATGTTTGCTGCCAAGGGCCCGGAATTACAATGCCTCCTTAAAGTTAAGGAAGACTTAAGTTAAGTATTGATTTTTCAGGATGCGTAAGATAACGTTTCAAACTGATTAAAATCAAAATAGTTTCATTTTTTCTGTAAATCTCAATGATACCTTTGACCACAAGTACTGCATCGATCCAGGCAATTTATTTAGCATTCAATATAGCATGTTGAAATACCAATACTTAACTTAAAGTCTTCCTTAACTTTAAGGAGGGCATTGTAATTCCGGGCCCTGGCTCTGTTATATAGCGAGTTGTGTCTCAGTTACCGAGGACTATATTAGCAAAAAACCTGATCAGAATGAGCTTATGCCTAGGATGATCTGAGTCTTCTCAAGAAGCACTTGCGCTTTGCTGGTTTTCTCATTTCGACGCTCATTATTGTTATCTAAGACCACTGAGCCTTTGAGAAAACCTGTATTCAGGGTTTCTTGCCAAATAAAACTCAATGCGCTTTGCTCAACAACAGAGAATGGCGAGAAATTTTAATTGTTGCATGTGCCAAGTTTAGTAATCGAACTTTCAAGACAACGACTTACAATGACGTTGCTCGGACTGCCCAGAAGCGCAGACTGGTCTTCACCTTTGTTGTTGTACCTGTCCTCCTAGATTGGTTCCCCACGTTGATAGAGCTCCACTTCCGCTACGCATATTACGTTTGGTAACTAGTAATTTTTTACCAGTAGAGAATCCCACTCATCCGACTGCGCATGCTCCAGAAAGAGCATCTGTTTACATCCTGGGTCAATTTCGCACATCAAAATGAGAAATGAACATGTACTGAAAACTGAGAAGATTTGCCGCACTTTCTTTTCGATACAAAGCCTTTCAAATATTGCTGTTATTGGTAATTTCGATTTTAATATTTTTTTCAATGTACTTAGATTTTGATGTAATCAAGAGACGATAACTGTTCTAATAGCGCAAGTGGTAGCGCTTTAGCTTAACGAGGTAAGGGTCTAGAGATCCAATCCCACACACCTGATTTTTTTTTTCTTCCGCATATGGTATTTTTTCAAGTAGAGAACCTGCGCATGCTCCAGAAAGAGCGTCGGTGTTGAAAAAGTTCATAAATAGGCCAGGTATTATATGAATCCAGTGTGACCCAAATTCAATTAAATTTTTTACTATATAAAAGGCACAGAAAGTGGACTGGGTGGGCCAGCTCATACTCACTTACTATCCAATGATGCAAACCATGTTCCAAGGTCACCAGTCTTGTGGTTCATGTAAAGAAGGTTTAAAGGGTATTCACTACCTAAAAATAGTATGTGAGCATGATCAGGAAATACCACAATCACAAACAGCAGACAACCCCATGGCACTGCAAGGAAGAGACACACAACCATCAAGAGACACCAGGAAGACAAACTAATACATCCGTGGATCATCGTGGCTACAGCATGGGATAGAAATGTATAGAACTCCCGTAAAACAAAAATCTGCACCCTGCAGAGCGTGTCTGCATGGTCTGTGGAAAGAGCGCACAAGAGGTCCGAAGGATCGAATCCACAAAAAGATCAGACATCAACGCCAAAGCATTGCTCGCCAAATATGGGGGCATTAATGTAGAGAGTGGCGTTAGGCTTAAACGAAATATATGTGTGGTTCCTGTTGCCTACCTACCCTAATTTTTTTTAACCCTATATACCCTAAACAATAAAATGGTCTTTGGAGAAAAAATGGGCACTTTTTCAATTTCTGTCACTATTTTCTTTGTTAAATGTTATAACAAAATTTAATAATTTCCCTACCTACCTACCCTGAATTTTCTTGGCATGAAACAGAAACCACACATATATTTCATTTAGGCCTTATGTGTAGAAACTGTTACTCGAAATTACAGAACCTCGATCAAAGATGTAGACTTTTTTATGAGGGGTGCCAACGAAATGCAAGGATAGTGATGCGTGCTAATACTAAAAGAATGATGCGCTCCTCTCCTCTCTCTGGACCACAAAAGAGAATTAACTTCTCAAAAACACCAACAAAGACACGCAAAACACAACGCAAAACACAATTGTTTAAAGAGAGTGCCACCCCTGAAAGTACCACACCCGAGGAAATTGGCCTTAAAGTGGATTTTGTTACTGGTAGGATGTGTTTCCAGGTTTTAAGTGACCCCCGTTTTTCTTTTTTAAACAGCTTTAAAATGATCTTAGAAGAATGCACACCGCGTAACTAAAACCTATGGATCCCCGGAGCCCCCCCCCCCCCCCTCCTTCCTAAAAATCACAAGTTATTGTGATAGCAATTAGCATTTGGATCCCCCCTTGGATGGACCTCCCCTGAAAATGTTGGACCCCCTCTGGATCCTTGGGAAAGTATACTTTTCTCTGCAATAAAACCATTGCCCCCCCCCCTCTGTAAAATAAGCTGAGGACTAAAAAACGTCTCAATCTGGACCCCCCCCCTGTCAAAAATTCCTGGATCCGCGCATGATATTATACATGCTTTAAAGTCATATTACGGGGGTCGCGCACATGCGTTCCTTTTTCGCCACGCTCCCTAACTGTGAATGATGACCATCCCGCCCCCTCCCCTAAAATATCCACAATTTTATCATAGATCCCATAAAATATTTATTCAATCTGAACCCCCTAAAATTATTGAAATTAAAAGTTAGACCCCCTCCTTAAAAAAGGTCCCAGTCCACATAGGCTACGAAATATCAGAGTAACCCCCATCCGATCGGAAATCCCCGACACAGGCATGCACGGACCCAGGAAGTGTTGTTAGAGGGAGTCCAATTTATCTTTAACAACTTTTTTATGGTGAGAATCCAAATACCTTTCAAGGTGTATCATCATCGGCCAATTTCAATGGCGTTTCGCTAGCGGCCGAATTAATGGCCCAACATTGAATTCTGGCTTGCCTTTGAGATTTCAAGTGGATCCTGACGAGTATTGCTAAATAAATCCTGTAGCTTTGTGATTTTGCTGGGCCCGGAGCCCCGGCCCCCTCTGGATCCGCGCATGGATAGTTTTCCTCGTAATTTGGCCTATTTAATGAACATGAGACAGAGGGGCCGCGGGTTCGAGCCTCGCAGGCGTCACTGCATTGTGTCCTTGAGCAAGACACATTAATCATAGCTTAGTACCGGTTCAACCCAGGAAGACCCGTCCCTACATAACTGAAAGATTGTTGATGGGACGTAAGAATCAAATCAAACAAATCTCCTTCGCAATGCTGGCCCAATGTCATGTGCTCCGGAAACAATAAACTTCTTTTAACACCAAACACATTATTCAGAATACAGGCACAGAGGATTTTGTAATAATATAGTGGTGTTTAATAATGAGAGAATGGTCGACATTGTTGCGTCGGTTCGATGTTGGTACAAGGTTGGTATGCGGCGACGCCCACATTTCCACCAACTACCAACGTGGGCCCAACGTATCTTTGCTATCTGTGTAGTGACCCCAAACACAAAATATGACGTCCGCTGATATTGTTCACGAATTCCAAGCATACTCGCACCTGGGTGAGAAAGGGGGGGGGGGGGGGGGGTACTCTGATATTTTCAAACATACGTAGGCCCGGACCATTTTTGGGGTTAACTTTTTGGTATTTTGTGATGACCCCAAAAGATATCCACAAAATCTTCATACCCCAAAAAAAATTCATTTTTCTGAAAACCCTCAAAGGTATTGAAATTCAAAATTTTGAACCCCAAAATGGTGCGAGCCTACGTATGAATGAAAATATTATAGTACCCCCCCCCCCCCTCCACCCTCTCCTCGCAGATAGAAACAGGGGCCGGGGGCGTCCAGACTCAAATAACAGAAAAAAAACCTCTGATAAGGGTGTTTATTGTTGGGTTTTTTGCAACTATATTATATTTTTTTACGGTTCAAAAGGGTCGAAACATTTATCGGGGGGGGGGGGGGGGGGGGTGCAACTTTTTATTATTATTATTATTATTTTTTTTTTTTAGGGGGGGGTGGGGTTGGGGGGGGGGGTACAAATCCTTATTTCTATAGAAACCTATATAACTTGTGATTTTTCGGGGGGGGGGGGGGGTCCGGACCACCTATCCCTCTCTGGATTCGCGCATGGGTAAGAAATAAGTAATTGCCCACTTCCCTGTCACGGATTGAGTTTTCTGAAAGTCTCAGAAGGTTTACCGGCCGGCGCAGTCGGTAACATGTGTTTTTTTTTCGGGGATGGGGAGGGGGGGGGGGGGCAAATGCTTATTTCCAACGAAACTTAAAGAACTTGTGATTATTATTTATTTTTATTTATTTATTTATTTTTTTTTTGGGGGGGTGTCCGGACCACCTATCCCCCTCTGGATCCGCACATCGGTTAGAAATAAGTAATTGCCCACTTCCCCGTCACGGATTGAGTTTTGTAGGTGCAAACTGAAAGTCTCATAAGTGTTTCCCCTGTGAACATTTGAAATTCCAGAAAATAGTTGTACCGGGCCGCGTTGCGTCTGACTAGATGCGGGGTAACTGTATTTTTGTTTATTTTCGGGTGGCGGGGAATGCTTATTTCTATAGAAACCCATAGAACATGTGATTTTTAGGGGGATGGGGGGGGGTAGGGTGCGGACCACCTAACCCCCTCTGGATCCACGCATCCAGTGTTGGGTTGGGGATGCTTATTTCTATAGGAACCTATAGAACTTGTAATTTTTCAGTTGCCATATTCCTGATAATAGAACAAAATAAACTTTATAAAAAAAATCCAATCCGCACGTACAATTGGGCCACTTTCGGCCCGCCAACGAACCGCCATCCGCAGGTGACGGTTCGTCGGCGGGTCGATAGTGGCTCGTGATGGGATGCTAGCTGGGAGCAGTTGTTTAAAAATCGCAAATGCACTTTTTATTCAATACCGCAGATCACCCAGGTAAACCGCATGTGTAGATCTCGGAGGGTGTTGGCTACCGGAGGTAAACAAACAGAATATGGATGGACAGGGTCTGTATTTATCCATTTTTATTTCTAATAGAGAGTTCCTTGGAGACGAAAGCAGCAAACAGGTTGCTTCTTTATTGAATGATAAGGACTGGGAAAGTGTTAAATGCTTTTGATATATGTCCGTAGTACCCAGGGCGACTTTTCAAATGACAATTGCAATATTTTCAATGAAAAAAGGCTATTCTTTTGATCATAGCTGGAATTACACCAACCTTTGACACAAATTGCGTGTGCCGCCACAATTCTATATCATTCTCGTGCATGATATATAAGAACCATGTCCCCAAAATGCTATTTAAATATCAATACTTGAAATTTGCTAAAGGTCATATCATTTTGATGGTTAGCAAAATGTGCAGAGATTACTTGACGGCTGGCATGCTTGCTATCGGAGTGACAGTGGTTTTGATTTCGGAGATTGATACATACTGCCACACACTTAGTGCCTGAATCTGATATAGTTTAAGCGTGCCAAGTTACAAAAAAATGCTACAAATGGAAGACTACCAGGGAACGAAATTCAGAAGACAAATTGAGAGGTTTTGCAGCTGTTAAGTGTTATGAAAAGCGCTCATCTTCAGTCAGGGGCATGCATGTTTTGTCTACAGGCTTCGCACAGGCTTGAAAAGTACTTGAATATACAGGAGTGTCTTGAAAAATCCTTGAAAATTAAATTTGCCTTGAAAAGTACTTGAAAAACACTCAAAGACCTTGAAAAGTCCTTGAATTTTATCAATTACAGGAGGATTCAACAGTGTTTTGGAGACCTAAAATAGTATCAAATTGTGGTGCCTTTATTTGGTGCAGCATATGCTGCACCAAATAAAGACATCTCAATTTTATTCTAATTTTCTTGAACTAATTTCTTTAGTAATGGACTCTAGCATTTCCGGCGTAGAATTTTAACGTGTAAATCAGTATTTTTCTTAATTTTTCAGTCCTTGAAGACAGTAGAAAAGTCTTTTATGAGTCCTTGAAAAGTCCTTGAATTTTACACAATCTTGTCTGTATGAACCCTGGTCTAGTCGGTCAGGGAAAACGTGTTTTAATTCTGCACTGATACATTTAAGGTGAAATCAGTCTGCTTGAATTAGGAAGGGAATATGATAGCAAGGTTGGTGGGGTGGTGGTGGCGAAGGGATGGTCCCTGAAGGAAGATAAGAACAAGTGCCAGATCTATACCCGTTTTCTTACCTGGCAACGCAGTGTATTAACAAAATGCGCCAACAGGGTTACTAAATGCAGGGTTCACATTGCTGCGCACCCGCCCACCCTCTTTATTTATTTATTTTCATATGTGACATAGGGTGTGCCCATTTCTTGTACCGACATCTAGCTTTGCACTGATACGCTTTCTTCGATTTTGTAAAATTTTAGTGAGAAAATGCACATACTTATACAAAAATACCAAATGTTCCCGTATGGGCAAGCTAATGTGATGTTGTTATCATCAATTAATCATGCGCGGATCCAGAATGTTTTGTCAGAGGAAGTCTAACTCAACAGACACATTTCTTTTAGATGAATGGAGTGAGGAATCAAAATACCACTAAAAGCGGACCATCATCAGCCAAACAGCAAAACGCTGGCGGGGCGAGGAATACTGGCTTAGTAGCTTTTAATTTTCCATGGGATCTGGACCAGTATTGCTAAAGAGCCCCAAAGGTTTCCGACTTTCCAGGGAGTGGGCCAGGACCCTCTGCCACCCCTCTCTGGATCCGCGCATCTTAATCTTAGTTGAATGCGCCGACATAACTGAAAAATTGTTTACTTGGATGTTAAGAGTAAGATAAAAGAAAAAAAAACGTAATAATGAACCCTGTACAGTTTGCATACGTTTTATAGCTGTACTCTTTTCGCCATTGCGACAGTAAAATAAAATACCACACGTATTTAAAAGCAATTTACCTTTTTGGTCTGTTGTCACTTCATTCTTAAAAGTATTAATATACATGTAAGCTTATCTGGATTTTCACTGCGTATTTGTATAGGTGGACAAAGTAATCCATATAACAAATACCCGTAAAATATTGAAGATATTACAGTTTCGGTGGTACATGTAATCCGTTCTGTTATTTTATCTTTTAACGTTTTTAAACTTTACATAGTAGTACAGGGCCCGGAATTACAAAGCCTCCTTAAAGTTAAGGAAGACTTAAGTTAAGTATTGATATTTCAACATGCTAAATAAATTGCCTGGATAGATGCAGTACTTGTGGTCAAAAGATATCATTGTGATCTAGAGAAAAAAATGAAACTATTTTGATTTTAATCAGTTTTAAACTTTATTTTTCGCATCCTGATAAATCAATACTTAAGTAAGTAAGTAACTCAGTAAGTCTTCCTAAACTTTTAGGAGGCAGTGTAATTTCGGGCCCAGGTCCTCATATCCCAGTAACAGCAGCCCAAGCCCCCACGATGGCATCTTTTAAAGCAATATTATTTGAGCCGCGACATGAGATTTCCAACAATGTGGTATGTGCGACCAGCAAAGGCTCAGACCAGCCTGCGCATACGCGCAGACTGATCAGAGCCTTTGCTTGTCGCTTGAATATTATATGAATATTAAGCTACTGGGCAAACATAATTTGGAGTTTCTAAGCTTAAAAGAAGGCTACTCAGGCTCGTCTGAGTCTATTCATGTCAAAATGCCACATTGTTGGAAATCACATGTTGCGGCTCATTTGTCATTCTGTAAGAAGCAATAAAGATGAGTTGTATATCTTTAAGATATTTTTAAAAGTTTGGCACCGGATAACCGGCAATCGAAAAAGTTAATACTATCGACGAACGCAGATCCAAATCGTTCGAAACAGGGTTTTCGATTGCCATTTGTCGCCCAATTTTTCGATTGTCATTTGTCGCCCGACTGGCGACAAATGGCAATCAAAAACACTGTTTCTAGCGATTTCTATTAGCATAAAACAACATGTATTTATAACATGTAGCTTCCCATTTCTGTAAAATCGAATGTTTAATTAGATCTTTCTGCAACTATTTGCAGTGCGGCTTTAAATTATCTTTAGTTCAATAATTGTACCTGGGTGACGTCCTTTTCAGAAAGAGATGGGCAATCGGATTGTGAACTAGCTGTTACTCATTTAGAGTTTGGGTACAATATATTTTAAACAGATCAAGTTTATAGGTTTTATAGTTGTGATGTTTGTTCTATTATCTATAATAGAGGCTCTCCCAGGAAGTATCTGTTCCCTTGTTCTTCTTAAATATTGACTTGTTTCCATATTTCATGTTTTATTTATTTCCCTGTTCTTTGACAATCTTGTTCCCCTCAATTTGGCATTTTCCCTTTCCCTAGAATAAATGGCTTGTACAAATACACCCTAACTCGTGAGAGGGCCTCATTGTTAAGGCATACAGAAAACTCCTCTCTCAATTCCATGATAAAAAATGTTTCCCTGCTAATAGCACGTTATTACAGTTCTTTACCATCGGATGACATACTTGGAATTTGACAGAGGAGGACTGAACATGGGAGTCGAACACTTATTTCATTATATTCCCGTACTGCTCATATGATATTTTAAGTAAATAACCAAATACATTGGAGAGAGAGAGAGAGAGAGAGAGAGAGAGAGAGAGAGAGAGAGAGAGACAGAGACAGACCAATGACAGAGAGAGACAGAGAAAGAGATAGTAGAGAAAGAGAGAGAAAGAGAGAGTAGAGGAAAAACGAGTAGAGTTAGTGCGAGTAGAGAGAGAGAGAGAAAGAGCAGAGAAAGAGCCAGTAGAGGAATAGATAGTAGAGAAAGAGCGAGTGGAGGGAGTGCGAGTATAGGGAGTGTGAGTTGAGGGGGTGTGAGTAGTGGGAGTGGGAGTAGATGGAGTGCGATTAGAGAAGGAGAGCGAGTAGAGAAGGAGTGCGAGTAGAGAAGGAGTCCGAGTGACGAAGGAGTGCGAGTAGATAAGAGAGAGTAGAGAGGAATGCGAGAAAGAAAAAGAGAGTAGAGAAGGAGTAGAGAAAAGAGAGTAGAGAAATAGATAGTAGAGAAGGAGTACGAGCAGAGAAATAGAGAGTAGAAAAGAGGTGCGAGTAGAGAAAGAGAGAGTAGAGAAGGAGCGCGAGTAGAGAAGAGGGAGTAGAGAAGGATTGCACGTAGAGAAGAAAGTGTAGAGAAGGAGAGTAGAGAAGGAGTGCGAGTAGAGAAGAGAGAGTAGAGAAAAAGAGAGTAGAGGAGGAGTGCGAGTAGAGAAAGAAAAATTAGAGAAGTAGTGCGATTTGAGAAGAAGAGGGTAGAGATGTGTGCGAGTAGAGAAAGAGTGAGTAGAGAATGAGTGCGAGTAGAGAAAGAGAGAGTAGTGAAGGAGTGTGAGTAGAGAAGAGAGCGTAGAGAAAGTAGAGAAGGAGTGCGAGTAGAGAAGGAGTGCGAGTAGGGAAGAGGGAGTAGAGAAGACGGGCGAGTAGAGAAAGAAAGAGTAGAGAAGGAGTGTGAGTAGAGAAATAGAGATTAGAGAAGGAGTGCGAGTAGAGAAGTGAGAAAAGAAAGTAGAGGAGTGCGAGTAGAGAAGAGACAGTAGAAAAGGAGTGCGAATAGAGATGAGAGAGTTGAGAAAGAGAGAGTAGAGAAGGAGTGCGAGTAGAGGAAGAGATAGTAGAGAAGGAATGCAAGTAGAGAAGAGAGAGTAGTGAAAGAGGGAGTAGAGACAGATTGCGAGAAGAGTAAGAGTGCGAGTAGAAAAGAGAGAGTAGTGGGAGTGCATGTAGAAAAGAGAGTAGAGAAAGAGTGCGAGTAGAGAAGGAGTACGAGTAGAGAAGAGAGAGTAGAGAAAGAGTGCGAGTAGAGAGGAGAGAGTAGAAAAGGAGTGCGAGTAGAGGAGAAGTGCGAGTAGAGAAGGAGTGTGAGTAGAGAAAGAAAGAGTAGAGAAGGGGTGCGAGTAGAGAAGAGAGAGTAAAGAAGGAGTGAGAGTAGAAAAGGAGTGCGAGTAGAGAAGGAGTGTGAGTAGAGAAAGAAAGAGTAGAGAAGTAGTGCGAGTAGAGAAGAGAGAGTAGAGAAGGAGTGCAAGTAGAGAAGGAGTGCGAGTAGAGAAGGGGTGCGAGTAGAGAAAGTGAGTGTAGAGAAGGAGTGTGAGTAGAGAAGAGAGAATTGAGAAAGAGAGAGTAGAGAAGGTGTGCGAGTAGAGAAGAGGGAGTAGAGAAGGATTGTGAGTAGAGAAGAGAGAGTAGAGAAGGAGTGCGAGTAGAGAAGGAATGCGAGTAGAGAAGAGAGAGTATAGAAAGAGTGCGAGTAGAGAGGAGAGAATAGAGAAGGAGTGCGAGTAGAGAAGGAGTGCGAGTAGAGAAGGAGTGCGAATAGAGAAGGAGTGCGAGTAGAGAAGGAGTGCGAGTAGAGAAAGTGAGAGTAGAGAAGGAGTGCGAGTAGAGAAGTAGTGCGAGTAGAGAAAGTGAGAGTAGAGAAGGAGTGCGAGTAGAGAAGTAGTGCGAGTAGAGAAGGAGAGCGAGTAGAGAAGGAGTGTGAGTAGAGAAAGTGAGAGTAGAGAAGGAGTGTGAGTAGAGAAGAGAGAGTAGAGAAGAATTGCGAGTAGAGAAGAGAGAGTAGAGAATGAGTGCGAATATAGAAAGAAAGAGTAGAGAAAGAGTGCGAGTAGAGAGGAGAGAGTAGAGAAGGAGTGTGAGTATAGAAGGGGTGCGAGTAGAGAAGGAGTGCGAGTAGAGAAAGTGAGAGTAGAGAAGGAGTACGAGTAGAGAAGAGAGAATTGAGAAAGAGAGAGTAGAGAAGGTGTGCGAGTAGAGAAGAGGGAGTAGAGAAGGAGTAAGAGTAGAGAAGAGAGAGTAGAGAAGGAGTGCGAGTAGAGAAGGAGTGTGAGTAGAGAAGAGAGAGTAGAGAATGAGTGCGAACAGAGAATAGAGTGTAGAGGAGTGCGAGTTGAGAAGAGAGTAGGAAAAAAGAGAGTAGAGAAGGAGTGCGAGTAGAGAAGAGAGAGTAGAGAAAGAGAGAGTTAAATTTATGCATCTAGTGAAAACTGATTAGACCGTACAGGTGCTCGTCTAAACATCTGGTATACTAATTGCATTGCTACTTGATCCGTCACTTCACAAAAAGGTATGTGTCCATTTCTTAGTATAATGTTCTGGCATGTTATGTTACTGCACTGTTACTTTAATGTGATGCAAAGGGCTAAATAGATATGGTGGGCTAAAACAAACAAAACAAACTAATGCACAAAAACACCCATTCAGTGTTGAACAAAAACTCTCACAAATTGGTTTATTTAAGCTTGTTTCTCCTTTGATATGTTCCCCGCCAATCGAACCACTTGTTTTTGAAAGTGTTTGAGCGTTACACTTTTGTTTCCGTATGCGAGAGCTTGATTGTTGAGCATAATCAATTTGCCCTTCTCCGTAATCAATGTTAACATGCACATGCCTTCCCTCCGACAGCTACCCAACATACCTCCGAACGGAAAGCTACCTATAAACATGATACCACCGTCATGAAATTGCAAATAAATAAATGTTTTACATGTATTTTTGAATTGTATTTGACTGATTCATTCCAAAGAGAGGTTATACATTCCAGCGGTGGCTGTGAATCAAGTAAAAATAAAATAATAGATATGAATATTAACTGATGAATTCGAAATATTCGTCCAAATTACTGCATTTCCGAATTCAAATGCAATTTAAACTCGAACAGATTAAGTTTCGAAACATGTAATGTTTTCAGAGTTATCATCATTCTGTATACTATCGACCTATATGTTGTTCTTATCCCTCAAAACGACTCTAAATGAAATAAAATCGTCTCAATACAGACTATGTCCAACCCAAAAATTCTTTGTTTACCTCCGATAGCCAACACCATCCGAGATCTATACATGCGGTTCACCTGGGTGCAGATGGACTCAAGACGTCCCAGGTATTTTCCAATACTACGTATTTTTCCATTACTACGTCAGTGTATATGCTATAAATAGACGCAATGGCGTTTAGTAGTTACCTGTCTTAATATGCTGACAAGCTATTAAAGGGAGAGAACCAGTCTACCTGTCCTCCAAGATCTATTCAATTATTTCAACCGGAAGTCTAAGTTATGTGACGGCTCCCTGAACACGTGAAAAGATCAGATCTATGTTTACAAGTTGAAGCTTTTTATAAAGCTTGCGATCTTTAAGCGATTTTTCTGCGTGTGACACCAGTCGATTACCTGCATACTGGCTTTTCTGATATGATCGTCTTAAAACATAGGAAGATTGTGGAGAGAAAAAAACGGCAAATGGCAAATAGCATGCACCGTAATACCCAGTATGCAAAGAAATAATTAATATCGCAATTCGGAAGAGACGAATGAAACAGAGAAAATATAATAATGGCAGCTGAACTCTGTTCTTATTTCTATTTTACATGCAAAATGTCACAGAATTGTTTGTTAATTATGTATTTAGGCACTGCATCTCTAAGGATTAATTGTCCAGCCTATGTGGCCAGGCGTTCACCTGAATTGGCATTCCACCTTCCTCGAACCCACTTAATAACCCTTTGTGTCCTACCAAGTCCACTTAATAAGTTGAAGTATAACTACTATATCTCGTTGAAAAAAACACGTTTATCATGATATGGTTCAGCTAGCTCTGCCATTTCAGCAATTGACTTTACCTTGTGTTCTTTCAAGAAAACCTGCTTATTTTAAAAAACACAACTTATAAACTGTTAACGTTAAAACAGGTCTCTTCTCACCTACCTGTGCTAAATCCACCAGCGTGCTAGATAATTGTTGATGGGTGTTGCCAATTGTGATGCTGTCTCCCTTTATACTAGAGTATATATTCTGAACTTAAGCTGAACAAGAAATATCTTTAAAAAGATAATCGACGATGATCAAACAAATAGGTGTTTGATAGATAGATATAGATATAGATATTCTTTATTTACTCCAATCTGGAGAGTTTCAAGTGTTAGGGTTAGGTTGATACACTCGCATGCTTGCTCGTATGGTTTCCTTCAATAACAGCACAATAATAATAATGACATTAATTATAAATGACGAAAACTGATTTCAAACTATAACTAAACTTACACCATATGCATTAGAAAAGCAATGATGAAAAGCATACATTAAACAATGTCATATAAATTATCAACTCGCAAAAAATCAAAGATGAGGGACCAGATTTTACGCTTATCAATTTGCGAAAAAATGAAAGATGAGGGATCAGATTTTACGCTTATCAATTCGCGAAAAAATCAAAGATGAGGGACCAGATTTTACGCTTATCAATTTGCAAAAAAATCAAAGATGAGGGACCAGATTTTACACTTATCAATTTGCGAAAAATTAAAGATGAGGGACCAGATTTTACGCTTATCAATTTGCAAAAAATCAAAGATATGGACCAGATTTTACGCTCATCAATTTGCAAAAAATCAAAGATGGGAACCAGATTTATCACTTATCAATTTGCAAAAAATCAAAGATGATGGACCAGATTTTACGCTTATCAATTTGCAAAAAATCAAAGATGAGGGACCATATTTTTACGCTTATCAATTTGCAAAAAATTAAAGATAAGCGACTAGATTTTACGCTTAGCAATTTGCAAAAAAATCAAAACTGAGTGACCAGATTTTACTCTTATCAATTTGCAAAAATCAAAGATGGGGGGACCAGATTTTACACTTATCAATTTGCAAAATACCAAAGATGGGGGACCAGATTTTACGCTTATCAATTTGCAAAAAATGAAAGATGAGGTACCAGATTTAAAAGTAAGTAAGGGTGCAAAGATCAGGAATCGATACAATCAAGTACCACACCTGACCCAGAATACCAATGGGAAAGTGACAAACTCACAGTAGACACCACAAACGAGAGCCAAGAGGTCAGCTGTTTCCCAGCAGGTGACCACAAAGCACATATAAACAGACGCGCACAAAGACATAGCAAACACAAGACAGAACATAAACATAAAAGATCCACAAAAGAAGTACCGCCTTGGAATGGTCAGTAAAATATTTTACTGGAGGGTTTAAACCGGTTTAACGGCGCCAACCTCACCCTTAATTCAAATGTGGATCAAGACACATAGATATTTGGTAAAGACACATAGATATTTGATAAAGCTTATCAATTTGCAAAAAATCAAAGATGAGGGACCAGATTTTACGCTTATCAATTTGCAAAAAATTAAAGATGGGGACCAGGATTTACGCTTATCAATCTGCAAAAAATCAAAGATGGGGGACCAGATTTTACACTTATCAATTTGCAAAAAATCAAAGATGAGGGATCAGATTTTACGCTTATCAATTTGCAAAAAAAATCAAGGATGGGGACCAGATTTTACACCTATCAATTTGCAAAAAAAATCAAAGTTGGCTGACCAGATTTTTCCATTATCAATTTGAAAAAAATCAAAGTTGGGGGATCAGATTTTACACTTTCAATTTGCAAAAAATCAAAGATGAGGGACCAGATTTTACACTTATCAATTTGCAAAATATCAAAGATGGGGTACCAGATTTTACGCTTATCAATTTGCAAAAAAAATCAAATATAGGGGACCAGATTTTATGCTTATCAATTTGCAAAAAAAATCAAATATAGGGGACCAGATTTTACGCTTATCAATTTGCAAAAAATCAAAGTTGGTGGACCAGATTTTACACTTATCAATTCGCAAAAAATCAAATATAGGGGACCAGATTTTATGCTTATCAATTTGCAAAAAAAATCAAATATAGGGGACCAGATTTTACGCTTATCAATTTGCAAAAAATCAAAGATGGTAAACCAGATTTTACACTTATCAATTTGCAAAAAAAAATCAAATGCAGGGGACCAGATTTTACGCAGATCAATTTGCAAAAAAATCAAATATAGGGGACCAGATTTTATGCTTATCAATTTGCAAAAACAATCAAATATAGGGGACCAGATTTTACGCTTATCAATTTGCAATAAATCAAAGATGGTGGACCAGATTTTACACTTATCAATTCGAAAAAAATCAAATATAGGGGACCAGATTTTATGCTTATCAATTTGCAAAAAAAAATCAAATATAGGGGACCAGATTTTACGCTTATCAATTTGCAAAAAACCAAAGATGGTGAACCAGATTTTACACTTATCAATTTGCAAAAAATCAAAGATGGGAGACCAGATTTTACTAACAATGATAAAAAGTTGTTAAACTATAATTAACCAAAACTAAAGACATGGATCCATTTTATATGTCAAGTGGGTTGTGCGATTTGGATCATTATCTTCATTTTTTCTTCAGAGGGCGCCCTCTATAAACAAAGGGATGCAACTCAACATAAATATTGATCACATTCCCACAAAGGATAACTCATTCGGTCAAACCCATCTTAAGTAATCCCAGCTGTCTCCCTTCGACCACTAGATCGCAACACCCGCATAATAATTAATAATAAGCGTGATATTCTGAGCTAGACGTGGTACTTGACTGTATCGATTACTGATCATTGCCTCCTTTCCTACTTTCTTGTTGAATTCTGGGACCCCTTTCTTCAAAATTCTAAAAGTGAATTCAGGTTTAGGCGGAAGAAGATCAAAATTATTTAAAAGGAATGGAATTCAAAAATCAATAATTTAAAAAATATTAATTTCCAAGTATTTAGTATCTCTAGTTAAGTACAGCTGCATATGCTGAATAAGAATGATCCTCTATTGAGGATTGGGGTAATTTTGTGTTCATGCTTACGTCCGGTCAACTATTTTTCATTCATGTAGGGACTATTTCTTGTCTTCCTGGTTGGGTAAAATCGCAAGGACAGAAATAAATTACTAAATGGCAATAGCAACCTATGACTCCTTAAAATACAAAAAAAGAAACGTTCATACTATTTGTGTCAATATGTATAGAATAATACTTCGGAAATACCAGAATTCCAAGAATCGGATGTGTCGCCTGGCAAAACAGAAGTCAAACAAGGCAAATTTATCGAATTTATATCCAGGGCGAAGTTTTTTAGAGAAACTAATAAATCACACAACATAAATTCCATTTCTTCAACCCGTAAGTTCGGCTTGGGTATCATACAGATCAAAGTTATAAGCCTAACAACTACTTTTAGCGATTAGTTCAATAAAAAATAAATTTATCTGTACTATTTCAATATCTGAATTCAACCTGACCCAGAGGTCAAGGGTGTGTGTAAGTTCAAAGTATTTGCTTCCAAGTTAGTCTGTACTTCTTTCCCCGTAATTTGATATGCAACATGACTACATTCAGATTTTTTTACCTTTTAATCCACTGCACATGTTGGGAGTGTGCGTAAGGAGAGAATATGTGCTTGCATGATTCCCTTTATTGTGTTATGCAACAAGACCATATTCTGAAAAAGTTAAATTTTGAGCTTTTGACCCCTAGGATCAGTAGGGTCTGCGGGCTAAATATTTGCTACCAAGTTGCTGCATTTGTGATTCCATTAAATATGATATGCAACATGACCTTGTTCTGAAAAAGTTGAATTTTGACCTATTGAACCCATCCCCATGGTCAAAGGGAGGGTATGCGGGCAAAATATTTGCTACCACCTGGCTGCATTGGTGACCATATTCTGATGAAGTTGAATTTTGACCTTTTGACCCCTACTCCAGGGTCAAGGGGATGGGGCGGTCTGCAGGCAAAATATTTGCGACCATATTGCTGCATTCTTGAATTTGATATGCAACATGACATTGTTACGAAAAAGTTGAATTATTAGTTTTTGACCCCTACGGTGGAGGTCTGCGGGCAAAACTTCGGCAACCATGTTACTGCATTTCATGATTTCATTTAATTTGATATGCAACATGTCCATGTTCTGAAAAAGTTGAATTACGACCTATTGATCTCACCCCCACGGTCGGAGGAGGGGGGAGGAGAGGGGGTCTGCGGGCAAAATATTTTCTACCATGATGCTGCATTCATGATTCACTTTAATTTGATATGCAACATGACCATGTTCTGAAAAAGTTGAGGTTTGACCTTTTGACCCCAACCCCCTAGGGTCGGTGGGGGAGGGCGTCTGCGGGCAAAATATTTGCTACCATATTGCTGCATTCGTGATTCCCTTTCATTTGATATGCAACATGACCATGTTCTGAAAAAGTTGAATTTTGACCCCATCCCCCTTGGGTCGTCGGGGGAGGCAGGGGGTCTGGGCGCAAAATATTTGCTGCATTTCAAGATGCCATTTAATTTGATATGCAACATGGCCATGTTCTGAAAAAGTTGAATTTTGACCTATTGACCTAAACCCCTGGGGTCGTGGGGGAGGGGATTCTGCGGGAAAAAATGTGCTACCATGCTGCTGCATTTCTTGATTCACTTTAATTTGATATACAACATAACAAGGTTCTAAAAACTTTAATTTTGACTTTTTAACCCCATCTCTATAGGGTCGTGGGGGAGGGGGGTCTACGGGCAAAATATTTGCTACCATACTGCTGCATACGTGATTCCCTTTAATTTGATATGCAACAACATGACCTTGTTCTGAAAAAGATGAATTTTGGCCTATTGACACAATCCCCAAGGTCAGGGTGGGGGTGTAGGGCGGTAGGCATGCCAAATAATTGTTATCATGTTACTGCATTCATGATGCTCTTTAATTTGATATGCAACATGACCATGTTCTGTAAAAGTTAATTTTGACCTATTGACCCTAACCCCAGGGTTAGGGGGTGAGTATGGGGTTGCGAGCAAAATATTTGCTACCATACTGCTGCATTCGTGATTCCCTTAAGTTTGATATTGAACATGGCAGAGTTCTGAAAATGTTGAATTTTGACATTTTGACCACGATCCATAAGTCCCGTAAGTTTTTCAATTCGTAAAATTACACAAATAAGCGCCTGTCAAGACTAAGCAGTGCAGGCGGTGTCTAACATCCCACTTGGACAGAACATATAAGGATCATGCCAAGAAATGCCGTTGCCTTTGTAATCATTCACCCACAAGTATCGTAGCGGGAGACACGAGGATAATTTTAGTAGTCACCCGCTTCGATATTTGTAGGTGAATGATTATAAAGGCAATGGCATTTCTGGGCGTGACCATTATTGTGATGTTAGGCACCGCCTGCACTGCTTAGTTTTGACTGACACTAATTAATATAAATTTACGATGTATAAATTTCGGACAATGCATTAACAAACATTATCATATGACGTCGCGTCTGGGAGTGAAATAGTGGTTTATAGATTTTCGGGAAACGTTGTGACGTCAAGAAATACGTTGCGTACACAATGACAAAATTATAACGTTTTTATGTCAGAAATGAGATTTCAAAGTATACTTAATGTCATATGATAAATAGAATCTAACATTCGTGCTCTTGTTTTATTGAATTTATTAAACTCAGTGCAAGCCTCGCATTTTATCTCTTTTCCCCAACTCGTTCGATAATTTCAATAAAACATGAGCACTCATGTAAGATCCTGGTGAGTGGTTGCATATCCCAGCGCTTCATATGTGTCTGCATTGCTAGGCTTTATATAGACTTATAGTTGACAGGCCATCCTTAAACAATATAGGTGATACAAAGCAAGCTTTGAAAATTGTGGCTAGCATCTGCTTCGGTTGATGCAAAATGAAGTACATGAACCCTTTTTGTGCCGCCTGCGAAGCATAGTCGACACATAGGGATTAGGACTCCGTCGTCGTCGGCGTCGTCATCGTCCGCATTGTCACACTTTTGGTTTCCGATCAATAACTCTTGAAGGGATGCATCAATTTCAATTAACGAGTTCTGTGCCACGGGCAACCTATGCTTCCTCTTAGACGTTTGTTGTTTATAACGTCAACGTCACAGAGAAATGGTGCCATTATAACGTTGAAATGACGGCGCTAACGCTGAGGGTCGTTTCATGATTTTTTTTGTTTAGTTAACGTCTTTCAGTAAATTTACATTGTTGTCCATTTGTAGTCACAGGGGTAACAACCTACGTCATAGCATGGATGTTGCAAACACGTAGTATGACGCCATCTTTGATTTACAAGGTAAGTTTTTCCCTTCGTAATCATGTGTCCATAAGTTTAAGCATGTGTCCATAGGATAAATCATGTGCACACAAGATTCCAAGCTTTGCTCTTGTTCAGCGTGTTAAGTACTACTAAATATGTTCTTAAAAGGGTATCCTTTGGAAGCAAAGACTGCACCAAAAAACTGAAACTAGAGTGTGCATATTTCCTGGGCCAGACTAGCTAGTTTCTGCCATTTAGGCTTCATCAGTGACCCTCTAATAGTTTCAAAGTCCCACAATGAAACCCATGATCCCAAAGGACAAGAAAATAAAATCTACACTATAGTTTAACCTAAAGCCTTTGTATGCCTGAAACCCTTTATCAAGAACTTAGCAAACAGTGAAGACCCAGATGGTGCGGCATTTCATCAGAGTCAACACTGTTTGTTATGGTAAAAAAATCGACAAAAGAATACTTTTTTTACCTATAAACTGACACCCTTAGATAATTATGTACAATGGACTATATCAAGTTTATTATATCAAACCAGATGGAAGAATCCATTAGTAAACATAGGGATAATCCTGGGATAAACTTTCTGTTTACTATTTTTTAGCTAAATGTAGAAATTGGGCAATGCTTTTGATTCCACAATCGTTGAAATTTTTGACAATGATATCGGTTTTTAGAAGATATCTTTCTTGACGGTTTAATATAATTGAGCCGTGTCACGTGATTTCCAACAATGTGGCATTTTGACCTGTGTAGACCCAGACAAGCCTCTGCAGCCTTCTTTTAAGCTTAGAAACTCCAAATGGTGTCCAGTCAGTAATTTAACCATCATAAAATACTCAAGCGACTAGCAAAGGCTCTGATCAACTGCGCTTATGCGCAGGCTGATCTGAGGCTTTGCTGGTCGCACATACCACATTGTTGGAAATTTCATGCACTGGCCCATATTTGTAATAATTTAAATGACATTTTTCAGCGTGAACACAGATTCTAGAACCAGTGTATGTGCCGGGGCACACTATTTAAGGTATGTCGATGGTAAACATCATGGCCATCAAATAGCATTTTCGGATGGTCTAAAAGTTTGTATTAATAGAAAAATGATATCCCTGAATTTAAGATCCATCTCATTCATAGGAAACAGGTCTCTCTTCTTCATAACACAGAATTGATTTAATGAAGGGACTAGATTGCTGGCCGTGCATGTGTCTGCAAGATTCCAAGCTTCATCTCAGTAAAATGATCTACTCTGCAGCCTATTTAGTGCTACTTAATCCCTCATCTTCTCTAATCGTCTGTCTGCTATCATAAACTTCAAGTCTACTGTTAAATCATTATAGATATCTAATAACCTAATACGCTTTCTTGACACGGCTGAAAGTTTATCAACTGCAACCTGCTTCAATTTACTCATTGTAAATTTTTCGGCAAAACGCAATAGATGAATTGTTTCACTAAGATGATCATAAAAGGCAGTCGCACTTTCATTTTTCACTTTCTTGCACATTGCATCCTCCGCTACGGGTAAGACGGTAGATATCTGATACTCATGAGCATACTCGTAGATGTTGGTGATCCTTTCATCTGTAAAATAGATACAAAATACAATTACCACACGGATAAGACGGTAGATATCTGATACTCATGAGCATACTCGTAGATCTTGGTGGTCCGTTCATCTGTAAAATAGAAACAAATACAAAAACTACTTGGGTAAGACGGTGGATATCGGATACTCATGAGCATACTCGTAGATCTTGGTGATCCTTTCATCTGTAATATAGAAACAAAATACAATTACCACACAGGATAGGCGGCAATCGAAAACTTTAACTCTATCGACGAACGTAAATTAAAATTGGTTATAAACAGAGTTTTTGACTGCCATTTTTAGCCCCACTGGCGACAAAAGGCAATCAAAACACTGTTTCTTCTTATTATTTTTTTCTGTGCTCATAAATTGTAAAGATCGTTTTCTATTGCTGCCTGTCCGGAGTGTTTACACCTTGGTCTAGGAAATAACATCTTACCACTCGTTACATCATATTTATACCTTGAAAATATTAACCTGATCCTGGCCTTTATCATTAACATAATTTCACAGCCGATTGAGCATCTAAATATATCTTCGGCGTTCATCGTACGACTAAAACGGAAATGCACGTGGTACTTTTTAACACAATAGATGTATATACCGCTATAAAGCTCAATTGGCTATCAGTTGCTTGGGTGGCTCAGTGGATTAAACACGCGAATATTGCACATTTATATTTTTAAGCTCTGCGTTGTTAGTTCGAATCCTGCACGCTACATTTATTTTTGTAACTATTTTAATGACTTTTGTTTTATTTTTATTAAAATTTCTCCTTTTGCAAAATTGTTTCTCGATTTTAGTTAATTTGATCTCTTTGGTGACAATAACATTCACTCGTAGGATCCGTAACACTGTACCTCAACTATCGCCTGTCGCCTCTTCAGTTTTAAGATATGAGCTGCGACATGATATTTCCAACAATGTGGCATTTGACACGAATAGGCGCAGGTGAGTCTGTGCACCCTCCTTTTAAGAATTGAAACTAAATGCTGTTAATTCATTAGCTTACCAGACATAGAATATTCAAGTAACTAGGAAAGGCTCTGATCAGACTGTGCGTATGCGCATGCTGGTCTGCGCCTTTGCTTGTCGCACATACCACATTGTTGAAAATTTCATGTCGTGGCTCATATATGGACCTCCTTGCTGTTCTTTAGAGAAATGCTACGATCTGCAATAACTTATTTATTTTGCTTTGGAGGCAAGAGCATGGGTGTAGACCTATTCACAAACTAAATTCTAACTCCAAGCATCAAGAAGTTGTTAGTCATTACATTTTCAAAAACGTGAACTTACATTTTTGCGTTTATGTGCATTTCTTTGACATGAAAAAAAAGAAAAAAGTAATAAAAAAAGTTGCGTCGACCAGGATTCGAACCCATAATTTACGTATCTGTAGCTATGCTGACTAACCACAAGACTACCGTGGAAAGTACAACTACATTGAGTTATCAATGGATCTCATCCCAATTGTACCAAGAAGTTTATTTCCGTAATTGCTCGAAACATACTGATTGCACACGATCCATCACGTAAAACTATATATTCAGTGTTAGTACTGTAATAATTTATTCATGCATAAAGGTCAGGATCAGGTTAATATGGTAGAGGTATACATTCTCAGTGTAGTTGCCTTAGATGAAACCAACATTTCTGGCTGCTTGCATTTCTCGATGCAAAAGGTTGAAATGTCATGCATGGAGCGATATGGCATATGGGCCTCGGCGCAAGAAAACCTGTCTTCGGAGGTTTGCAAACAACTAAGAAGCAGACCAGCCTGTGCCTCCATGCAGTCTGATCAGCACCTTTGTTACTCGCTTATTGGAAAGTATAATATATAGACTTGCTACAAGCCAAATTTCAATTCTCTAGCGGATCCAGATGGGGGGACAGGGGGTCCGGACCCCCCTGGAAAATCACAAGCTTTATCGGTTTCTTTAGGGAATAAGCAATTTGACCCCCCCCCCCCCTGAAAAAAGTTGGACCCCTCCCCTGGAAAGTGTTAGACCCAATCTGGAACCTTGAAAAAAGATAGTTTTCTTTGAAATTAAACATTTGACTTCCGTAAAATAAGCCGAGGACTAAAAGAAGTAGAAAATAAAATAAAAAAAAGTTGTCAGAGCTTTTTTGTCAGATTTACCTGGACCACCCCCCACCCCCCCTGACGGAAATTCCTGGATCTGCGCATGGCCTCTGTAGATGAGCAGGCTGGTTTGAGTCTCACTTTGTCGGAAACCCCGAAGACAGGCTTTCTCGCGGCGAGGCCCATATCAAAGAAAGATATAATACAGTATGTACAGGTTCTAAGATCAGGGTGCGTAACTGAAAACTATTTTTCTTATTTCTAAATCAAAACATATGTTCCCCCGAGTTTGCTTACCGCCTTGCCGTGGTTCGGGGGCTTAATTCGCACAGGGGACTTTATTTTTGAATAACTGTCCCCTCTGCTTAAAGCTAAAGGTAAGCCAGGCGCTCGCCCTCTGGCGCCCTAGAAATATGGATGGCTGCCCGGCACCACTGGGGACAGACTGTATGTACCTTTGTACTTAAGCAGGCCTGTTTGCGTCTCTTGTTTTGCAGACTTGAGAGGTGACAGGTTGGGGTTAAAGTCCTCACGCAAACCAGTGGTAACTGTCCGTAAAAACGCAACTATATCAACTTGTTTTCATAAGTAACCAAAAGTTTTAAATTTATCAAAAATTGTCTTACGCTAGTAAAACTGTAAAGAAGATGTAAGTCAAATATAGCAATTTTTTATAACTGCTATCGTTTTAATTATTGAGTTCTATATCTTGTTAAACATTCATTTTTAAACTCTTACTTTATCTCTATGACAGTTTTCATGATTAACTGTCCAGTACCTAAGTTACATTCTTGCTCTTATTTTTTTAAAGCTCTGTATTCTAGAGCTTTAAAGTTCTCTATTATAAGGATATCTTCAGATTTATCTTGAAGAGCAATTTACCTGTGAAATATCTTTGCTAAATTCCAATATCTTATTCAAAAGAACATACTGTAGTTCTTTCTGTCTCAAAATCATTTATTTCTCAAATACTATTTGTATCTTTTTTCATTATCAGCATTAAAAATCAAACAGGCTTAAATTGACCGAGTCTACCACAATCATCTCAATTTCAAACTTTTTAAATAATCTATCACAGTTTATTTTCCAAACTGTACATCACAACCGGGCTTATACCGTGTCTGTAGGGTTAAAATATACAGATTGCTTTACCTCTGTAGTAGATAAGGTGAAAACCCTTATTAAAACAGTGTGCTGCCTGTTTGCCGTGGGTTTGCGACGCGTGAATGGGAGAAGAGAATCCTGACAATTGAGGAAAGCCCGGGGATCTCCAGTTTTCCAACACATTGTTTTGGTCTCGGATTCAGCTAGACGTGAGTCCAGTGCTAGGTCCGGCGCTGGATCAATCGGCTGGGTGGTCCATCTCTAGAAACCATCTTATTCTTTCTTCCTTCTATCTTATTGAAAGTATCTTTTAGGTACGTAACCGGGTTAATCTCTTTTTTATATCTTCCTATTTGGTTTCAAGAGTGACTGCTCATGGGCTAATCCTGGGGCATATGGACCAGCGTTAGGAAGGCTTTTGAGAGTGGTGAGGGGGGTCATAAAACTTTGGGTGGGGACGTCCAATAAATGTTAAATCTTTTTCTTTAAGGAATCAGTATTTCATATGTATTGGACGTAAATCTTAAGCTGGGTGAACAACTGGGAAATATGAACCGGAGTATAATAAGTACGTAGCTTTAACGTAGGAAATAGGAGAACCATTTCCATATTACGTTCCCTTGTTGGACTCCTCGGTGGGTGAAGCGCATACTTATCGAATCTATATCCAAACACTATGGATCATGCTGAAAAAATTTCAACCATGGTCCCTCCGACCCCAGGCCATGGCCTGGGTTTGACCCCCAAACCAAGTTCGTCAACTACTTCAACGAACAAAAGACAAAGACCGGATTCCGACGATGAAACAGCCACCTCCACATTTTTCAAATCATCTGAAAACTTTGCAAAATATCTAGTCATTAAATCTGTAGACTATGAAAAACCAATTACATCCCTTTCACCGTTTGTAATTGAGAAGCAAATTGAAGCAACTATTGGTACACCTAAATCTGTCAAAAAGTTAAAAAATAAAACCCTTTTAATAGAAACAAATAGAAAAGCTCAAACTGACAATCTACTTAAAATGACCACTTTTTTCAACATTCCAGTTACAGTTACTGAACACAATACCTTGAACTCATCAAAAGGAATTATTAGAGATAGGGCTTTGAAAGGTCTCCCGGAACAAGAAATATTAGAATACCTGAAAGATCAAGGAGTAACAGCAGTCAAGAGATTCACCATTAAAAAAGATCAAGGAGTTATTGAGACTAACACACTTTTGCTCACCTTCAATATGATAAATGTTCCAAAAAATCTCAAAATATTCTACAGAATTATACCTGTTGATATATACATTCCAAATCCTTTACGTTGCTTCAATTGCCAGAAGTTTTCTCATCATGAGAACAACTGTCCTGAAGATATAGGTTCAGTTTGTGAAAAATGTGGAGTAGGACACTATGACCATTTGGCAAGTAAATGCAAAAATCCAGTAAAATGTGTGAACTGTGGAAAAGATCATCTTTCCAGATCAAACGAATGTGAGATCTGGAAAAAAGAAAAAGAAATTATGAAAATTAAAGTCACTCAAAATTTATCATTCTTTGAAGCAAGAAAAATTTTTGAAAATAAACCTGAAGTTACCTTTGCAACTATTGTTCAATCATCACAAATTAAAAAACCTGAAACAAAAGCAACAGAAACACATTTTGATGAAAAGGATTTTAACATAACAGCCAGCTCCAAAGTCATTATACCAACAAAATACAAGCAAAACAAACAAGCCAAAAATACAGCAACAACATCAAAACCAATTCCGCAGTCACAGAAATCAGATGAAAAAGCAAGTAGAGAGTCTAGGTCTAGGCAAAGAAATTCCCCTAGTTCTAGACAAAAAAGTAAATCGCCAAAAAACAGTAAATCACCAAAAAACAGCCAAAATGGTCATCAAAAAGATAAACCTATCAGACTTGTAAGATTGCAAGATAACTCAATCAAACTTACAAATCGATTTGAAGATATAGAACAAATGGAATCCGAAAGTTCACCAAATACATAAACAATGGCAGTTTCCAATTTAATACTTATAATATTTCTTTCCTTCAACTTACCTTGCATGGATTTTAAACATAATATAATACAATGGAATTGTCGAGGTCTAAAACCCAAATTTGATGAAATATCACTCTTACTTTCACAACAGAAACCTTCTGTTTTTTGTCTTCAAGAAACTTTTTTAAAACCTGATGACAAAATTACTCTTAAAGGTTTTAACATCTATAATCATATACATTCTAACTGCCAAAGACCTTCTGGCGGTAGTTCTATTTTTGTTAAATCTTCTTGTCCACAACGAAATATACAGTTAACTACAGAACTGCAGGCAACTGCTGTTTCTGTTACGTTAGATAAAGAAATAACTATATGTTCTATTTATATTCCACCTTCTTTTTCCTTAAAAACTGAACATCTTGATTCTTTATTAAAGCAACTTCCTTCTCCATATCTACTCTTAGGTGACTTTAATGGTCATAATATTCTCTGGGGTAATAAAGAAAATAATTCCAGAGGCGAACTCATTGAAAATTTTATTACAAACAATGATATATGTCTTATGAATGACAAGTCCTACACATATATGCACGATCCAACAGGCTCTTTCTCTTCTATAGATCTTTCCTTATGCCACCCATCACTTTTTCTTGACTTTAATTGGTCTGTATGTAAAGATCAACACCATAGTGATCATTTTCCTATCCTTAT
This sequence comes from Loripinus fragilis, assembly GCA_964019695.1. NCBI lineage: Eukaryota > Metazoa > Mollusca > Bivalvia > Lucinida > Lucinidae > Loripinus > Loripinus fragilis. The sequence goes on from CAXHUL010000169.1 coordinate 302,598, forward strand.
TGAAAGTAATACTACCACAATAGAGGATCATAATCCCAAATGGAAATTGAATAAAGCCAATTGGGAATTATTTCACTGTTTATGCTCAGATAAAATATCAACTGAAAATTTCAAAGATTCTTCAGACCCTTTGTCTGATTTCACCTCTTCCCTTATTGATATATCTTCCAAATGTATACCTAAGACCTCGACAAATCCAACAAAAAGTAATCCATGGTACAATGATGAATGTAAAGAAGCTATTAAAACGAGGAAAAAAGCTCTAAATAAATTCAAAAAATATCCAACTAAGGACAATTTAAATGATGTTAAAGTATTTAGAGCAAAGGCTCGCAGAACAATTAAGATATCGAAACGAAAGTCATGGCGTTCTTACGTTTCAAAAATTAATCACAAAACCCCTATAAAAAAAGTTTGGGATATGATAAGAAAAATATCTGGTAAGACAAAATCACCCAGTTACACCCATTTAAACCATCCCGTTACAGAAACAAAAGCAACAAGTAAATTTGATATAGCTGAAACCTTAGGAGAAACATTTTTAAACAATTCATGTTCAAGAAATTACTCTGAAAAATTTCAAAAAGTTAAAGCAGAACAAGAAAAAATTAAACTTAATTTCAAGTCTGCAAATACTGAGGAATATAATAATCTTTTTAATTTTGATGAACTTTTGGATGCAATTAAACAATCACATGATTCTGCAACTGGACCGGATGAAATACATTATCAAATGCTTAAACATCTTCCAGAGAGTTCCCTCCAAGCTCTTTTAGGTATATTTAATCATATATGGACTACTGGTGATTTTCCTGAAGACTGGCGATTAGCCACTGTAATACCTATACCCAAACCAGGGAAAGATCATGCTGAGCCAACCAATTATAGACCTATAGCTCTTACAAGTTGTCTTTGTAAAACGTTGGAAAGGATGATTAATAAAAGGTTGAATTGGTATTTAGAATCCAACAATCTTTTATCACGGTATCAGTCGGGTTTCCGAGCTGGCCGTGGTACAAATGATAATTTAGTTAAATTGGAAACTTTCATACGTGATGCCTTTGTTAAAAAGGAACACGTTGTAGCTGTCTTTTTTGACTTGGAAAAAGCATACGATACCACATGGAGATATGGCATTATGAAAGATATTCATAAACTAGGACTAAGAGGTAGACTACCTACTTTTATTGAAAGCTTCCTTGCTGATCGCGCAATGCAAGTGAGGGTGGGATCCACTCTTTCTGATTTATATGATCAGGAACAGGGGGTCCCACAGGGCGGTGTACTTTCTACAACTCTTTTTAATATTAAAATCAATGATATCGTTAAATGCCTAGATAATTTAACAGACTGCTCTCTCTATGTTGATGATTTTTGTATTTGTTTTCGATCAAAGAGTATGCGAACAATTGAAAGGCATCTACAGCAAAACTTAAACAAGATAGAACATTGGGCCACTAACAATGGCTTTAAATTTTCCAAGTCAAAAACACAGTGTGTACATTTCTGTCAGTTGCGAAAGCAACATGATGATCCAGTTCTTACATTATATGGATCGCCTATTCCTGTTGTACAGGAATAGAAATATCTTGGTTTGATATTTGACAAAAAGCTTAGTTTTATCTCGCATATTAAATACTTGAAGGCAAAGTGCCTTAAATCCTTGAACATATTGAAAGTTTTATCTCACACTACTTGGGGTGCAGATCGAACAACACTCTTACAATTATATCGATCTTTGATACGTTCAAAACTAGACTATGGATCCATTGTTTATGGATCGGCAAGAAAATCTTATTTAGCTATGCTTGACCCTATCCATCATCAAGGTCTTAGATTAGCCTTAGGAGCATTTAGAACATCACCTACTGCAAGTCTTTATGTTGAGGCAGATGAGCCATCTTTAAATACACGTAGAGAAAAACTTTCTTTACAATATGCTATTAGAATTGCTGAAAATAATTCAAATCCAGCTCATGATGTGACCTTTCAGCCCAAATACACAGATCTTTATGAAAGCAAACCAAATTTTATTAAATCTTTTGGCGTCAGAACTTTACCAGTCCTGGAATCTGCAAACATAAACTTTAAAAACATAGATAAAACTTTTACACCAAATATACCAGCATGGTGTATAAATAAACTAAAAATTATTTTCGATTTACACTCTGGTAAGAAATCAGAAACAAGTCCAATTATCATGAAATCTAATTTCCAGGAGCTAAAATCACATTACATGGACTATAAGCACATTTATACAGATGGTTCAAAAGACGATATGAAAGTAGGATGCGCAGTAGTATCTGATGACTTCTCTGAAACTATGCGAATTCCAGATGGGTCCTCAATTTTTACAGCAGAAGCAAAAGCTATAGATTTAGCATTAGATCTTATTGCCGACTATGAAACTTCTAACAAATTTATTATATTTTCAGACTCCCTATCAGTATTAAAATCTTTAGATCATACATCTTCAAAAAATCCCCAAATTCAAAAAATACTTGAAAAACATCATGAATTATCAGAATTAAATGAAATAGTTTACTGTTGGATCCCTAGCCACATTAGCATTGCTGGCAATGAAAGTGTGGATCAAAAAGCAAAAGATTCATTGAATTTACACCCAACAAACTTTTCAATACCTTATGCAAATTTTAAATCTTTTATCAATAGGTATATTTTAAACAAATGGCAGATTTTATGGAATAACAGTGTTGGTAATAAACTCTTTGAGATTAAACCTGTCATTGGACAATCTCAACCAGTAGTACGAAATGTCAGACAGGAGGAAGTCGTCCTTGCTCGTCTACGTATTGGTCATACAAGGATCACACACTCTTATCTTTTAAAACGAGAGGAGCCACCGTATTGTTTTGGATGTGATACACTCTTTACAGTCCGCCATTTTCTACTTGAATGTGGTGATTTTTCTCATATAAGAAACAAATACTTTCATGTTGATACAATCAAACAATTGTTTAATGATGTACCTATTGAAAATGTCTTTTTATTCTTAAAAGAGATTAATCTTTTTAACAAATTGTAGCTATTATTCTCCTTTGAACTGTTTACTTATTTAAAATTACTTTCATCATATCATTTTCTTTTTTGCAGGAGAAGATCATGTATAGTCATCTGATTAGCCTATGTTGTTGTCAGATATTGTACATGATCTTCGCTGTAAAATGATTATTATTTTATCGTCTTTGTTATACTCATATGTTTTATGTGTCAAATTGTTAATATTTTAGCTTATCTATTATAATTTTAATGTTCAGTAATACTTCTCTTACCTAACCTTGATGACGCTAATGACCCAAAAGGGTTGATGCGTCGTTAAACTCCAACTCATCATCATCATCAAAACATATGTTGTGGGTACTCAAAAGAACCGTGTCACTGAGACGATTCTTTTGAGCACCCAAAACACCTGTTTAAACTGATGGATAAGAAAATAATCTCAATTTTACGCTGTAATGTGTTGCTTAACTGGTCCTATGGTATGTACCTGAGAGGTCCTTCCTAATTCTTGGATGTAAATGTAAAAGTATGTACCTGAGAGGTCCTTCCTTATTCTTGGATGTAAATGTAGAAGTAAGATATAAAGCTGTATGTACCTGAGAGGTCCTTCCTAGTTCTTGGATTTAGATGTAGAAAGAAGATATAAAGCTGTATGTACCCGAGATACCCTTCCTAATTCTTGGATGTAAATGTAGAAGTAAGATATAAAGCTGTATGTACCTGAGAGGTCCTTCCTAATTCTTGGATGCAAATGTAGAAGTTAGATATAAAGCGGTATGTACCTGAGAGGTCCTTCCTAATCCTTGGATGTAAATGTAGAAGTATATCCAGGAGGGGATCATATTCTTTTCCACTCATTGAGATACAGCGGTCATTACTTTCCTTGAAGTCTGATTGTAACATTGCTTCTAAGACAGGTGACATTGCAGACAAAAACCACATTGAAACATAGAGAGACTGTCCATCATCAAACTTCAATTCAACTTCATCTTGAACTACAGTCACACCTTTGGTGAATGGATTGCTTGCGTCAAAACTTCTTTGTTTGTTAGGATCTTCCTCTAGACGAGCTCTCTTGGCCTTCTAAAATTACAAAACATTAATGATATGAGCCGTGACGTGTGATTTTCAACAATGTGGCATTTTGATAAGTGTATACTCAGAAAAGCATGTACAGGATCTTTTCAAGCTTAGAAGCTCCATATGATGTTCGGTCAGTAACTTAACATTGATAGAATATGCAAGTGACTAGCAAAGGCTCTGTTCAGACTGCGCATATGCGCAGGCTAATCTGAGCCACTGCTGGCCGCACATACGACATTGTTGAATATCTCATGTTGCGGCTCAATTTTAATAATAGTCTCTATAAATAACACATAACACATCTGGGCCCGGAATTACAATGCTTCCTTAAAGTTAAGCAAGGCTTAAGTTAAGTATTGATATTTCAACATGCTATATTAAATGTTAAATTAATTGCCTGGATCGATGTGGGATTTGTGGTCAAAGATATCATTGTGATCTTCAGAAAAATTAAAACTATTTTGATTTTAATCAGTTTTAAACTTTATTTTTCGTATCCTGAACAATCAATACTTAACTTAAGTCTTCCTTAACTCTAAGGAGGCATTGTAATTCCGGGCCCTGGTAGGTAGTAGTTAAAGATCGAGCCTAACATCCTTGCTATCTAAGAGATAGAGGCCAACATTCTGACTATCAAGCCATGGAGGCTAAGATCCTGACTAATAAGCAATGGAGACAAACTTCTTCTTCTTCCCATTGTAGCTCATCCCTCGGTTGACCGGGTATTTTCGAACTATGTAAACACCCTGACTATCAAGCTTTTGAGGAAAACATCCTAACTATCAAGCCATGGAGGCTAAAATCCTGACTATCAAGCCTTGGAGGCTAAAATCCTGACTATCAAGCCATGGATGCTAAAATCCTAACTATCAAGCCATGGAGGCTAAAATCCTGACTATCAAGCCATGGAGGCTAAAATCCTGACTATCAAGCCATGGAGGCTAAAATCCTGACTATCAAGCCATGGAGGCTAAAATCCTGACTATCAAGCCATGGAGGCTAAAATCCTAACTATCAAGCCATGGAGGCTAAAATCCTGACTATCAAGCCATGGAGGCTAAAATACTGACTATCAAGCCATGGAGGCTAAAATCCTGACTATCAAGCCATGGAGGCTAAAATCCTAACTATCAAGCCATGGAGGCTAAAATCCTGACTATCAAGCCATGGCTGCTCACATTCTGACTATCAAGCCATGGAGACGTACATACTGACTAACAATCAATGGAGGCGAACATTCTGACTATCAAGCCATGTAGGCTAACATCCTGACTATCAATCCATGCAGACAAACATCCTGACTATCAAGCCGTGGAGGCTAGCATCCTGACTATCACCCCATGCAGACAAACGTCATGACTATCAAGCCATGGAGACTAACGTCCTGACTATCAAGCCATGTAGGCTAACATCCTGACTATCAATCCATGCAGACAAACATCCTGACTATCAAGCAATGGAGACTAACATCCAGTCTATCAAGCCAAGAAGGCTAACATCCTGACTACTAAACAGTGCTTGCACTAACTTTTTGAAACAAGAAGTCATGACTTCCACTCTTTGAGATTTGGAAGTCATAGGCCTTATTTGTGGAAGTCAAATTGTGCGCACAAGGTAGCGTGCGCACGGTGCTAAAAATATTACTCTATTTTTTTAAGCATAATTTTGTTTGCAATGCTTACCTACACTGGTTTTTTTGTTTGTTTTTAAACATGTTAATGTTTAACTGTTTATTAAACAATGTAAAAGCTGAATCTAATGGGAAATAATATACATTGTTTTCTGCTATTCTCTTTTTAATGTGCCCTTCTGATAACTATTCAGTGATCCAAAGCTTGCAAAAAGGAATGGGCAAACATTGTGGACCCAGATCAGACTATCCTTATAGGGCTGTCCGTTGATTTTTGAAAATTTCGGCATAGGTTCCCCTTGCCAGAGCATTTTCAGATTTTTTGAGGCCTGTAAAAGTGTTGGGCAAGACAGAGAGAACAGGCAAGTTTGGATAGATTTCCCTTATTCTAAAGAAATCTTTCTAGCACTGCTATATGGATAGTATTTATTTGAAACTTAAAAAATACCTGCTTTGGCTTCATTTGCAGAATGCATTTGAAAGCTCAACTTGTTTCTTTTAATCTTCAAATTTTATACAAGTCACAAAAATATTTAGGTGAAAGTTGCTAGCTCTTTCTGGTGTAAAAAGATCTTGTTTTTATTGCTGGAAACTTTCTTGGTTATGCTATTTAAAACTCTGGCTCCTAAATGCAACTGTCTCATTGTTTTCTTCGTAATGCTGGCCTAGTGGGTGGGGTATTTACCGTGATTGTCCATATCTAAATTTTCTCAGATTTTGGCTTTCGGTTTATGAAGTAAAACATCAGGAAATGTAAAATTATGTATAAAAAACATTGTTCTCTCGTTTTACAAACAAAATCAAACAAATATTGACATACGTTTTGGAAGGAAAATGGATCGATTTTGGAGTTAAAAAATCGTTCCGGTGGATTTCCCCAACACCGTTTTTTTTCTTAAAAAATAGCACTTGGCATGTACTCATGCGACCGTAGCCATAATCATTTTACACCTGTCAGTTAAATCTGCACAGCAGGCAGTGGGCAGTCTTTGCATGTCCCAGCACCTATTGGTTAATTATTCTACTAAATGGATTATCTTAATAACTGCACACTAGACTTTCTGGAGTAGGCGGCGAGATCAAACGCCCAAATTTTGATACTGATGTTTACGTCACGGCTATTGCTGACGGGCGTGCGAGATATAATGGGGAAGTCAGGGTAAGTCCGACCTTCGAATTTTCGGCGTACGGAAGCCAATTTCTGACGTAAAAACGCCGAAAACGTCAACTAGTGCAAGCCCTGTATCAAACCAAGTAGACTAACATCCCGACTATCAAGCCATGGAGACTAACGTCCTGACTATCAAGCCATAGAGACTAAAATCCAGACTATCAAACCAAGTAGACTAACATCCTGACTATCAAGCCATGGAGACTAACGTTCTGATTATCAAGCCATGGAGACTAACATCCAGTCTATCAAGCCAAGAAGGCTAACATCCTGACTATCAAACGAAGTAGACTAACATCCTGACTATCAAGCCATGGAGACTAACATCCAGACTATCAAGCCATGTAGGCTAACATCCTGACTATCAAACCATGAAGACTAAGATCCTAACTATAAAGCCATGGAGGCTAACTTCCTGACTATTATACCATGGAGATTGACATCCTTACTAGTAATCCACGGAGACAAACATCCTGACGATCAAGTCATTGAGGTTAACATCCTGACTATCAAGCCATTGTCATGGAGACTAGCATCGTTAATATTAAGCCATGAATGCAAACATCATGACTATCAAGCCATGGAGGCCTGACCATCTAGTCATGGAGACCAAAAATCCCGACTATGAAGCCATCGAGACTAACATCCTGACTATTTAGCCATGGCAAACATACTGACTATCAAGCAATGGATAATGATATCCTGGAGACAAACATCCTGACCATCCAGTCATGGAGACTAACATCCTGATTATGAAGCCATGGAGACTAACATCATAACTATCAAGCCATGGAGGCTTACGTCCTGACTATCAAGCAGTGTAGACCTACATCCTGACTATCAAGCCATGGAAGCAAGTAGCCTGACTGTTAAGCCATGTTGGATAACTTCCCGAATATAAAGCATGGAAAAATACAACCTGGCTATCAAGCCATGAATGCTAACATCTGACTATCAAGCCAAAGACGCTAGCATCCTAACTAGATCAATCCATGCATGTTAGCATTCTATCTATCAAGTCAAACATGTACACCCTTTGACTATCAACCCATGGATGCTAACATCCTGTCTATCAAGTCATGGCGGTTAACTTCCTGACTATCAAACCACGGAGACTAACATCCTGACTATCAAGCCAAGGAGGCTTACATCCTGACTACCAAGCCATGTAGACTTATATACTGACTATCTAGCCATGAAAGCAAGCATCCTTAATATTAAGCCAGGTAGGCTAACTTCCTGAATATAAAGCCACGGAAAAATACATCCTGGCTATCAAGCCCTGAATTCTAACATCTGACTATTAAGCCATGGAAGCTAGTATCCCGACTATCAAGCCAAAAATGCTAACATCCTGACTAGCATCAATCTCTGCATGTTTGCACTCTGCCTATCAAGTAAAGCATGAAGACCCCTTGACTATAAATCCATTGATGTCTATCAAACCATGGAAACTAACATCCTGACAATCAAGCCATGGAAGCAAGTCTCCTGAATATCAAGCCATGTAGGCTAACATCCTGACTATAAAACCATTGGAAATAACATTCTGACCATCAAACCATGGAGGCTAACATCCTGACTATCAAGCCATGGAAGCAAGTTTCCTGAATATCAAGCCATGTAGGCTAACATCTTGAGTATAAAGCCATTGAAAATAACATTCTGACCATCAAACCATGGAGGCTAACATCCTGACTATCAAGCCATGGAGGCTCACGTCCTAACTGTCAAGCCATGGAGGCTTACGTCCACAGTAAAAAAAACCTACACCCCCAGTAATTTCTTGTGTCTTACTAGAAATGATTTTTATTGCCTGAAACTTCCGGGATCTATCTATCTATCTGGAAATCAAGCGTCCTGGGTTCGATTCCAAGCTGGGACAGGTTGGGATTGTTACACTCTACGACAAAGATACAGAACACTGAGTTACAAGACAACAGGTAGACAATAACATTTAGGCCACTACTGACACAAATAACCTAACTCTTGTATGACGTACCCTCCCCCTCTCATGCCTTTGAAACTCACCGCTGTCCTCTGTCGGACCATTTTTTTCACAACACAGCGACGCCTATCTAGCAGTGTTGGAGACATATTCGATGAGTTGCAATGACCAACTCTGGGGGCCTGAAGAGATCGGTCCTCTTTATTTTTCTACAACAAGATTCCCTATTGAAAAAGAGAATATCTGGCCAATCTCACAGATCAAAACTCACTTTGGATATCACCCAGCTGCCAATAGTACATGTTCCCCCTGTACTACTCTACGTTGGAAAAGTCTCTCTCTGACTATGGTCGCAGCTGTGACCCAGAAAGATTTCATCGCGCTTATTTAAAAGAATCAGTCAAAAGTTTTTTTGTTTTTTTTTTGCTTTTATTTGTTTTAGCGTGTCTAGGGATACGGATCCGTACCTCTAGCCTGTGAGGCTAGGGATACGGATCTGTACCCTGATCTGTACCCCTAGCCCCCCAGTCTAGGGATACGGATCCGTATATCTAGCATTCTTGAGGTACAGTTTGATAATTCTAATATTATAGTTTAAGAAATATCAATCAGAGATGTCTTAATGTTATTATTATAATGGTAAGAAATGGCAACTTTGATAATCAGTAACGTGCAAAAAACAATCTATCTGTATGAATTTAATGCAACACAAAGACATTGCCTCTATTTATTTTGAAATGATGCCAAAAATAGCAAGTGAAGTTGTGAAGGCCCAGGCGAGCCTGCACTGCACGCACATGCGAGAAGTATGGGATCAATTAGCACAGGCAAAGCAATCTTTATATATTCATGCGCAGTCATCAGCCTAGCCTTCATCTTTGTTCATACTTTGTGTGTGCGAGAAGTGAAGGCTTAGGCGAGTCACATCTGAACATTATAAACTTTTAGACGGAATAAATATCATGCCTGAGAGGCTATATACATGTAGTCGCAACGGACAGGGCCACAAGCAACAGCACATTACTGGAACAACAGCTGGTTGGTTGATATAAATTCTGCCGAAGTCGACGCACCTCTTGTAGAGAAGAGTAGATTTGTCTTGTTATATGTACACTTAAAAGGTTAAATGATGAATAGTCCACCACCATATTTACACACTAAAATCTCTTGTAAAATAACTTGTATCAACAAAGGTGAGCCACGGCTTCCATATTATGTATCGTTTAAAGTCTTGCAATCATCTTGATGGAAGAAAGAGCTGGTTGCTTTGCTTAATTTGTCTTCCTGGTGTCTCGTGATGGTTGAGCGGCTCTTCCTCGCAGTGTCACGGGGTTGTCTGCGGTTTGTGATTGTGGTATTTCCTGATCATACTCGCTTACTATTTTTTAAAATCAGATTTTATGTAATAGCCTTTTTTTGCTTTTCTTTTCCTTCTTTATAATTTTATGATAGAAAGTCTCTGGTACCTCTCAATGTTCAAACTCAATGTTCAAAGCGTGACATCTTCTGACATGGAAAATGACTTCACTTACAGTTTATGTATCAAGTATAGCTGAAGAGTCAGTTAATAGTTGGAGCATTATCTTACTACATTGTATTATTAAAGTCTAAATCACTATATCATAGTATGTATTTAAGGTCCTTAAGAATAGGCTCTCTAATGCTTTCAGGGCTTGCACAATGTAAAAGAAAATGGCTCAAAGTCTCTGCACCGGCCTTATAAAAATACACAGTGGGCATGTTGGATCAACCTCACTCTGGTCAAAAGAAGCTTTGTTTGATTGTAAAATGCGCTTCCCTGTAACGATAAAGAGATGCACTGCTATACGTGGTACTATGACTAACGACATAATGGTAATAAACTCCTCAGAATTACAAATAATCGCCACAGATTTTCAGCAAACACTTTATACATATAGGTTGAAAATCGTTTAATTGGAAAAGATAATTATAAAGTAATTTGATCTTTTTGAGATGCATTAATTGCCGTTACACTGACCAATCAAATGTTTTTCGCACATTTGTGTTTGAAAAAAAAGAGAAAGAGAATTTTTTTTATCAAAGTTGTCATTTCTTACGATTCATAATGAAACCAATAAGGCACGTCTTATTCAATACAAATAATTTACTCAGCATTGACCATCAGTACGATGTTTACAGCCATTAATACAACATACACAGTGTGAACAAAATAATTCTTAAAAATGTTACCAGGATTATAAAGCTTTAATGTCCGATTTTATTCTTTACATCAACAATATTTCAGTTATACAGGGACGGGTCTTCCTGGGTTGAACCCATACTGAGCTAGAATAAATGTGTCTTGCTCAAGGACCACAAGTTGAACGCAGTGACACCGCTGAGGCTCATCCGTACCCCTAGACACTGCCTATTTGTTTTGTTGCGGTTTTATTTTTAAAAATTAACACTCACCCCTAATAATAATCGGACAATTACATCTTTAAATAGCTAGATGCAGTCTATTTCAGCTCGCTTCACGTCCTGTCTTCGTGTTTCGTCAATTCAGGAACAGCCACAGAGACTATATAGATCTACACTATGAAATTTCTTTTGTTGCGTGTGCATTGTGTATCTCAAAGGCAATGCGCAGATGCCCAGGCCGATCAGTGCCATTGGTTTTCGCTATGCAACAAAAACCAGGTTTTGAAGATCCCCTCTTCATATTTGTAGAGATGTTACCTGTACTAACCTGGGGTTGATCTAAACTTTCAGTCGCCATGGCCCATGGTTTACTTCCTCTATAAAATTTTAATTAAGAGAAATAACTCTTGTAAGATCCTAACTATACAAGCAACTGTAAACTGGGTTAGGCCTATCCGGTGAATTCGGTCATGTTTTAGCTGCTCTTCAAAATTTGAAAACTATCCGTAAATGGAGTTGTTTATTTAACAGGAAATGCGCTTGGTTTTCAACAATGTGGTATGTGCGACCAGCAAACGCTTAGACCAGCCTGCGCATACGCGCAGTCTGAGTATCCTTTGTTCACTAATTACCGGTGCATACTAATTACTGGTGTATTCCGTTTCCTCCAAATAACTATCGCGTGAGTAAATATCATTTGAAATTTTCCACCCAACATTGTTTAAAATACATTTTTCTCTTGTTATTAAAGAAAAAAGTGCAGAAATGATAAATAAGAAATTGCCGTTGGAAAAGTGTGTCTACTGTAGTGGAAGGTTTTTGCAGCCAGGTTCCCTGCGTAAAGACTGAAAATGACGTCAAACTTTGTCTCAATACAATACAATATACAATACAAATCGCTTTATTTTTCACTCAGGTCATAACATGACATATGAGGAAATATACAAAGAATAATCAGGGCGGTAGTCAGTTAAGAGATAAAGCAAGAAGTATGAGATTGCACAGAGTAAGAGGCAAAGTATTGTATATAACTGTTCCCCCATGTTAAGGATATGTCCAGTATATCAGGTTGATATACTTTGGCATAAACTCTTCCATGGGGTATCAACTCAGAATAAGATTTTACATCTAGCTGAAAGATGAGTAAACAAAACAGTAAGTTGGGAGCAGAAAAGACAGAATATTAAAATAAAATACATGTACATGTTCAGCAACAGAAACCTGAAGGCGAGCTATCAATTTTGACATTCTTTGAATTGGGGCCGCAAATTTGCAAGTACTCTTGTATATGAAAGAAACGTGTCGATTGAACGATCGATAAGTCGATAGATAGATAGATAGATAGATAGATAGATAGATAGATAGATAGATAGATAGATAGATAGATAGATAGATAGATAGATAGATAGAGATAGATAGATAGATAGATAGATAGATAGATAGATAGATAGATAGATAGATAGATAGATAGATAGATAGATAGATAGATAGATATTTTTAACGTGTGTATTCCGAAAGTACTGATTCTATAAAAACCGTAGAATCACTTTTGTACAGAACAGTGTAGATCCCTCCAGCTGGATGTACCATTACTGCCTTCTGGCAGGGGTCCACACGGTTCTGGAATCCCCGTTAGATGTTATTCTGACACCCATCATCACGCTTGGGTGAGATAAAGTTTATTTGATTTTGATTTGATGGGCTATAGGAGGCGTGGCTAGTCTGAGCATAACTAGCCAGGCACTCGGATTTACATTGCGTACCAGGTGTCAATTATAATCTTTAAGGACAGCCTTTTACACACTGTAACCAACTGGACATTAGGTGTCGTGACACAATTGCTACAGTTTATTGATGCATAACATAATCATAGGTAAACGGAATAGATACATGTGTATGTGTCATTAACCAGTTACATGCGGATTTTTTTTCTTCTAAAGGTAGGAAATTTTCCAACTATAAGTACTAGCATTCCAGCGTCTTCCGCATGAAACCCATCGGTCTTGCTTCTGCGGAGGGGAGCAGAACCGAAGGGTCTCAAGCAGATCCCAGGGAAACTAAGTAGGGCATACGACCTTCTGCATTTGTTGAGCTCCAGGCATGCCGTCATCTGACATACATTTTCACGTTTTGGAAAAAGGTAGGAGACCTCGGTGGTAAACAGATTGGGGCCAGACCAGGCCCGACCATGTCGGCCTGGCCTGATCCGGGTCCAGGCTGTTTACAAAAGATTATCGGCATGCGGCATCAGCAGAAAAAGAAATTAAAGCACATTTGTGATATATTTCGTAGGTCGGTATAGTAACATGACCATTTTCGTGTACAATCGGGTCCCAACCAGACTGCTCTTTTAAGAGGAATCGGATCAGGGCCCACACTGATTACCGATTTTGGATTCTTATGTAGTGTTGACAGATACGAGGTCATGTATATGGACATGTGTCACAGGACTTTAGTTAGAGTTCGTAACGAAAATTTAATTTCTTATTTCTCAACCAAAACATATGTTGTGGGTGCTCAAAAGAGCCGTCTCAATGAGACGGTTCCTTTGAGCACCCAAGACATCTGTTAAAATTGATGGGTAGGAAAATATTTACAATTTTACGTTGAAAATTTTTGTTAATCTAAACCTGTGGTCGGGCTAATTTGGGAAGACATTTTTCCACGGAACACTAGCCAGACATGTATCTTAAAATACCACGTGAAAGTTCATTAAGAAAAACAAAACAAACAAAAGAAACCCTAGAGAGATAGAGTATTGATGTGTCTTTGGTTGACCTAGAGGTCATACCTTCCTACATCACGCAAAATTTGTTTTACAGCTGAAATCCATTTAACTAAAGGATCGTTCATGCATTTCAATGTGTGATAAAGCAAGTATGAGTTTTTAGTTTGTATGTCAACTAAAATTCTATTCCAGAACCCGATCATGCGTTTTTAATTATAATATCGAGTGGGAAGCGTGCAAGCTCCGCGTACAGCATATATAGGGGGGAGTGCTTTTCCTAGTTTTTGTGATTTTGCGTAAAAAAATCAGTATGTATCCTTTCTATCATGTCGAGGTTCTCATATCCCCACAATTCACAAGTGTATGTAAGAATTGGCACAACTGTGTGGTCAAAGAGTTTAAGCTGCAACTCGATCGGTAAATTAAGATTATTTATACGACAAAATAGAAAATGCATAGCCTTTTTCGCTTGTTCAGCAATATGTTTGATAGATACTTGTATCTGTCTGTAATTTCAATATTTTGGTCACCTAGTTTGAAGTGAAAAGAGTTGGTTTTGCGAGCATTAAAGACAACAACCTTAGTTTTTTCAGTATTGATATTAAGCTTCCATGTCCGACAATACTCTTCAAACCTGTTGAGTGAATATTGAAGATCAGTTACACTACTTGCCATTATCACTGTATCGTCAGCATACAACAATACTATTAGCTTCATAAAAATGGTCAGGTCCTCATCGTTACAGCTAACAATAATGCTAGCATTTGAATTATGGGATAGATAGTTTTCAAGGTCGTTTAGATAAAGAGAGAACAAGACAGGGGACAAATTTTCCCCCTGACGGACACCAGAGAAGCTGCCAAAGTAGGAGGACTTGACTCCATTCATGGAGACACAGGACTTGATGTCCTTATACATATTGACAATAACATTAAATACCTTTCCGTTGACATTTGATTGTAATAGTTTGCGCTAAAGCCCAATTCTCCACACAGAATCAAAAGCAGCAGAGAAATCGACAAAACAACAGAATAACTTAAGCTTTTTACTTTTCTGGATTTCATTCAACGCATAGAGGGAGAATATATGGTCTAGAGTGCTATATTTTTTACGAAATGCCGCTTGATTTTCAGAAAGAAGCATGCTTTCCTCTAAATAATCATTTAGCCTGGAATTCAGAACGGAAGTAAAGAGTTTTCCAAGACAGCTCAGGATTGTTATTGGCCTATAATTTTTAACATTGTCTTTGTCCCCTTTGTTTTTATAGATCGGGTGGATACATCCGGTAGACCACTGCTCAGGAAAATGGCCAGTATCGAGTATAGCATTAAATAATTTTTCATAGATTGGTAAAAAAAATAGAGCTAGTGGACTTTATGTACTCGTTAAGTATCATATCTAGACTCGGAGCCTTTCCATTTTTCACATTATTGATGCAGTGTTGTATTTCTTCTGGTGTAATTTCAGCATTTAAGCTTTCATTTGGAGGTAGCGTGTCTGGCATAGGTGTTTCGGTTTCTTCTGTTGTAGGTTGGCTTAGAAGTTTGAAGTGTTCATAGAAGTCCTTAAGATCGGGCATGTTTGCATTGGTTTTGTGTTTTATGCTGTTGATAAATCTCCAGTAGTCCTTGAGACATTTTGATTGAATCTGACGAAGCTTCTGCTGTGTACTTTTCTTGTGCTTAGCAATGAACTCATTCATGGTTTTCTTATATTGTCTACTACATTCAATCATATGTGATCTATTAAAGTCGTTTCTGTGTTTATTGAACCGCTTTCTTGCCAGGTGATACTTTCTACGCGCAGTTTTGCAATTTGGACCAGACCATGGTTTAATACGTTTGATATGGTAGTGTGGTTGTTGGGGAAAACAGGTCGAACTTGCAGCCTCAAAAATATGTGAAATGCGCTCTGTCATTTCATTAATGTTTTGTTTATTTAGTGTTAAGGAGTCTATGTCTCTTAATATTGATGTAATATGTGATTGATCGATATTGTAACAAAATGATTGGGCCAGAGTTTCATGCCATTTTGCTCTACCTGGTCTGTTTTCTTCTGGTGCTGTGGGGCTACGGCGGGGCTGACCGCAACATGCAGTAGTTAGTTGGAGAATGCTGTGTCCATCGCTAAAAATAGGGTCTGTATCAATAATATCAAAATCTTTAAGTAGTTTCAGTGAGTCAACAGACGCTAGTGTATAGTCAATTACTGATGCTTGCCTAAATGTTGAATTACCCCTGTGTTTATCTTTACCCGTTCTTCCGTTGAGTATGAATAGGTTATTATTCTTGCAAATATCAAGAAGTTTAAAGCCAATGTTATTAGTGGTTTGATCAAGTGATTTTCTACTAAGTGACATTTTGAAGAGCTCAAGTTTGTTTGAAGGGAAGAAAAATTCAGTGGTTTTATCATCAAAATCGAATAGGTCTGCTAAAAAACTATCTACCGCTGTATAATCTCTAAGATCAGACGTACGGGCATTAAAGTCCCCGGACAAAAACACATACTTATGATTACTGCAGAAAGACACTATTTCCGCTTCCAGGTTAGAAAATTCGTCATCATTGAAGAAATTGCTGTTTTCAGGAGGGATGTAGACTCCACCGAAAACTACATTTTCTTCAGTTTGCATTAAGCATTTGTCTAGTTCGATACATAGTATATAGTCAGACTGGGTCTCAATAGCTTTGATATATTTATATTTAGAGATACCCTCTTTATAGTAAACGGCCATTCCCCCCGATTTGCGCACGTAATTTTGCTTCCTGAGTTGCGAGATATAGCAGTAACCTGGGAATGTAATAATGTCCGTCTCATCAGTTTTCGTTTCTGAGAAATATATAATGTCGAATTTATTGATCATTTCACTAAAGTCAGGGTACTAGGCCCTTTTCTTTAACCCACAGACATTCAGACTTCCAATATTTAGATCATGTTGTATGTTGTTGCCGGTAAGGATACTGTTAACGTGCTGGTCAGAGTTTGTCTTATTTTTACAGGCATCTGCCCCCTACCTGGCCTAATTTGAACTGCCTGTCAGTGCAGCGCTTTGCTCATCACTGGACTGGTTACCAGGTGGCTGATTTTCAGCCGCCTGATCTCCACTCCGCTGATTAGCTCAGTTTGTAATTTGTAGCGACGCCAACCGCGTGGGAGCTCTAGCTCTTGATAATGACCTGGAGGGGCGGTTAACAGGTCCCCGTCTCGGCGTTAACTTACGCTGGCAGGGGCCTTGGTAGCAGTTTGGTTCAATTCACTGTCACCGGGTTTGGTTGTAACAGTATGACTATTCACAGGCACATTCACATTGCTTGTCTGCTCTGTATTAGGTCTTGTAGTTGTGTGAGGCATTGGCACAATCCCTTCAGTACTTGGTATTTGAATAGCGTTATCATTATTGACCTCTTTCGCCACTGTGTGTCTTACAACTGGGGTAGATTGTTTGTTTAGCTGTGACGCTTGTCTCAGCACATGGGTCACATTATGCCCAAATATGGCTGAAAGGTGTAGACATAAAAAAAATCCACCTCTATTTTATCCTGTTTGGTACACTCTCTGGTTGGGCATATTCCCAATATAGACTGTTTGATCTGTTTATGATTATGGAACATAGATGGGATAATATTAGTGACCATGAATGAAAGACAACAAGTATTATCTTTTGTAAAAACATTGTAGTGTTGGCTTATATTTTTTCACCTACATTTAAAAAGTGGTATACCTCTCATAAACAGGCAAAGAAAATGTAATAAACTTTCAAACAGGTCCTTTACTGCTATCACTTTGAAGGCCACTAATTGTTTCAATATAGAAACCCATCACATGTAGAGTTATCTACCCAGATAATTTTTTAGAGCATTTGTTTACACATACACCGGTAATTAGTAACAAAGGACATTCAAAATATCATCTAGGGTAGCCCAATATAAAATTAAGTTTTCAGCAAGTTAAACTTTATTTTGAAGCATATATCGTTTGTTTCCAATGAAAGAATGAATGATCAATTAAATAAGATGTAATTCAATGGTTTCTGTAAAATAGTTTGTTTTATAGCCTGTCTTAAATAGTTAGTACAACGGTATTTAGTAACACCAGTATATGAATACGATAGCAATCCACGGAATCTGCGGTTGTTTACTCCTCGGTTACTAGTAGTAATCTCTTTCGCAGCCGACTATCTGTGTTCTGTATCATGGACAAACGTGGTCTACCAAGTGTCTGGTCGTTATGATACTAATGCACAAAAGAGGAATGTGAACTTTAGGTATAACATTTCTTACCATTCTTAAGTGTCTGTCGGCACTTTTTTGTCAATTTACTTCAGTGATAACAAAAACATTGCCAACATCCTGCCAACAAAAACTTAATAATTTACTGGTGTAAAACTAAGTATTTTTTTTAAAAAAACTACCTTAGTATTGATTATCCTCAAAATTGTAGAAAACATGTCTCGTTTCTAGAGAAAAAGGTGTCTTCTAGTTTTGCAAGAATGGCAGGACTAGTAGATGTATATATACTCAACTACAAAAGAAACCCATTAATCACTTCTCAGGACAATTATGGAAATCAAAATTAAGAAATGAAAACATATTTATGCCATATTCCGTAACAATCAGTTCTGCATCATTTCATTGAATAATGCTTTACTTAAATCTGTTCATGTTGTTCGCCAGTGTTTAGACAAGGTGTCATTTTCATTTCACTTGAGAATGAATTTCTCGTTCTCGTCAAAATCAGTGCACTTAAGTTAAATTCGTCAAAAATGGACATGATCCTGTCTTGTAGCAATAACTGCCTCATAACGAGGTTGAACCGAAAGCATGTGACGCCGTACAAAGTTCTTTGG
This sequence comes from Loripinus fragilis, assembly GCA_964019695.1. Lineage (NCBI taxonomy): Eukaryota > Metazoa > Mollusca > Bivalvia > Lucinida > Lucinidae > Loripinus > Loripinus fragilis. The sequence continues at coordinate 321,407 of CAXHUL010000169.1, forward strand.
GATCAAGCCCATTTTTAATGGAGAGCAAACTGAAGCTGTCGAAGATTCCGAGGTTGCACTGAACGATCCCGGATGCGTCGCCAGAGCTCATCCAACAACTGCTCTATCGTATTGAGATCCGGGCTTACTAAACTTACGCAGTTTGTTTTGGCTTCTGCACACACTTGGTTGCCTCGTCAGAGAGGGACATACCAGTAATTGGACGAAGTGAACTGATTGAGAATAGAACTCGAGTGAAAACCAATTGTCTGAAACTTGTCGAATGCTTTCTGTTCGACCTCGTTATGAGGCAGTTATTGCTGCAGGAAAGGATCATGTCCGTTTTTTTGGACGAATTTAACTCAATTGAACTGATTTAGACGAGAACGAGATATTCATTCTCAAAATGATACCTTTAGCACAGATGGTAACGTTAAGCACAGTTATATCTTATTTCCATATAGTCAGTTTGAAAACTTTTTGCCTATGACCTTTGCTTTTATTACACGCTTCATAATGATTAGATCTATGTACATGTGTTAAACAGATGCAATACTTTCCAGATAGTTCAATTATTTTCTTCGTCACTGCTTCCAAAAGTAAGTGAGTATGATCAAAAATCACAAGCATTTGGATCATATGGCCTTTATAAAGTAGGGAACCAGCACCAAATTATCCAGATTGTGTGACATTTTGGCAAATATTCACTTTCTCCGGGCCACATAGTGCAGTCAGGGTTCCCACAAACTATAGAAAGTAAAATTCCCCGACTTTACACCGACTTTTCCCTGACCAATTTGCAAAAATCCCTGACCAAAAACGTCGCTATTTACTTATCCTAATTGGTCAGCTATGAGCATAATTAATAATTGTTTACTCAAATCCTTCCCATCAACAAACCTTAATCACCTCTCAATCAGAATATACTTTACATTTATGGTTTACTTTTTGTTATTCATTTTTTAATAAATGAATGCATGGATGCTCCAAAACAATGCCAAATATCAACCCTAAGAGTTCTATATTATACGAGGGTTGTCCCAGTAAATCGTGGACTTTTGTTATAACACAAGACACTGTGTATAAGTAACTCTAAGATATTTAAAGAATGTTTTATATACATATGTGGAATATCTTGTATAAATATAGGTGGAATCGCAGTTTAGATAACAAATTTATGACCCTTTACTCGACGGTATGTCAGCGTGAGCGGCGCACGTCAAAATATTTTCAATGAAACTCATCTAGTCCAATATGTAGTGTTCATTTAATCAAATTTCGCTGTTGTATGTCAAACAATGCATTGCCACATCAACTAGTAACTATACAAGGTAAAGTGTTGAAAATTTGAAACGTTTGTGGTCAATTGCATTGATTTTATAAAAGATTTTACATACCTACTACATTTCTATTTGTCAGAAAAGGCTAACGTTATGAGAACGGTACGGCACAAAAATTAGACTTTCAATATTTTTTGGCTAGTTAAACACATAAAACTACGTTTTTTTCAATGTTAAATGATTGGTTGAAAAGTCAATAGTATCGTAAAATGGATTTCTTTTAAAATTATTTTAGTAATATCGCAAAGACAAGCTCCTTTTTGTCCATTTAACAGGACACATGCTATTTTTCTATCAGTTATTTTAATAGTAAATGTGTTAATTCGTATTAAATTTAAAAGAGCTCGCTTGTTTGTGTGCTTAACATAATCTAAACTAACTATATAGTCATTACTTGACCCAGGGAGACTTACTTAACAAATAGATGGCAATATTTGTTACCATTTAAGCTTATATAAAAAGAGATGAGTCAAAACATTTGACCACCCTTCTTTGAAAATACAGCAAAATAATTTGCGATGTGCTCCGCAAACGCTGAGACACCCTCAAGTAAAGGTTCATAACTTTGTTATCTAAACTGTGATTTCATTCATATTTGTAGAAAATGTGTCTTAGATGTATATACACATATCATACAAATTTCATAGAATTCCTGATATACAGCCTCATTTTATAACAAAAGTCCACGATTTACTGGGACAACCCTCGTAGATCATCTAAAGGTTTGGCCATTCCTAGAGTTTGAACATATTGATCACTTAAGAGAGGCATGTGTAACCCTCGACGATGTTCTTACTGCTTTCATATAAAACTAGATTTTAATCTTTTGCACCAACCTGGGATATTGAACCCTAAGGTCAGCCTCCCAAAAGAGTTGTCAACCCTAAATAGTACCCGTTGTTATAAAAAAAAATCATAAGATGTCCTTGATTTTGACCTCTAGCCCCACCCTGGAACATGGATTCAAAATGTCTGAAGCCATCGCGTGGAAGCCAGCAAAGAATAGAACAAATTGTCCAAATATAAATATCTTCCAAGTTGAACCCTATAAAGCAAGATTTATTGCTAATTCTAGTTCTTGTACGACAACAGAACATTCTAAAGTGTTAACCTCGTGTCTAACAGCTGTTAAAAGTAAGTAATGGTGCAAAGATCAGGAATCGATACAATCAAGTACCACACCTGACCCAGGATACCAATGGGAAAGTGACAAACTCACAGAAGACACCACAAACGAGAGCCAAGAGGTCAGCCCTTTCCCAGCAGGTGACCACAAAGCACATATAAACAGACGCGCACAAAACATAGCAAACACAAGACAGAACAAAAACATAAAAGATCCACAAAAGAAGTACCGCCTTGGAACGGTCAGTAAAATATTTTACTGGAGGGCTTTCTTTGAGGGAAAGATGATTTTACAAATAATGAGGCACCACCAGAGGGTCTCAGACAATCTGTATGAATATAATTATATATATCAAAAGTAAGTAATGGTGCAAAGATCAGGAATCGATACAATCAAGTACCACACCTGACACAGGATACCAATGGGAAAGTGACAAACTCACAGAAGACACCTAAAACGAGAGCCAAGAGGTCAGCCCTTTTCCAGCAGGTGACCACAAAGCACATATAAACAGACGCGCACAAAACATAGCAAACACAAGACAGAACAAAAACATAAAAGATCCACAAAAGAAGTACCGCCTTGGAACGGTCAGTAAAATATTTTACTGGAGGGCTTAAACCGGCGCCAACCTCACCCTTAATTCAGATGTGGATCAAGACACATAGATATTTGGTTTGCATGAAAGACCCCTAACTTATCAATGCATCATCTCCTAAAACATATAAATCAAGATATAACAAGGAGATAAAGCAAGGATAAGGACTCAACAGTAGATTAAACTGAATACCGGAGCAAAAGAAATCCAACAGGTAAACCTCGGTGGGCCCGACAAACAGCCAAAGCATCAGGCCCCTACCATCTCATCAATAGATAAGTCTTTAAGTCGGAACCATCATAGAGTCTGAAGTCCGACCCACCGGCGTGCAATTAAAGAGGAAAGCAAAGTTGCCAACCGTGATTGGGTTGACTACCAAGCATGCAGTCTGTTGCAATACATTAATGTTATAGCCAATCTTTTTATAATGGGAAATTATTTTAATGAACTGCGCTGAAAAATTATTAGAGCCAACAATCTTCTTCAACTTTTACACCAAGTCACCATAGAAATCAGGTTCCGAAAGTACTTGGCGCAAGAGAGATTTAAGTCCAACTTGGAATTTAGAAATCAAATCATAGTATCGTCTATAAAATTTTGAAAATGTTTTGCGAAGTTTATGATACCGATAGCCTTGTTTAAGAAGTTTCTGGGTTAACAATTTATTGCGAGTGTTGAAGTCAGCAACATAGCTAGATGCTCTAGCAAAACGAATGAGTTGAGAGATATAGACTCCATAGGATGTAGAACGAGGAACATCACCATCTAAAAATGGGAAATTGACAATTTCAAAATCAAAGTCGTCACGTTTGTCATAAATTTTGGTAGAAACAATATCATTAGAAATTGACAAATGCAAGTCTGAAAATGCGGCTTCGGTATCAGAGGCATCGGCTTTATTAAGTTGGAGCTCTGAAGGGTATATTTGACTAACCATATTGTCAAAATAAACATTATTAATATTTAAAATATCGTCCAAATATCTGGAAGTAGTGTTAAACGCATCAATAACATCAGCCTGCTTATCATCAGAAAGAGACATCATAAAGTCCCTTTCATAACAAAACATGAATAAATCTGCAACCAGGGGAGCACAATTAGTGCCCATAGGAATCCCAACAACTTGTCTATAGAGCTTGGTGCCAAATCGAATAAAAATGTTGTCCAACAAAAAGGTAAGCGCATCACATACATTTTGACACGACCATGCATGATATTTTTTAGGTTTTTCTGAAGTAAAAAATGCATTTCTGTCACTACATGCAAGGTAAGGAGAGCCTTCTCTCAGGAAGGTACTTTCAATAAGATCAATAAGTTTATCTTTAATTAAATTATGAGGTAAAGTAGTGTAAAGAGTAGAAAAATCATAAGTAGACAAACTGGTCGCATTGAAATCTCTAGCTTTAAGTTTATCTAAAATTTCACCTGAATTTTTAATCGACCAAAATAGGTTTTTACCAGATCTCTCATATACCTTTTCACAATATTTGAAAACATGTTTTTTAACAGCTGTAAGACACGAGGTTAACAATTTAGAAAGTTCTGTTGTTGTACAAGAACTAGAATTTGCAATAAATCTTGCTTTATAGGGTTTTTTTATGGAGTTTAGGTAACCAGTACAGCGTAGGAACTTTGTCTTGATTTTCTTTAGCTTTGACACCAAAATGTAGGGCTGTATGACAGCCATGCCCATCAACAATCACCCTTTCAAAAAACATGTTATCAAGTACTGTGAAAAGATAAATGAGTGATCCGGTAAAAACCTATTTTAGTCTATTTAAAATTCAGGTGAAATTTTAGATACACTGAAATCTAGAGATTTCATGCGACCAGTTTGTCTACTTATGATTTTTCAACACTTTACACTACTTTACCTCATAATTTAATTAAAAATAAACTTATTGATCTTATTGAATGAACCTTCCAGAGAGAAGGCTCTCCTTACTTTGCATGTTATGACAGAAATGCATTTTTTACCTCAGAAAAACCTAAAAATTATCATGCATGGTCATGTCAAAAAGTATGTGATGCGCTGACCTTTTTGTTGGACAACGTTTTTATTCGATTTGGCACCAAGCATAGACAAGTAGTTGGAATTCCTATGGGCATTAATTGTGCTGCCCTAGTCGCAGATTTATTCCTGTTTTGTTATGAGAGGGACTTTATGATTTCTCTTTCTGATGAGAAGCAGGCGTACGTTATTTATGCGTTAAACGCTACATCCTGATATTTGGACGATATTTTAAACATTAATAATGTTTATCTTGACAATATGGTAAGTCAAATATACCCTTCAGAGCTCCAACTTAATTAAGCCAATACCTCTGATACCGAAACTGCATTTTTAGATTTGCATTTGTCTATTTCTAATGATATAGTGTTTACCAAAATTTATGTTATACGTGACGACTTTGATTTTGAAATTGTCAATTTCCCATTTTTAGATGGTGATGTTCCTCGCTCTACATCCTATGGAGTCTATATTTCTCAAAGTAAGTAAGGGTGCAAAGATCAGGAATCGATACAATCAAGTATTACATCTGACCCAGAATACCAATGGGAAAGTGACAAACTCACAGTTACACACCACACACGAGAGCCAAGAGGTCAGCCCTTTCCCAGCAGGTGACCAAAAAGCACAAATAAACAGAGGCGCACAAAAAATAGCAAACACAAGACAGAACAAAAACAAAAAAAAAGATCAACAGAATAAGTACCGCCTTGGAACGGTCAGTAAAACATTTTTATTTGATGTGGCACCACGCTGTAGGTCGACTCATTCGTTTTGTTAGAGCATCTAGCTATATTACTGACTTCAACACTCGCAATAAATTGTTAACTCAGAAACTTCTTAAACAATGCTATCGGTATCATAAACTTCGCAAAACCTTTTCTAAATTTTATAGACTATACAATGATCTGATATCTAAATTCCAAGTTGGAATTAAATCTCTCTTACGCAATGGACTTTCGGAACCTGAATCTATGGTGACTTGGTGTATAAATTAAAGATTGTTGGCTCTAAAAAAATTCAGCGCAGTTCATTAAAATAATGTCCCATTATAAAAAAATTGGCTATAACATTAATGTATTGCAACAGACTGCATGCTTGGTCGTCAACCCTATCACGGTTGGCAACTTTGCTTTCCTCTTTAATTGCAAGCCAGGGGGTTGGACTTCAGACTCTATGACGGTTCCGACTTAAAGACTTATCTATTGATGAGATGGTAGGCGCCTGATGCTTTGGCTGTTTGTCGGGCCCACCGGGGTTTACCTGTTGGATTTCGTTTGCTCCGGTAGTTCAGTTTATTTACTGTTGAGTCCTTATCTTGGCTTATATGTTCTAGGAGATGATGCATTGATAAGTTAGGGGTCTTTCGTGCAAACCAAACATCAATATGTCTTGATCCACATCTGAACTAAGGGTGAGGTTGGTGCACCGTTAAACCGGTTTAAGCCCTCCAGTAAAATATTTTACTGACCGTTCCAAGGGGGTACTTCTTTTGTGGATCTTTTATGTTTTTTCTGTCTTGTGTTTGCTATGCATATGTATGCGTCTGTTTATATATGCCTTGTGGTCACCTGCTGGGAAAGGGCTGACCTTTTGGCTATCGATTTTGGTGTCTAGCTGTGAGTTTGTTACTTTCCCATTGGTATCCTGGGTCAGGTGTGGTACTTGATTGTATCGATTCCTGATCTTTGCACCCTTACTTTCTTTGGTCAGATACCTGCATAATTCAGAAAATTTGATAAACACTTTGAAGGTATCCCAGATTTTGACCTCTAGCCCCATTCTGGGTAATCAACCCAAAGGTTTGTGGTCACACAGAGAAAGACAGTCCTAAATAATACCTGATGTTCGAAAACCAATGTATTCTATAAAAGAAAAGAAGAAATATCGTGCGATGTCCTGAGTTTTGACCTCTAGCCCCACCCTGTGGCATTGACCTAAGAGTCAGAAGATGTGGGGTGAAAGCCAACTAAAAATGGAACAAATTGTCCAAATATGAATGTTTACTAATACATGTAAAAGGTTTAATAGGTATCTACATAACTCAGAAAAAACAGAATAGCACTTTTTAAAAGTTTCCTAGATTTTAACCTCCAGCCCAACCAGGGAGGAGCAGGAACCCTGGGGTCTGCAGTCATGATTTAAATGCCAACCCTGCAGGGTAACTATGGTCCAAATATGAATGGTTTCATTGAGATATACACCGCTTGAGAAAGTTTAACCTAAACTTTGTAATACATTTAAAAATTGCCCTAGACTGTGACCTCCAGTCCCATCCAAGGGCTCAGGGACCCTGGGGTCTGAAGTCATGATGTGAATGCCAACCCTCCAGGGTAACTATGGTCCAAATATCTTGCTTTCTGATAAGTGGCTACTGAAATATACACCACTTCTGACTTGAGAAACATTAAACAAAACTTGTCGCAAATTCCATTAAAATCTGGGGGAAGGAATTTAAATGAACTAACCAATCAAATAACAAAACTAAACTGCAGTCGATGGTACACCATCGCATATACCCTCTTTTTCTATCTTTGACCTTTACCTTGCCCAGTATCCTCTACATCATGTGACCTATGTACCTGCAAAGTTTGAAGTTGCTATGGACAACGGTTCAGGAGGAGATGCAATTACAAGCAAATACATTATCTGACCTTTGACCTTGGCATCAAGGTCACATTAAATATTGCCAAGCAACCTCTACATCATGTGACCTATGCACCTGCATCGCTCTACTTCTGATTCTAAAATTCCCTGACTTTTGCCAAAATTTAAATTTCCCTGACTAAACTAAAAATTCCCTGACTTTTCTCTGACCCTGAATTTTTTTCATTTTTCCCTTACTTTTCCCTGACCCTGGGATCCCTGGCAGTCGGTAACGTGTCTGGCCACAGATGCGTGTCTGACTGCAGATCCAGGGGTTGCAAGTTCGATTTCGGCCCAGTCCATACTATTGTAGAGATTGATCATGAAATAATTTTTACGGTCATTCTCCTACCTTCCATTGAATCATTAAGGAAGGTTTGTTGTCAGTTGCATGCGAAAGTATGTGGGTGAAGTACTGGTTAACTGCTTGTTCAAGCTTGCTCAGGAAAAAGTGTGGTTAGGTGAATTGGCCGTCCCACCATGACATAGCTGTTCGCTTGGGACGTAAAGCAACACTACAGACAAACAAATAACCATTTCCACACTGGTAAATACTCAACTACAAAAGAAACCCATCAGCCACTTCTTGGGGCAATTATGGAAATCAGAATTTAAGATATGAAAATTTAGCTATACCATATTCCGTAGCAATCAGTTCTCCATCATTTCATTGAATAATGTATCATTTTTACTTAAATCTGTTTATGCTATTCGCCAGTGTTTAGACAAGGGATCATTTTCAAAAATGACAAGTTTTTCACTTGAGAATCAATATCTCGTTCTCGTCTAAATCAGTTCACTTGAGTTTAATTCGTCCAAAGCAGACATGGCGCTCTCCTACAGCAAAAACTGCCTCATAACGAGGTCGAACCAAAAGCATGTGACGCCACTCAACGGTTTTGGGAATCCACGTCCATTCTTAATGGAGAGCAACCTGAAGCTGTCGAAGATTCCGAGGTTGCACTGAAAGATCCCAGATGCCTCGCTAGAGCTCATCCAACAACTGCTCTATTGTATTGAGATCCGGGATTACTAAACTTGTTTTGGCTTCTGCACACGCTTGATTGTCTCGTCAGGGAGGGACATACCAGTTATTGGACGAAGTGAACTGATTAAGACTAGAACTCAGGTGAAAACCAATTGTCTGAAACTTGTCATTTTTAGAAATGACCCCTTATCTATACACATGCGTACAGCATGAACGGGCTTAAGTAAAACTGTTACATTATTCAATTATTTGATGCATAATTGATTGTTGAAGAATATGATATAAAATATTTTTTGATTTCTTAATTATTTTACCGTAATTGCCCTAAAAAGTGAATGATGGGTTTCTTTTGTAGTTGAGTATATCAATGTCGCTTTGCCGGTATTTACATGTATTGCCGGTATATCATATGATGGTGCCCTGTCATTAAACAGCGGATGTGGTAGGTATTTTTAGTTTTGCTGGTGTTAATACTATATAGAAAAACATGCCTTATACCTAACGAACTGTATGATTCAATATTTCTAAGTATTCAGCATGTAAATGGTCTTTAGCATAAAGGAGGGTCTGGGTGAGGGGTCTGGTATCCACTATTGATTAAAAATTTAGCCCATTATTCATCTCATTAAAATTTTGGGTTATTCATTAAAATAAGACCAATTATTCATTAATAGCAAGAAAGGTGGCAAAGAAATCTGATTATTCACTATTCATTAATTTTTCTTCAATTTATAAAAAAATAGGATAATTTATTAACTTTTAGGCCCTCATTATTCACTATTCATCATTATTTTGGCTCTTTATTCACTATTCATTATAAAAAGGGTCATTATTCACTAATCATTATACCCCATCCAGATCCTCATTAAAGAAAAGATTCGAGTACTCTTCCTGAGGGTAGGTAAATGAATTAATTTTCCACTTTTACGTGATAAAATCTTAATCTGGGTATATTCAATTCACTCTATCCATGCACAAGTCATCCTCTTGTCTCATAGCATCGCAAAGGTGTAAATTATGGATAGTTAAACTTGTTTTATGAGAAAAGAAAGGGGGAGGGGTACAGATTGATAAACTGAAAAAAATGCAGCCCAGATAAAAAGAAAATCACATAAATGTAAAATATTTAAAAAAACTGACCTACCCTACGGATCAGTACTCGAATCTATTACAAAACGCTTTCATAGATAGGCATGTACATGCTGAATACTTAAAAAGATTAAATTATATAGTCCAATAGGGATACGACATGTTTTTCTTTAAAGTATTAACACCAAAAAAATGAAAACACCTACCACATCCGCTGTTAAATGACAGGGCGCCGCCATTTTATTCCAAATAGGCATATGCGCGCAAATACCGGCAAAGCAACGTTTACATTTACCAGTGTGATTTGGCCGATGACCAATTTGGCCCATAACCATTTCGGCCTATGAAAGTAAATCAAATACACCCTGAAGAAAAGCTGGAAGAACTCCATGCAAGGCATATCCATCAAGAGAACACGATTCAATATTGTTACATGGTGGTGATAATGAGAGGTGTTTATGCTAGTGGCTCTACCACGTCTGATGTCTTGCTACTGTCAATGTTCAGTGACTCTTCCTCGAAGTGCCATGGGTTGGTCTTCAGTGAGTGATTGTGTTATTTCCTGATCATACTCTCAATGACAAAGCCCATTTTCTGACATGACCACAAGTTTGATTAAAGTAGTCAGTATGAAATTTACATGACTAAGTTAAAGTGCCCAAAAGTGCAAACTGACAGGTAGCGGCCATATTTTGGTGGCCATCCTGGTAATCTGACAAAGAACATATTCAATCTTGGGCGAGCGTTAGACAAAAGTAATCGATATACGAAATGGAGGCCACCGGGTAATAAATGACTAAAGTAGAGAGTCCACAAGTGCAAACTAATAGGCAGAGGCCACGTTATCGGCCACCTTGGTTATCAATCGCGGACAAATTCTTTTGTTTGTTTGTTTGCTTGGTGCCTAACGACGCACCAACCCTTGTGGATCATTAGCGTCAGACGATATTAAACTAAACATGATGTGGATGAAAAGAGTAAAAATTTGTAAGATAAAATAAAAGAATGATAATGATGAGTTTGTATAATGATAATAAGTTGCAATACGATTGTTGACAGGAGAGACCACGTACAATATCTGACAGTTTCAAAGAGCTATTCAGATAACTGTACATGTTCTTTAACTGAACAGAATACAACCTAATATAATCTGTATTAAGGTCTGATACAAATGTAAAACAGAACATGATTTTAAAAATAGCAATTAGATTTTGTTAAAAAGATTTATTTGTCTTAAAAATGTCATAATATTATCAATATGTATATCTTGAAATAATTCTTTCATGTTATAAACATGGAAGGAATTATTTCTTACTTGTTCAAAGTCGCCACAATCCAAAAGGAAGTGACGTACAGTGAATGGTGCGTCGCAACCAACACATTATGGCTGCTCTTCACCTTGTAGTAAGTATGAATGAGCTACTCTTGTATGACTTTAGTGGAGTCGAGCTAAAACTACTACTTTTCTAATGTTTCGAACAACTGATTGATATTCACCAATAGTTGGTTTGATGTCAAGAAGTTTATTTCCAATGCTGTAATTCCATGAAGTTTGCCATTCTTCCAAGATATATTTATTGATAGATGGCTTAAAATTTGAACATGAAATCCTAACGAATTTGGTTCTAATGAAAGCGATGTTTTTGCTTGCTTTTCTACCATCTCATTCCCTTGGATACCTATATGACTAGGAATCCAACAGAGAACAATTTCTTTATAAGTTAAAAGCTCATGACATTTTTCTAAAAGTTTCTGAATCTGTGAATTTTTGGACTGGTATGGTTCATTGCTTTCAATACAGAAAGCGAGTCAAATAATATAATAAATTTATTGTTTGCATCACAAGTGCTAATGAAATCTAAAGCTAGATCAACTGCTTTGGCTTCAGCAGTGAAAATTGATGAGTCGTCAGGTATACGTTGCATATTACTATCGTTGTCAGATATAACAGCACAACCAACCTTTGAGTCTTCCTTTGACCCATCAGTATAAATTTGATGGTAATTCTTATAACGACTTTGCATTTTTCTGAAAGTAAGTAATGGTGCAACGATCAGGAATCGATACAATCAAGTACCACACCTGACCCAGGATACCAATGGGAAAGTGACAAACTCACAGAAGACACCACAAACGAGAGCCAAGAGGTCAGCCCTTTCCCAGCAGGTGACCACAAAGCACATATAAACAGACGCGCACAAAACATAGCAAACACAAGACAGAACAAAAACATAAAAGATCCACAAAAGAAGTACCGCCTTGGAATGGTCAGTAAAATATTTTACTGGAGGGCTTAAACCGGTTTAACGGCGCCAACCTCACCCTTAATTCAGATGTGGATCAAGACACATAGATCTTTTAATATGTGTGGATTTGATTCAGATGTTTCCCTGAATGCAAATCAAAAAGAATTTCAGGTGGTTTCATACACCAAGCTGGAATATTTGGTGTAAAATGTTTTTCAATATTTTGTAATTTGATATTGGCAGATTCTAAGAGTGGTGAAATTCTGATGCCAAATGATTTAATAGCTTTAGGTTTTTGTTCATATAAATCAACATAATTTGGTGGGAATGTAACTTCATGAGCAGGATTTGATGGGTTAGCAGCAAGTCTTATAGCATATTGCAAAGAGACTTTCTCTCTTCGTGAGTATAGTGATGGTTCATCTGCTTCCACATAGAGACTAGCAACAGGAGAAGTTCTAAAATCCCCTAAAGCTAATCTTAGTCCTTGGTTATGTAAAGGATCAAGCATTTGAAGATATGATTTTCGTGCAGAGCCATATATAATACAGCCATAGTCTAATTCTGCACCCCAAGAAGTATGGGAAAGCACTTTTAAAAGATTCAATGCTTTTAAACATTTAGCTTTGAGATATTTAATATGGGGTATAAAACTGAGTTTTCTATCAAATTAAATGCCAAGGAATTTAGATTCCTCAACAACTGAAATAGGTGATCCATATAAATGTAAAACCGGATCATCATGTTGCTTGCGCAACTGACAGAAATGTACACACAGTGTTTTTGATTTGGAAAACTTAAAGTCATTGCTTGTTGCCTAATTTTAAATCCTATTCAAATTTTGTTGTAGTTGACGTTCAAATAAAATCTTCGCAATTGACCCGTTAAGCAACTGCCTCCTAGGAATATTTTATAAAAGAAAGAATAAATAAGATAATGGACACGTGGTTGGCATCAGAACGATACTATAGAACGAAGATATAAGAAGTATTTTTTTTTACATTTTCAGCTTCCTGGGGCTTAGCATGACAAGACTGATTAGAAACACTGGGCCGTGTTTCCCCTCGGGTCTACCACGTCAAAGAGGCCGAAGAGACGTGTTGAGTCATACAGAATTTTATACGCCCATATTCTGCATGCTCTCAGTCTTCCAGGTCATCCCCTTCGAGTAACCAAGAAAGCCACCCACGGTGAACAGGTGGGACTCTACTCTTGGCACACCCAGAGGGGACAAGCATTACAACCAATATCGTCCCCTGTGTGAAGTGTGCCCCAGAGACCACGGCAAGGTGGTAGAGTCGCTCCAGGGCGCAGACAAATTCAATATTCAAACTTGATCAAGAATTTGATGAAAGTAATCCATATGTGAAATTTGGAATCAATCTGATTAAAATGATTTAGTTGACCATGACAGCAGACAGTGATAGATGGCGGCCATTTTGTCCGCTATCTTGGTTATCATTCGTCGATCAGAACCCTTATTCGAACTTGAATGAGATTTTGATGAAAGCAATCAATTATTTATGCAAACTTAACAGGTGTTAGATAGGTAAATAACAATTATTTTCATTTTTCGGGTGTTATTTATTCTTATATCTACCTCCCTATAATTCGAACTTTCGATACGTCGAAATAAACCTTTTGAATTGACGAGATCCTACTCTATATGGTATGTTATCTTTATTTGTTTTTATTCCTCTGTTATGATATTTTGCATAAGTTAGGAAGCCTCCATGTGAGCTACACGCTGTTTTGTGTTTTTACACCAGTAGAATCTAGGGCGAACAAATATAATATGTAAAATACATGTGATAAAGGCAGTAATTCTGCTGCTGGTTATTCATTGTTTGCTGTTGCTCCCATTTGGTATGGGAGTTTGGTGTTGGGTCTTTGCTGTTGGTATGAGAGTTTTAGGTTGGGTATTTGCTGCTGGTATGGAACTTTGCTGATGGTATGGGAGCTTAATGTTTAGTCTTTGCGTTTGGTATGGTAGTTTTATGTTGTGTCTTTGCTGTTGGTAATAGAGTTTTATTTTGGGTCTTTGCTGTTGGTAAGGGGGTTTTATGTTGTGTCTTTGCTGTTGGTAATAGAGTTTTATGTTGTGTCTTTGCTGTTGGTAATAGAGTTTTATTTTGGGTCTTTGCTGTTGGTAAGGGGGTTTTATGTTGTGTCTTTGCTGTTAGTATGGGAGTTTTATATTGGGTCTTTGCTGTTGGTATAAAAGTTTTATGTTGGGTCTTTGCTGTTTGTATGGGAGGTTTATGTTGGGTCTTTGGTGTTGTTATGGGAGTTTTATGCTGGGTCTTTGCTGTTTGTATGGGAATTTTATGTTGGGTCTTTGCTGTTAGTATGGGAGTTTTATGTTAGGTCTTTGTTGTTGGTATGGGAGTTTTATATTGGATCTTTGCTGTTGGTATGGGAGTTTTATGTTGGGTCTTTGCTGTTGGTATGGGAGTTGTATGTTGGGTCTTTGCTGTTGGTATAGGAGTTTTATGTTGGGTCTTTGCTGTTGGTATGTGAGTTACGTGTTGGGTCTTTGCTGTTGGTATGGGAGGTTTATGTTGGGTCTTTGCTTCTAGTATTGGACTTTTATGTTGGGTCTTTGCTGTTTGTATGGGAATTTTATGTTGGGTCCTTGCTGTTGGTATGGGAGTTTTGTGTTGGGTCTTTGCTATAGGTATGGGAGTTTGGTGTTGGGTCTTTGCTGTTGGTATGGGAGTTTTATGTTGGGTCTTTGCTGTTGGTATGGGAGTTTTATGTTGGGTCTTTGTTGTTGGTATGGGAGTTTTATGTTGGGTCTTTGCTGTTGGTATGGGAGTTTTATGTAAGGTCTTTGCTGTTTGGTATGGGAGTTTTATGTTAGGTCTTTGCTGTTGGTATGGGAGGTATATGCTGTGTCTTTGCTGTTGGTATGGGAGTTATATGTTGGGTCGTTGTTGTTGGTATGGGAGTTTTATGTTAGGTCTTTGTTGTTGGTATGGGAGTTTTGTGTTGGGTCTTTGCTATAGGTATGGGAGTTTGGTGTTGGGTCTTTGCTGTTGGTATGGGAGTTTTATGTTGGGTCTTTGCTGTTGGTATGGGAGTTTTATGTTGGGTCTTTGTTGTTGGTATGGGAGTTTTATGTTGGGTCTTTGCTGTTGGTATGGGAGTTTTATGTAAGGTCTTTGCTGTTTGGTATGGGAGTTTTATGTTAGGTCTTTGCTGTTGGTATGGGAGGTATATGCTGTGTCTTTGCTGTTGGTATGGGAGTTATATGTTGGGTCGTTGTTGTTGGTATGGGAGTTTTATGTTGGGTCTTTGTTGTTGGTATGGGGAGTTATTTGTTGGGTCTTTGCTGGTGGTATGGGAGTTTTATGTTGGGTCTTTGTTGTTGGTATGGGAGTTTTATGTTGGGTCTTTGTTGTTGGTATGGGAGTTTTCCATTTTTAGATGGTGATGTTCCTCATTCTACATCCTATGGAGTCTATATCTCTCAACTCATTCGTTTTGCTAGAGCATCTAGCTATGTTGCTGACTTCAACACTTGCAATAAATTGTTAACTCAGAAACTTCTTAAACAAGGCTATCGGTATCATAAACTTCGCAAAACATTTTCAAAATTTTATAGACGATACTATGATTTGATTTCTAAATTCCAAGTTGGACTTAAATCTCTCTTGCACCAAGGACTTTCGGAACCTGATTTCTATGGTGACTTGGTGTATAAGTTGAAGAAGATTGTTGGCTCTAATAATTTTTCAGCGCAGTTCATTAAAATAATTTCCCATTATAAAAAGATTGGCTATAACATTAATGTATTGCAACAGACTGCATGCTTGGTAGTCAACCCAATCACGGTTGGCAACTTTGCTTTCCTCTTTAATTGCACGCCGGTGGGTCGGACTTCAGACTCTATGATGGTTCCGACTTAAAGACTTATCTATTGATGAGATGGTAGGGGCCTGATGCTTTGGCTGGTTGTCCGGCCCACCGGGGTTTACCTGTTGGATTTCTTTTGCTCCGGTATTCAGTTTAATTTACTGTTGAGTCCTTATCCTTGCTTTATCTCCTTGTTATATCTTGATTTATATGTTTTGGGAGATGATGCATTGATAAGTTAGGGGTCTTTCGTGCAAACCAAATATCTATGTGTCTTGATCCACATCTGAATTAAGGGTGAGGTTGGCGCCGTTGGACCGGTTTAGGCCCTCCAGTGAAATATTTTACTGACCGTTCCAGGGCGGTGCTTCTTTTGTGGATCTTTTTTGTTTTTGTTCTGTCTTGTGTTTGCTATGTTTTGTGCGCGTCTGTTTATATGTGCTTTGTGGTCACCTGCTGGGAAAGGGCTGACCTCTTGGCTCTCGTTTGTGGTGTCTTCTGTGAGTTTGTCACTTTCCCATTGGTATCCTGGGTCAGGTGTGGTACTTGATTGTATCGATTCCTGATCTTTGCACCATTACTTACTTTTATGTTGGGTCTTTGCTGTTGGTATGGGTGTTTTATGTTGGGTTTTTGCTGTTGGTATTGAAGTTTTATGTTGGGTCTTTGCTGTTGGTATGGAAGTTTTGTGTTGGGTCTTGGCTGTTGGTATGGGAGTTTTATGTTGGGTCTATGGTGTTGGAATGGGAGTTTTATGCTGGCTCTTTGCTGTTGGTATGGGAGCTTTATGTTGGGTCTTTGCTGTTGGTATGGGAGGTATATGCTGTGTCTTTGCTGTTGGTATGGGAGTTATATGTTGGGTCGTTGTTGTTGGTATGAAAGTTTTATGTTGGGTCTTTGTTGTTGGTATGGGGAGTTATTTGTTGGGTCTTTGCTGGTGGTATGGGAGTTTTATGTTGGGTCTTTGTTGTTGGTATGGGAGTTTTATGTTGGGTCTTTGTTGTTGGTATGGGAGTTTTATGTTGGGTCTTTGCTGTTGGTATGGGAGGTATATGCTGTGTCTTTGCTGTTGGTATGGGAGTTATATTTTGGGTCGTTGTTGTTGGTATGAAAGTTTTATGTTGGGTCTTTGTTGTTGGTATGGGGAGTTATTTGTTGGGTCTTTGCTGGTGGTATGGGAGTTTAATGTTGGGTCTTTGTTGTTGGTATGGGAGTTTTATGTTGGGTCTTTGTTGTTGGTATGGGAGTTTTATGTTGGGTCTTTGCTGTTGGTATGGGTGTTTTATGTTGGGTTTTTGCTGTTGGTATTGAAGTTTTATGTTGGGTCTTTGCTGTTGGTATGGAAGTTTTGTGTTGGGTCTTGGCTGTTTGTATGGGAGTTTTATGTTGGGTCTATGGTGTTGGAATGGGAGTTTTATGTTGGCTCTTTGCTGTTGGTATGGGAGTTTGGTGTTGAGTCTTTGCTGTTGGTATGGGAGTTTTATGTTGGGTCTTTGGTGTTGGTGTTGGAGTTTGGTGTTGGGTCTTTGCTGTTGGTATGGGAGTTTTATGTTGGGTCTGAGGTTTTGGTATGGGAGTTTTATGTTGGGTCTTTGTTGTTGGTATAGGAGTTTTATGTTGGGTCTGAGGTGTTGGTATGGGAGTTTTATGTTGGGTGTTTGCTGTTGGTATAGGAGTTTTATGTTGGGTCTTTGTTGTTGGTATAGGAAATTTATGTTGTGTCTTTGCTGTTGGTATGGGTGTTTAATGTTGGGTCTTTGCTGTTGGTATTGGATTTTCATGTTGTGTCTTTGCTGTTGGTATGGGAGTTTTATTTTAGGTCTTTGCTGTTGGTAAAGGAGTTTTATGTTGGGTCTTTGGTGTTGGTATGGGAGTTTGGTGTTGAGTCTTTGCTGTTGGTATGGGAGTTTGGTGTTGAGTCTTTGCTGTTGGTATGGGAGTTTTATGTTGGGTCTTTGGTGTTGGAGTTTGGTGTTGGGTCTTTGCTGTTGGTATAGGAGTTTTATGTTGGGTCTTTGTTGTTGGTATAGGAAATTTATGTTGTGTTTTTGCTGTTGGTATGGGGGTTTAATACTGGGTCTTTGCTGTTGGTATGGGCGATTTATGTTGGGTCTTTGCTGTTTGTATTGGGGTTTTATGTTGGGTCTTTGCTGTTTGTATGGGAGTTTATGTTGGGTCTTTGCTTTTTGTATGGGAGTTTTATGTTGGATCTTTGCTGTTTGTATGGGAGTTTTGTGTTGGGTCTTTGTTGTTGGTATGGGGGTTTTATGTTGTGTCTTTGATGTTGGTATGGGAGTTTTATGTTGGGTCTTTGTTGTTGGTATGGGAGTTTTATTTTGGGTCTTTGCTGTTGGTATGGGGGTTTGGTGTTGAGTCTTTGCTGTTGGTATGGGAGTTCTAAGTTGGGTCTTTGGTGTTGGTATGGGAGTTTGGTGTTGGGTCTTTGCTGTTGGTATAGGAGTTTTATGTTTGGTCTTTGTTGTTGGTATAGGAAATTTATGTTGTGTCTTTGCTGTTGGTATGGGGGTTTAATACTGGGTCTTTGCTAATGGTATGGGCGTTTTATGTTGGGTCTTTGCTGTTTGTATTGGGGTTTTATGTTGGGTCTTTGCTGTTTGTTTGGGAGTTTTATGTTGGGTCTTTGCTTTTTGTATGGGAGTTTTATGTTGGGTCTTTGCTGTTTGTATGGGAGTTTTGTGTTTGGTCTTTGTTGTTGGTATGGGGGTTTTATGTTGTGTCTTTGATGTTGGTATGGGAGTTTTATGTTGGGTCTTTGTTGTTGGTATGGGAGTTTTATTTTGGGTCTTTGCTGTTGGTATGGGGGTTTGGTGTTGAGTCTTTGCTGTTGGTATGGGAGTTTTAAGTTGGGTCTTTGGTGTTGGTATGGGAGTTTGGTGTTGGGTCTTTGGTGTTGGTATGGGAGTTTTATGTTGAGTCTTTAGTGTTGGTATGGGAGTTTTATGTTTGGTCTTTGCCGTTGGTATGGGAGTTTTATGTTGAGTCTTTAGTGTTGGTATGGGAGTTTTATGTTTGGTCTTTGCCGTTGGTGTGGGGGTTTTATGTTGGGTCTTTGCTGTTGGTATGGTAGTTTTATGTTATGTCTTTGCTGTTGGTATGGGAGTTTTATGTTTGGTCTTTGGTGTTGGTATGGGAGTTTTATGTTTGGTCTTTGCTGTTGGTATGGGAGTTTTATGTTTGGTTTTTGCTGTTGGTATGGTAGTTTTATGTTGAGTCTTTGCTGTTGGTGTGAGAGTTTTATGTTTGGTCTTTGCCGTTGGTATGGGAGTTTTATGTTAGGTCTTTGGTGGTGGTATGGGAATTTGGTGTTGGGTCTTTGCTGTTGGTATAGGGGTTTTATGTTTGGTCTCTGCTGTTGGTATGGGAGTTTGGTGTTAGGTCTTTGCTGTTGGTATGAGAGTTTTATGTTGGGTCTTTGATGTTGGTATGGGAGTTTTATGTTAGGTCTTTGATGTTAATATAGTTGTTTTATGTTAGGTCTTTGCTGTTGGTATTGGGGTTTTATGTTAGGTCTTTGCTGTTGGTATAGGAGTTTTATGTTGGGTCTTTGTTGTTGGTATAGGAAATTTATGTTGTGTCTTTGCTGTTGGTATGGGGGTTTAATACTGGGTCTTTGCTGTTGGTATGGGCGTTTTATGTTGGGTCTTTGCTGTTTGTATTGGGGTTTTATGTTGGGTATTTGCTGTTTGTATGGGAGTTTTATGTTGGGTCTTTGCTTTTTGTATGGGAGTTTTATGTTGGGTCTTTGCTGTTTGTATGGGAGTTTTGTGTTGGGTCTTTGTTGTTTGTATGGGGTTTTATGTTGTGTCTTTGGTGTTGGTATGGGAGTTTTATGTTGGGTCTTTGTTGTTGGTATGGGAGTTTTATTTTGGGTCTTTGCTGTTGGTATGGGGGTTTGGTGTTGAGTCTTTGCTGTTGGTATGGGAGTTTTAAGTTGGATCTTTGGTGTTGGTATGGGAGTTTGGTGTTGGGTCTTTGGTGTTGTTATGGGAGTTTTATGTTGGGTCTTTGGTGTTGGTATGGGAGTTTTATGTTTGGTCTTTGCTGTTGGTGTGGGGGTTTTATGTTGGGTCTTTGCTGTTGGTATGGTAGTTTTATGTTATGTCTTTGCTGTTGGTATGGGAGTTTTATGTTTGGTCTTTGGTGTTGGTATGGTAGTTTTATGTTGAGTCTTTGCTGTTGGTGTGAGAGTTTTATGTTTGGTCTTTGCCGTTGGTATGGGAGTTTTATGTTAGGTCTTTGGTGGTGGTATGGGAATTTGGTGTTGGGTCTTTGCTGTTGGTATATGGGTTTTATGTTTGGTCTCTGCTGTTGGTATGGGAGTTTGGTGTTAGGTCTTTGCTGTTGGTATGAGAGTTTTATGTTGGTTCTTTGCTGTTGGTATAGTAGTTTTATGTTAGGTCTTTGCTGTTGGTATTGGGGTTTTATGTTAGGTCTTTGCTGTTGGTAAGTGAGTTTTATGTTGGGTCTTTGCTGTTGGTATGGGGGTTTTATGTTAGGTCTTTGCTGTTGGTATGGGAGTTTATGTTGGGTCTTTGCTGTTGGTATGGGATTTTTATGTTAGGTCTTTGCTGTTGGTATGGGAGTTTTATGTTAGGTCTTTGCTGTTGGTATGGGAGTTTTGTGTTGGGTCTTTGCTGTTGGTAGGGGGGGGTTTATGTTGGGTCTTTGCTGTTGGTATGGGAGTTTTATGTTGGGTCTTTGCTGTTGGTATGGGGGTTTTATGTTAGGACTTTGCTGTTGGTATGGGGGTTTATGTTGGGTCTTTGTTGTTGGTATGGGAGTTTTATGTTGGGTCTTTGCTGTTGGTATTGGAGTTTGGTTTCGGTATTTGCTGTTGGTACGGTAGTTTAGTGTTTTGTCTTTTCTGTCGTTATGAAAGTTTTATGTTGGGTCTTTGCTGTTGGTATGGGAGTTTTATGTTGTGTCTTTGGTATGGGATTTTTGCTTAACTATAATCACTCGTATTAAACGGCCGAATTCTTACCCGCTGGTGTAATAAACAAAACAAGTCGATAATCTTTAGATTTATGAAACTCAAAAAGACAAACCTCGCACTCGCTGTAGTATTTTTTTTCAATTCAGAAAAATATTGTTACTTTTAAAAACATAAGGGGATTTTATGCAACTAGCAAAGGATATCTAGGTTTGTTGAGCAGACTATCAGACTACATACTACGTACATATTCGTTATGTTTGATACAATATTCAGGGTGGTGGTCAGCAGTCACTATTCCCTTTGTATTCACTTGCTGTGTTAGTGTTCTGGATCTCAATAGAGATTTTAGAGGAATGAAATAAAGGCCTTAGCAACATTAGCTATACAGTGAACCCCGTCTTAAGCGGTCAATCAAAAATAGACAAAACGAAGATTTTAAAGACAAGTGGTAGCTTAGTGCAGGTCAAAAGAATTGCAGAATGCTCCTGTGGAGCAGTCTGCAATACTTTTGACCTGCATTAACTAAGCGATTATCGGTCTTGAAAACATATTTTGGGGTATTATATTGAGTGACCGCTTAAGATAGGCCCTACTGTAGACCTACTCATAACAGGATGCTGTCACAATTTTAAAAGTTTTATTTTTAAAAGTTTTTTTCACCTTTTATCACAATTTTAGGCTGCGCTATGCACGTGTCCTCAACATTCCAAGGTTCGCCCCTGTATAGGATCTAATTTTCTTCTAATTGCTTGTTATTGTCTACTCTGTCTAACCGCATGTCTGAAATCATGAACTTCGAATTTGATGTTAAATCGCCATACCTTCTGTCCGACTTAAGCGTGCGATATGGCATGGTGGAAAGTTTCTTCACTGCTGTCGATATCAGTTTGCTCATGCTATATTTTTCTGCGAAAAGTAACAGATCAAGTATCATTTCGACATCAGCATCCAGATACATATAAATTTGTGTGGCTTTTACTTTTTTGCACAAAATATCCTCAATTTCGGGCAAGACAGCATCCATCTGATATTCATGAGCATACTCATAGATCTTGGTATTCAAATAATTATTATCTGAAGAATAAAAAGAAAATACAAATATACTTAAGTCTGTTCAATAAAGGATTTCAATTTTTAAATGAGTTTTGCTGTATAAGATTGCTATCCGTATTTCTGTAAAGAAGATTGATATAAGGTTACATTGAAAGTGTCTTGCTCAGGTGACTCTGTCGGCGGTGAGCCACGAACCAGCAACCCTTCGATTCTAAATCTAATGCTCTACGAACAAAGCCACAAAGTATTTGTGACCCTGGCGATTGACTTCAATGCCATATTAGCAATCTGAGACCATCTTATTCTACACACCGAAATCATTCATTTTGCTATATATATGAACCCCCTCTATAGTAAAATGAAAGAAAACATCGCGTTATGAGTGGTATTTAGTATATGGGACCTTGAACGTTGATACCAAGTTTGTAATTGACATGTCTTAGGCAACCATCGTCTCAAATATGAACACTCACAGTCAAAATTAAAAAGAGATGTTTGTGTTTCAGAAAGCAAGTGAGTATGATCAGGATATATTTTATCTTTCGGCTCGTGCTCTGTAGCTGTGAAGAAGTTTCATTCAACATTATTTATCTGAATGTGTTGTAAGGCATCAATCAGGTTTACTTTTTAACGTCGTTCAAGAAATACAAACTAGAAACACCGTTTAAAGGCGATAACGTAAAAACATTTACAAAAAACGTGAAATTGTGAAACTTGGTCCCTTATTTCTCGAGGAAAGTTCAGCAAATTGCAGTATTTGTTGTACGTTACTTTATGTCCATTCTAGTATTGCAATCATCTTGATAGAGAAGAGAGAGCTGGTTGCTTTGCTTAATTTGTCTTCCTGGTGTCTCGTGATGGGTGAGCGGCTCTTCCTCGCGGTGCCACGGGGTTGTCTGCGGTTTGTGATTGTGGTATTTCCTGATCATACTCACTTACAATTTTTGTTATGCTTATTTGGTTTTCAGTAACCAAATAATTGCCTAAAATGTTTTTTTCTTCTCCCAATAATCAGAAATAACCACGTTACCCGCTAGTCTTAAAATCTAACGTGACTTAAGCACGGCAGTTGCGTTTGGTAATTCTGTAATTTTTTAAATGAAAAATGCTGTCAGATGATCGGCGCTTGTATCTTCAAGACAAGGATTAATGTGACAGTCTGTATGCCTGATTATAAACCCAGCTAGTGTTTAAAGCTATGGTTTCCTCTTTAATTGCAAGCCAGTGGATCAGGCCTCAAACTCGATGACGACACTTGCTTTTGCAGTATTTTGTGCCTTTTCTGGTTTCGAAATAATCTCGCTGGGGAAAAGAGAGCTGGTTGCTTTGCTTTTGCTGTGTTCTGAATGTCAGGTGGCTGTTACCGTTATTTTACTCTCCGTGCAGCGCCATGGATTGGCCTGTAGTATATGATTGAGGCATTAGCTTGTTATACTCACTTCCTTGCTTCACTAATGCCTATAAACTGCAGCCTTCTTTAAGTGAGAAGGTGATTGTTGATGGGCATGGCTGTCATACAGCCCTACATTTTGGTGTCAAAGCTAAAGAAAATCAAGACAAAGTTCCTACGTTGTACTGGTTACCTAAACTCCATAAAAAACCCTATAAAGCAAGATTTATTGCTAATTCTAGTTCTTGTACGACAACAGAACTTTCTAAATTGTTAACCTCGTGTCTTACAGCTGTTAAAACATGTTATCAAGTATTGTGAAAAAGTATATGAGAGATCCGGTAAAAACCTATTTTGGCCTATTAAAAATTCAGGTGAAATTTTAGATAAACTTAAAGCTAGAGATTTCAATGCGACCGGTTTCTCTACTCATGATTTTTCTACTCTTTACACTACTTTACCTCATAATTTAATTAAAGATAAACTTATTGATCTTATTGAAAGAACCTTCCAGAGAGAAGCCTCTTCTTACCTTGCATGTAATGACCGAAATGCATTTTTTACTTCAGAAAAACCCAAAAAATATCATGCATGGTCGTGTCAAAATGTATGTGATGCGCTGACCTTTTTGTTGGACAACATTTTTATTCGATTTGGCACCAAGCTGTATAGACAAGTAGTTGGAATTCCTATGGGCACTAATTGTGCTCCCCTGGTTGCAGATTTATTCCTGTTTTGTTATGAGACGGACTTTATGATATCTCTTTCTGATGATAAGCAGGCTGATGTTATTGATGCGTTTAACACTACTTCCAGATATTTGGACGACATTTTAAATATTAATAATGTTTATTTTGACAATATGGTTAGTCAAATAAACCCTTCAAAGCTCCAACTGAATAAAGCTTATACCTCTGATGCCAAAGCCGCATTTTTAGATTTGCATTTGTCAATTTCTAATGATATTGTTTCTACCAAAATTTATGATAAACGTGACGATTTTGATTTTGAAATTGTCAATTTCCCATTTTTAGATGGTGATGTTCCTCTTTCTACATCCTATGGAGTCTATATTTCTCAACTTATTCGTTTTGCTAGAGCTTCTAGCATTGTTGCTGACTTCAACACTCGCAATAAATTGTTAACTCAGAAACTTCTTAAACAAGGCTATCGGTATCATAAACTTCGCAAAACATTTTCAAAATTTTATAGACGATACTATGATTTGATTTCTAAATTCCAAGTTGGACTTAAATCTCTCTTGCACCAAGGACTTTCGGAACCTGATTTCTATGGTGACTTGGTGTATAAATTGAAGAAGATTGTTGGCTCTAATAATTTTTCAGCGCAGTTCATTAAAATAATTTCCCATTATAAAAAGATTGGCTATAACATTAATGTATTGCAACAGACTGCATGCTTGGTGGTCAACACAATCACGGTTGGCAACTTTGCTTTCCTCTTTAATTGCACGCCGGTGGGTCGGTCTTCAGACTCTATGATGGTTCCGACTTAAAGACTTATCTATTGGTGAGATAGTAGGGGCCTGATGCTTTGGCTGTTTGTCGGGCCCACCAGGGTTTACCTGTTGGATTTCTTTTGCTCCGGTATTCAGTTTTATTTACTGTTGAGTCCTTATCTTTGCTTTATCTCCTTGTTATATTTTGATTTATATCTTTTAGGAGATGATGCATCGATAAGTTAGGGGTCTTTCATGCAAACCAAATATCTATGTGTCTTGATCCAAATCTGAATTAAGAGTGAGGTTGGCGCGCCGTTAAACCAGTTTAAATCCTCCAGTTAAATATTTTACAGACCGTTCCAAGGGGGTACTTCTTTGTGGTCACCTGCTGGGAAAGGGCTGACCTCTTGGCTCTCGTTTGTGATGTCTAACTGTGAGTTTGTAACTTTCCCATTGGTATCCTGGGTCGGGTGTGGTACTTGATTGTATCGACTCCTGATCTTTGCACCCTTACTTACTTTAATTATCATTCCGAGGATTGGTGTCTGATTTTTGTCTGAGGCTGGGCCCACCTACACCATGGTCAAACTGGGGCGAGGGATTTAATTCTGACAGTCTGTGCGTTGAGAGCCCCTTTCTTTGTTTTATTACAGTTTGAAAATTGATTTAATTGTTTCCCAGTGATAATACAGTGCATAAGTAAAGAAGCTTCCATGCGAGCTAGACTAATTTTGTGGTTTTACATCAGCATAATTTATGGTGAAGACTTGGCTATTCAAACAATTTGCCCCCCCCCCCCCACACACACACCCAATGACTTCAGCTGCTGTCCATTCTAAGTTGGTAGTTCTGTTGTTGTTTGTTAATTGTTTGTTTTGCTCCCATTGTTTAGGAGGATTAGTGTTAGGTATTTTGTGTTCTGAATGTTCTGTCGCTGTTATCGTTCTTTGACAAATGGGTTTTTCTATAGTATGCGATTGTGCCGTTTCCTTGTCATACCCGCATGCTTTTATATTAAGAATCTTACCTGAATCTTAAGCATTCCACAATAGACTTTTTACCGTTCCTCTTATAAACTGTTTCACAATATTTAATAGCATGTTTTTAATTGCATTGGTGCAAAAAGTCAAAAGTATTAATAACTCAGTAGTAGTACATGAACTACAATTAGCAATAAAGCGTGATGTGCTTTGATCCGCATCAGAACTATGGGTGAGGTTGGTACCGTCAAACATGTTTAAGCCCTTTTTGTTATTTATGTTTTACGTTTGTCTTTATTGTACTGTCTTATCAGTTCCTAGTAGCCTTGTGATCACCTGATGGATTTAGACACAGTGTATTTAGAAAATAATGCATAATCATGAATCATTTCAGTAGTAATGGGGACACTCTGGGGTAATTTTTAAGCCTGTAAAGAACTTTTTTTCAGGATAAAATGACCCAAGAGATGCCGCCCCTGGTAAGATTGAGTGACTAGCTGTGAATAACTTAGTTTATTTTAGGGTTATTCTTGCTGGGTATGTGATTGTGATAGTTTCCTGAGCTGTTGGGAATAACTTTATTTTAGGGAAACTTTGGTTGGGTGTATGATTGTGATAGTTTTTTGGACTATTGGGAAAAACTTTTATTTGAGAGGTATTCTGATTGGGTGCATGATTGTGACTTATTAACAAATGATTCCCCATAGCCTGGGACTCTATTACAAAAATAGTAAGTGAGTATGATCAGGAAATACCATAATCACAAACCGCAGACAACCCCACAGCACCACGAGGAAGAGCCCCCCCCCCCCCAACCATCAAGAGACCCCAGAAAGACAAATTAAGCAAAGCAACCAGCTCTCTCTTCTCTATCAAGATGATTGCAATACTAGAATGGACATAACGTAACGTATAACAAAACATAGAACAATTAAAGACTCCCACAATGGGAGTAACAATAAACAAAAAGTCATCACGAACAGAGCCACCGCCTTAGAACAGACAGCAGCCCAAGCCACCTTGGGGCTTTAATGCATTTTTCCGGCACCAAATCTTCACCTTAGATTCTGTTGTTGGTGAAATACAAGAAATGTTCAGCTCGGGTCGAAGCCCTTCAACTAATGAAATGTATCATCATGGAGAAACACTCTAATCAAATTTACACATCATGATGAAACGAAGAAAAGGGCCCATGACCGGCAGACAGTCAGAGCTAAAAAAAAAAGTAAAGCCACGGTGGGTCCAGCTACAGATAAGCATCAGGCACCAACCTACCGACACAATCATAGACCCAGCTAGAATAAGTAAGAAAGAGAGCAAAGGTCTGGAATTGATAGCACAGTGCATATATGAAATATGACAGCGTTTAGCACACTCATATTTTATTTCCACATCATCAGTTTGAAGAGGTTTTCTTCTATCAAGCATATGTTTTATGTGCGTAAAAGAACATTTTCTGTGAGATGTGCACTTAACGAACTCAAAACATGTTTTTTTATAGCTATTTATTGAAAAGAGTAGTAATGGGGACAATCTGGGGTCATTTTTTAAGCCTGAAAAAAACTTTTTTTTCGGGATAAAATTACCCCAGAGATGCCGCCCCTGGGGTAGCTTGAGTGACTAGCTGTTAATAACTTAGTTTATTTTTAGGGTAACAATTGGAAACTTTGCTCTCCTCTTTAATTGCACGCCAGTGCGTTGGACTTCAGACTCTATGACAGTTCTGACTTAAAGACTTATTTATTGATGAGATGGTAGGGGCTGATGCTTTGGCTGTTGTCAGACCCACTGGGTTTACCTATAGGATTTCTTTTGCTCCGATATTCAGTTTTATTTACTGTTGAGTCCTTATCTTTGCTTTATCTCCTTTTTATATCTTGATGTATATGTTCTAGGAGATGATGCATTGATAAGTAAGGGGTCGTTCATGCAAACCAAACATCTATGTGTCTTGCTTGATCCACATCTGAACTTAGGGTGAGGTTGCTGGACCGATAAACCGGTTTAAGCCCTCCAGTAAAATATTTTACAGACCGTTCCAAGGCGGTGCTTCTTTTGTGGATCATTCATGTTATTTCTGTCTTGTTTTGTTATGCTTTCATGCGCGTCTGTTTGTTGATGCCTTGTCGTCACCTGCTGGGAAAGGGCTGACCTCTTGGCTCTCGTTTGTGATGTCTAATTGTGACGTTGTCACTATCCCATTGGTATCCTAGGTCAGGTGTGGTGCTTGATTGTATCGATTCCTGATCTTTGCACCCTGACTTACTTCTATAGATAAGTTTTTAGCAGAGTGGGGAGAGTTTATAAGATGTTGGTGACCTTGACCTAATTTTTAATATTATTATCTAAAGACTAGAAATCAGACATTTCAGCACACTATCTTCTGTACCAGTGATTTAAATTTAACCAAACTTGCATCTATAAATAATTAGGTAATGGTTAGATTTTAGTGACCTTGAACGTATTTTCAAGGTCACACTAGCACTTTGAAATGTCAAATTTTTACCAAAAATAGTAAGTGAGTATTATCAGGAAACACCAAGATCAAAAACTAAAGACAAACCCTTGGTACAGCGAGTAAGAGGCATACAACAAAATAGGGTTTCTGTATAATATCCCTTAAATTGAACACTGGGTTATAACTAAACATTTTGCGTGTATCATTGTGGCAAAAGGAAGTTTGTATAAAATTTTATGGCATTGACCTTATTTGTAAGGTCACCTTATTTTCAGGGTTGCCATCTTTTAAAAACTATACAATCAGCCTTTTCTGTGCTCTGTTTTCTGAACTAGGTGATGACTGGTATGTGTGAAAACGATGCTAAGCAAACAACAACGCCAACTGGTTCCACATAAAAAACAATACGCCCCCCTTTCTTCCATTTGGGCATTTTTGTGCGAGGCAAATGTATTGCACACATATTTGATTATATCCATGAATGCTAGAGCATAGAAAAGGACAAAAACAATGCGCTCAGTGAATTGTATTCTTTCCTAATAGATCAAATAAATGGATGGAACTAATGCAATAGTGTATGTTAAAATGCAAACGATTGAAATATATTCAAATATATATACTGGCTAGTGTAAAGCCACAGCGAATGGAAACAGTAACAATATCCTAAGATGCATCAATCAAATTTTGTGTCAACTAGTGTTGTAAAACCCTTCATCAGTTTTACTGCATCCTTCATCCGTTCTGAAAGCATAAACAACGGGTGTTATCATTTAAACAGGTTGTTGAACAGAATGATACGCTGATACTTAGCAGAAATTGTGATTATTGAATTCAAATATGTGGTAGTCCAAATATTTGTGTAAACTGTCGGAGAAACAGGGGTTTGCTCTTTAAATGCACGACGATGGGGTCAGGCCTCAAACTCAATGACGGCTCTGATGTAAAGCGTTGAACCGTAGGTTGGTGTCTGATGTTTTTCTTTTGCCGGGCCCACTGTGACTCAACTTGAGGTTTTCTTTACCTCTGGCTATCTGTGAGCCGTGAGCCCCTATCTTTGTTTTATCATAGTGTTTTGATTAGATGAAATTGTTTCTCTGTGATAATGCATTGCATTAGCTAGGAAGTCTCCATGCGAGCTGAACAAGTTTTGAAGATGTGGCGCCAGTAAAATGCATTTAAGCTCCAAGTGGCTTAGGTTGCTGTCTGTTTTAAGGCGGTGGTTCTGTTTTGTTGATTCATTGTTTTATATACCGCCCATTGTCTGTGTGGATTCTGTGCTTGGTTTCTGTTTTAATGCATTACTTAGGGTCTTTTCTACTCTACGTTTACCATCATCTTGAAGAGGAAAAGAGAGCTAGTTACTTTGCTTCCTGATATCTTTTGACGATAACTATTCTATGGCACTTCCTCACGATGTCGTGGGTTGGTCTGCAATGTGTGTATGTGGTAGTTACTGATCATACTCACTTGCCTTGTCATATATAACTCATGTAAACAGCAAACAGCAAACATAAAAAATAATATACCTACGAGATCATGGAGTGATAAGACAGATATAAATACTAGAGGACCTGACGGTCCTGAAGCGCTCACCTGATCTCCTTAAAATGTTAAAATATGTCAAGATCAACTACGCCTTAGAATAAAATACATTTTGTCTTTAAGGGGGTTGCGGCCATTTTGGTCAATTGACCTAAAGCAATCTAATGAATACTCCATCAAACAGTCCAGTGATTTCTGAGGAAAAGATGTTTAGATAGGTATGTGGCAGGCCAAATGAGTGGCCTTGGATAAAAGGTCACAGGTCAGCTTGACATTTGGTACTTATATAAAACCATTGTCTCATTAGGTTAAACAATTCTTGCAAGTGTTATGATTTCGGCCTAAACAGTTACAGAAAAATGAACATTTCAAGATTTTTCCCATATAAATGCATTAGGAATCAAATTTGACCTTGCCATAAAGTAGGTTAAGGTCAACCTAGATTCATCATTTGTGCAAATCTGGTAGGGCTTACATCCCCACGTTACATACCAAGTCCTTTTGGTTCCAGAGAAGAAGATATTTAAAGGTTTTACCATATACAGGTGTGGTGGCCATCTTGGTTATGTGACCAGTACAATTGGTATAAATTTTGGCTAAAGTATCAGAAGGAGTCTTCATCTGAAATTTGAGTTCAATTGGCCTAGTGGTTTCTGAGGAAAATAAGTTTTAATGTGTTGATGGGACTCCAATATGAGCCACCTTGGCTGAAAAGTTAAAGGTCAACCTTGACCTTTGAAACTTATTTATAGCCATTGTCACATTAGGCTTAACATATCAAGTGAGAATAATGACTTTGGCTTAAACAGTATCTAAAAAATCAATTTTTCAAAAAAGTTCCCATTTAAATGCATTAGGAAGCAAATTTGACCTTGACGGTAAGTAGGTCTAGGTCAACTTAGGATCATCATTTGAACAGATTTGGTAGGCCCACATCTCCAATGCTACATACCAAGTTCCAAGGTCACCGGCCTTCTGGTTCTGGAGAAGAAATTTTTTAAAGGTTTTATACCATATATGGGCATGGCGGTCATCTTGGACATGTGACCAAAATATTTTGTATAAATTTTGGTTAACTTAGCATAAAAAGTCTTCACATGAAATTTGAGTTCAATTGGGCCAATGGTTTGTGTGAAACTATGTTTTAATATATTGATGGGACTCGAATATGAGCTACTTAGCTGAAAGGCCAAATTGTCGACCTTGACCTTTTGAACTTAATTATAGCCATTGTCTCATTAGGCTAAACATATCAACTGAGAATAACGACTAAGGCTTCTACAGTTTTCCAAAAAAATTTCAATTTTACAAAAATGCATTAGGAAGCAAATTTGACCTTGACGTTAAGTAGGTCAAGGTCAACCTAGGATCATCATTTGAACAAACTTGGTAGGCCCCACATCCCCTACAATGCTACATACCAGGTCCCGAGGTCATCGTTCCCGCGTCCTAAGGAGTCTCCGTATGAAATTTGAGTTTAATTGGCCCAGTGGTTTCAGAGGAGAAGATGTTTCAAAATGTTGACCACCGGACAGACGACGGACGGAAAGACGGACGCCAGAGTGACTGGTATACTATTAGCTCACCCATGAACCTTCAGCTCAGGTGAGCTAAAAATATTAAGCAGAGTGTACCTGAGTATTTCTTCCTAATTCTTGGATGCAAATGTAAAAGCATGTCCAGGAAGGGATCATATTCTTTTCCACTCATTGAGATACAACGGTCGTTACTTTCTTTAAAGTCTGACTTGAACATCCTTTCGAAAACAGGAGACATTGCAGACAAAAGCCATTTTGAAACATAGAGGGACTTTCCATTATCGAACTTTAATTCGACTTCATCTTCCACTGGAGTCGCCCCTTTTGTAAATGGGTTGGTCGAGTCAAACTCAGTCACTTCGCTGCGTTCAGTCGTTTCTCCCTCTAAGCGAGCTTTTTTGGCTTTCTGAAAGTATAAAGCATCTGTTCATATTCAGATAGTCTTTCAGAATAAAAGAAATAAACTCTGTCACATATTAAGTATTAATGAATTAGGGATAACATCCTAACCATTAAATTCTGACGATTCATACACGGGGCATCCTAACTTCCATGTTATGGAGGCAAACTTCCTGAATATCTAGACATGGAGGCCAAAACTATGACAGTCACTACAGAGTTTGCATTTATGACTATCAAGCTATATAGTCAAGCATCCTGACAAGTTATGGCGACTAACACTGTCAATGTCACCACAATCTTACAAACTTTTAATATCCACTGAACCCTGGGTATTTATATGCAGGTAATAGGCGTGCTCAGGTACTTCACACAAGATTACGTACAAAGTGTAGCTCATTTAACGATGTTCTCTTTCAGAAACGCATCACAGATTCACCTCTCTGTCTCTGTGGTCATGTGGCAAATACTGATCACTACTTCATGCGTTGTCCACTCTATCGCGAACAGAGAGCAGAGCTTAACCAAAAAGTCTCTCAACACTCATCAGTTACTCTTCCAATTCTCTTATTTGGAAATCCTCTAATGTCTTTGCCCACAAATACACTCATTTTTGAAGCAGTCCATAAATATATCCATGATACTAAGCGTTTATAATATTGATCCTTAAAGTATACCCTGTTCAAATAAGTTATGAGTGTTTGAAAAATAAAAATAACTACCAGTACATCATGCCTCCAAGTTCAGCCTCAAGCCTGCTCGATGATCTCTTTCTTTCTCTCCCTCTCTCTCTCTCTCTCTCTCTCTCTCTTTCTCCCTCTTTCTCTCTCTTGTACATGTTTAGCATTGTATCGATAATTATTAACGTTCTAACTACCATCAATTCAAATTATGTTTTTTTTTTTCGTTAAAAATTCTCCATACAATAACACGCCTTTTTTATAATGTCCAAAGACAATGAATAAATGACCTTGAAACTAAAAGCAATAATTATTGATTTTTCCATCAATAAATTGATATTCTTTTACAGAATTTATATTTCAGTTGAACAAACGAGTAAAAGTTACAAGGCGGAGTTATCACAATTTGTATTCTATTGACTATATTTCTTTCATGTTTGCCATTTTGCGCTTCTTTACATCTGAGACTGAATGAGCGACATCACATTTGTACAGTTGAATATTGTCAGGAGATGATCTAGATAAGCTTTAAGCTTCCATTCTAATACTTTTGTAGTGTGTTAATATATAAATCATGTATGTATTTCATGAAGTTGATATAAAATATGTTTAAACTAACCCTGGGTCTATGCAAAGGATGAAGCTAAAGATCAGGAATTGATCAAACCTGACCTAGGACACCATATGGTTAAAATCGATACATTTGGTTAAAATCCATGGACTTTTTCAGAAGATGGTGTAGGGAAATGGCTATTTAGAATTGGGTTAAGGTCACCAAAATCTAATCAACTACGTATTGTTTTACAATGAAACAATCTATAAATTTTGGCCACAATCTATTGTTTAGTTCATCGGATAATGTGCAGAAATTCTATTTTGGTCAAAACTTTACATTTGAAAGAGCTTGTGTGACCTTGATATATAGCCAAGATCACAAAAAATCTTATCAATTCTTTTCATACTCCCCTGAGAATGTATCTATGCAAGTTTGATCGAAATCCATTTATTTGTTTAGAAGATAATGCACGGAAAAGAAGGTAGGTGGGCGCGAACAAGTTTGTTATTTTAAAGTGCTGATGTGACCTTGAAATTAAATCTAAGGCCAAGAAATCGAACACTTTCTGTCCTCCAAACAATGTATCTATGTCAGTTTGTCAAAATGGATCTACTGATTCATAAGATAACACTTGGCAAAGAAGCTATGCAGATAGGACGCCGACTGGATCCGCACCTAAACTAATATGCACCTCTCTCCTTCGTTTGGGGAGCATAATATGTCGCATAATGTGATTACAGTAACAAAAAAACTTCAATCACCTTGGAGTGATTTTTATAGAAATTAATTATCAATTCAAATGCATATGTCATTGTGCTTTTTTCCTCAGTATCTCGTTAAAAGACAAAAAGAAATTAAACAATAAATCAGATTGGAAATTAAACAATTCTGAAAATAACTCGAATTCCGAGAATCGGCTGTGTCACATGGGAAAGCAAAAGTCAAACAAGGCAAATTTGTCGAATCCGAGTTTATCCCCATCGCTATTTTTCTAGAGTAACATCTAAATCACAATACAAAAATCCCAGCCCCTATGTCCACCTGAGGTATCATACAGATTATAGTTAAAAGCATATCAACTAGTTTTTGGTGATTTCAATATCTGACCTTTCAACCTTACGCGGAGGTCAGGGGTGTATATAAGGTCAAAGATTTTGATTCTATGTTAGTCGAACATATACATATATATGCCTCGTGCGCAGGGACCGCGGCACACCGACACAATAATTCTATGTTAGTCTATGCTTCTTGCCCCTTAATTGGACCGATATGCAACATGGCCACATTCAGATTTTATTTACCTTTTAACCCGACCCACAGTTTGAGGGTGTGTGAAAGGACAGAACATGTGCTGGCATGGTGCTCTATGCTCCATTCCCTTTAATTTGATATGCAACATGACTACTTTCAGAAAATATTTTTTTGAATTTTTGATTCCATCCCAGGGGTTGAGGGTGTGTGTAAGTTTAGAATGTATGCTTGCATAGTGCTCTATGTTCCATTTCCATTAATTTGATATGCAACGGGACAACTTTCAGAAAATATTATTTTGACCTATGACCCCATCCCAAGGTCGGGGGTGTCTACGGGC
Source organism: Loripinus fragilis (assembly GCA_964019695.1). Taxonomy (NCBI): domain Eukaryota; kingdom Metazoa; phylum Mollusca; class Bivalvia; order Lucinida; family Lucinidae; genus Loripinus; species Loripinus fragilis. The sequence continues at coordinate 355,894 of CAXHUL010000169.1, forward strand.
AAAGAATTTACTACCATGATGCTGCATGCGGCATTCCATTTAATTTGATATACAAAGTGACCATATTCTGAAAAAGCTGAAACTGTGTCCTCTGCCCATCCCCCTAAGTCCACCAGCGGGGCAGACCCAGATCTTCGAACTAAATTAAAAAGTTTGACCTTTGACCTCACCTAAATGGTCAGAGAATGAGGTAAAATTTAATTCTAGAGGCACTAGGTATTCATGGCCTACAGTGAGAAGTTGTCAGATATAATAGCTTTGTGATTATGTGAAGTTTATAACACTTAAGCCAATATACATTTTGCAAAAGCCTAAAACTAAGTAAAAATGGCCATAGATCAGTCAAACGTTTGCAGATGACCTCCAAATTCGAATTTGACCGGTATTTTAAATGCTTTACCCTTCTTTAAACTTTGAATGAAATTGATGCATTCCTTCAAAAATTATTGACCGCAACCAAGTGTGACGCCAGGACGACGACGACGCCGACGGAGTCATGATCACTATGCCTCGCAGGCGAAACAACAAATGTGATAAGTCGTTTGACCGATAAATTTCTACCAACGAGACAATATAATTTTAAGCCAGGAAAAAGATAGAAATTAAAACAAAAATCAGAATGGAAATAAAAACATGAAGACAGAAAAAAAAAATTAAAAAATGAAATTGCAATTGAAATTTAAACAAGAAAACAGAAAAGAAATTAAAACATAAATCATACTGTAAATTTAAACACTTATACCGAAGTTATATCGAACTTACGAGATTATAAGTCAATTTAACGATGTATTTCAGCAAATATGAACAAACGCGGTTTAATTCCTATTCTGTTTTCTCTGTATACTTTCTGTTCTTGAAGAGAGAAAATGTCCTTCAGGGTTTCGGTTAAACAGGGACTAAATACGTTCTATTCCTGGATATTAAAAATGACTGGGTTTTATTTTCGAGGGAAACTCTGAAAGTCAGCCTCCAACTTCTTTCGTTATAA